>VCRD01000208.1:288053-399658 GCA_006783055.1 Trinorchestia longiramus | reverse complement strand
TATATATATATAGATATATGTATATACGTATGCACACGTATATACTTTAACACGTTTGTTGCGATGCGATCCACCGGTGGGTCACTTAGGTTAGGTTCTGTAATTTTTTCAGATCCTTCTAGTGACTATGCGTACAAAGTGAAGTTTTACACCAATCAGGCAATCGCAACAAATGTGTTAAAATAAGATAAAGACGAATTACAATATTATTAAACGGACTGAATTTGTTTTAGAATGTTCGATCTCTTGAAGTTCACTTTGCAGAACTTGGAACACAAAGGTCAGGGTTGTATTGCTCAGAATTATACATTTAGTACATGATCTTGATAATTACTACGAAATTACTCCATCATTACCTTCATCAGTCCCGCAATTACAAGCAGCAGGAAGCGCTGATTGCTGCATTATTCAGGAGCAACGTGTCATTCCATGATGATGATCGCTTGACTCTTCCAAAGTCGTTCACAATTAGGGTTCCAACTTTGCTGGGCTCTATATTTCCAGTCCGTTTGGGCGGCCTAAATGCTGGCGCTTCTTCTACGAGTTCTTTTGTTACTCTTTATGACTCGACTTCCGGAGGGCCATAGTGTCCATTGCCGTAGACTAACGAGGGACTCTGAGACGTACAAGTTTTAAATAAACTTAAAATGCACTTTGGCTCGGATTCCCAAGTGCCCTACGTGCAAAAGAAACAACAATTTTTAAATGAGCAAAATTAGGTTTTGTTTGAAGGGGTCTTCTTGTATTAAAGACTTGTTTTAATAAACAGGCAGAAATATCAGACGTGTAGAAATAATAAATTGAAGACTTATAGCGATGAAACAAAATAATCGAATTGAAATTAGAGGTTTCTTGTATAGAAATAGAATTCAACTGGTAAAAGCCTAATCTTCGGAACCCCAGTCAATATAAATATAAATTTGGTCCTGGAAGCAGAGAGCTTCTAAACATGCGCACGTTATGTCTTAGAACACTAAACAGCATGCGTCAATAATTGACTGTATGCACAGGATGGGTGGCAATAATTGACTGTATACAACAGATGGGTCGCAATAATTGACTGTATACAAAAGATGAGTCATAATAATTGACTATGCACAGGATGGGTCGCAATAATTGACTGTGTGCACAGGATGGGTGGCAATAATTGACTGTATGCACAGGATGGGTTGCAATAATTGACTGTATGCACAGGATGGGTTGCAAGAATCGACTGTATACAAAAGATGGGTCGTAATAATTGACTGTATGCACAGGATGGGCCGTAATAATTGACTGTATGCACAGGATGGGTCGCAATAATTGATTCGGACACGAAAATGACGGTTGTGTACGCACACACAGACGCTTTCGTAATTCCCGTTGCTTGTGCACACGGGCGTTGTCAACATGTACAGAAAATGTGAACTATTATTCTAAAATATGGTCAAAAAAATATTTTTCTCCGGCTGGTACAGCACCCAGTGAAGACTGCAAACCTTGCATAGTTTCTGAAATCGTTATTTCAGAATACAATGTGTACCGAAATAACTGAAAAAATAAAACAACAGTGTAAGAACAAGTACATTGTTTCAGATAGGTTTTTAATTAAATTTTCAATTTGTGTAGCATCTGAAAAGAACGTCAAGGTACGAGCTGAGAAATTCACTATTTACATCCTGAATATTTTTTAAACTACTAGCCATCATCAACAGTAATGATTTGAAAGTCAATTGTGTCCTGCTTTGAAAATCATTCGAATCATCACAATACCTATTCAAAAGATTCCCTCTTAGTCTCAATACTTTTTCTGGAATTATTTTGCTATGAGTGTGAACTAGTAGAAATAGGGAAAGACAGGCGTTCCCTCTTCTACATAATTTCCGAAGCAAATTAGGAAACACTTAAGAAACACGTGAACGCTGGCGCAAGAATTGCATCCAGCGGAAAAGATGGTCAAACCTTCATTGAGGAAGAAAGGTGTTGCCTTTCCTCCCCAGGCTGTCTCTTCCCCAGCTGTTGTGTTGGGGAGGATGCATAAATTATTCTGATCATAAGAGTGACTTGACGCACGACAGTGTGAGAATTAGGGTGTCCGTTGCGTCATAATTGTTGATGCAGTCAAGAGGAGCGTTATGTACCTAGTGAAATGCACGCAGGACAGTCACTTTGCAGCAGGTGACGTAACTGGGGTGAACTAAATAGGGTGAATTAAATACGGTAATGCAAATAGAAGGACATAAGTAGGGAGACGTAAATAGAAAGATGCAAATAGCGGGATGAAAATAGGGAGATGTAGATAGGTAGATGCAAATACGGAGGCATAAATAGGGTCAAATAAAGGGGGGGGATGTAAATGGGGAGACGTAAGTAAGAAGACTTAAATAGGGAACTGCAACTATGACGATGTAAATATAGTCATGTAAATAAGGTGTATACCCGGGAACGTAAATAGGGCCACGAAAATAAGGATATTTAAATAGGGGGACGTTCATGGGGAAACGTTAATAGCCTAGGTTAACAGGGTAATGTACTAGTGTCTAGGGGGATCTTTTATGGAGACGTAAATATGGGAAAGTAAATAATCAAACGTAAAAAGGGAAATGCACACAGGAAACTGTGGGTAACGTACCTTAATCTGAATAGCATGTATCAACAAAATGTTGAAAAGTTGTGTTAGTGCAGAATTATAGTCTCTTATATTCACAATACATATAGTTCTTTTCATGAAGTTGTTGTCACGATAATGAAACTATCATATTTCTACCAAATCATTGGCACCTCATGTCATCACTGCAACCTGTGATCCTGTCATCAAACCTATGTTACTTCACATCATTACTGCAACCTGGCATCCTGTCATCAAACCTATGTTACTTCACATCATTACTGCAACCTGGCATCCTGTCATCAAACCTATGTTACTTCACATCATTACTGCAACCTGGCATCCTGTCATCAAACCTATGTTACTTCACATCATTACTGCAACCTGGGATCCTGTCATCAAACCTATGTTACTTCACATCATTACTGCAACCTGGGATCCTGTCATCAAACTTATGTTACTTCACATCATTACTGCAACCTGGGATCCTGTCATCAAACCCAGCTCTGTTGTCACCGTTTTAGGGTCGTATAAGTTACATCTCAGCAGTCCAATTGCATCAAAGAATAGCGACGTTTAATTATTGCTATTTTCCAGCATAGATAGAGTTGAAATTCATTGATGACTCTCAGCAAATAAAAAAAGTGAATTAGGGGAAATTACAATCTGGTACATCCTCCACATCCAGAAGCTGCGGTAAAAAATGGTATTTTTTATACAAAAATTTGAAATATATTTTCTAGTGAAAAATCACCACAAATAAAATTATTTTCCTTCAATTATTTGCATAGTAAGTGCCTCATTGGACAATTACGAGCTGCTCGAACATTTTGTGGTGCATAAACTAAAAAATATCAACTCAATGGATAAGAAGCTTATATAAAAAATTCATTATTATCAACCTAGACATCAATTACACAAAAAATGTCACAAACGGAGGTGACGACTAAGAGGTTCTCTTCGTTCCTTCTGAAAGATACCACTGTCCTCTAAAATCTAAATTGTCTGTTGGCCCAAATTTGGATCTTCGCTTACTTACATTATTTGAGGCGGCAGTAATGTTGTGCACTGTACCCACAGCATGGCCTGACATTCCATACGTGTTCGTTTGTTCAAATTTCGATTCGTATAATTTAGGAACCCTACCTCTGGTGTTCCCCGAGAGAGGTCATGCAAATGAAGACCCTTCTTCCAACCGGTACAAAAGAAAACTGCTTTTTGCTTGAAAGTAAAATTTGATGAGTTATCGTTTTTCTTACCATATTCTACAGTGAGACTGCAGTACAGAGGCACTTATTACTTCCTCGGAAGGAAATCTGGAAAACAATTGGGCTCATTTGCGAACACAAAAGAAAAATCTGGCACCAACTCTCAACCCGCTCACGACAAAGCAGATGTCGAAAAAACGTCACAAGAAGATGAGGCTCCTGACGGATTCCATGACTCACTCAAATGAAGAATAGAATTTCTGCTGCCTTAACGAGCTTCTGGTTGTACGTAGCTTGCTATCAATTTCAATAATACCCAAAAAATAGTGACTTCCTCACAGTTTCTTCACTGAAAAATTACTTCTAGTTCGTAAGTTTTTTAATTGCTGCTAATGAATGACGTGTACTAGTATCTATGTGCTACTCACATTTTGTAATTAGTGGGCAAATATATTTAAGCCAGTGTACTAATTAAAAAAGCTATTGAGCATTCACATCGTCTATTGGCTTAACTACAAAGACAAAAATTGGGAAAAACTTTTACAAAACAATTCCCTATTTCATGATATGCGTACATTAACAACGGAAGATTTTCAGCAAACAATTTTCAAACATAAAAGTACAGCATGTTTGAAACAGTTGAAAATGCACGTAGGAGTATGAAAATGAAAATCGAATTTACCGTCAACAACCGTTTATGAATAGTATGTGTCACCAGTAAATAAATGTTATACTGGTTTTTCTGAGCCCCGTTTCTATAACGGTTTTTCTGGTAAAAAGTTTGTATATCTTGGTCAGAATCTCGGTTCAAAAACAGTTTTACGTACTTCTCGAATACCTGTTGACTTTTGAAGCATTTTTGGGGTATTCACAGACTACATTCCTGCACCAGGACATTACGGTACTTAGAACTATGAGCGGTTGACCAAAATAATTACGAACATGTTCCAGATGCCTCATGGTGGGTACGAACCACCACACGAACACTAGACCAGAGCCCACGTCGGCTAGAGGAGTTCCCACAGACGCATGGTAATGAGTGGGAATGGCGTGCTAACACAACCTAATGAGGCTACAACGGTTGACCAACCAGGGGAGGACGAGGCAGATGAGCTCAGATGCACTAAGGGAAATTCCTCTAGAGAGGAGAGAGAAGTAAAATTATGTGGTTTCTGCATGGCACCGTAGGCCCAAATAATCTCATTGTTCAGCCTATGTGTCAAATGTCTATTACTTTTATTTTAATTTAATTTATGGGTATTTTATTTGATGCACACATGATGATGTGAATAATTACCTTACAGTTAGTATTGGAACATTTTGAGGTTATTATCACAGTTTAATCTAGAAATGTCACCGTAATTTCAATCTCGATTAAAGGGTTTTAAAACTGCTGTAGTTTCTGAACAGCCGTGATGTATATTGTTTTACGAGACCTTCAGTTCTAACCTCGAAATACTCCTACATAAATTCAATTTTACTTTCGTGTGCAACAGGTGATGCAGTCTAACTCGCTTGAAAAGCTAATTAAACATATCCACATACTACATGTTTTAACAAATGACAAAACACCTGCACTCTGAGATGCAATGATTTCAGAAAGTACTAGTTGATATTCTTTTATCTTGGAAATGAAAAGATCGGAAAATTGAATGTATATATAATATGAATATATTGGTGACGGGTACAAGAAGTACATATACAAGTAAACAACTAGTGTGACCAAACACGCATACTTCTGCATTATTTTATCACTGTCACTTGTTGCAATACGAGTTTGTGAAGAACAGGTGGTGATTACAATGCAGGTATTCAGCTGAAAGTTTATATGATTAAGCAGTTTTTGCAAGCGTAATAACTTTGTGAAATAAAAATGCCTTTTGCACGTCTTTTCATGTCAGAACCAACAGAAAAATTCAAGCTATCGAACAAATTTAATCAGTCCAAAAGATATCTGTTTATTTTTGTAGAGTCGTTTCATATGAATAAAGGATAAACTAAGTCCTAGTGTATAATTCACCTTTAGCTACTTCTTTTAAGATAAGCCTGAAGTAAATCTATAATTTACTTGATTTTTATCAATTGATCATGGTTTCAAGCCCCTCGAATAATTATCATCAGTATTATACAGATGTCTCGAACCGATTTCAGGTTGATGTTTATTCATGGAAAATATCTTTCCCTGAAAATATTTTAGATTAGAAAATATGGTTTCACGGAAAAACTCAGGTATGAGACTCTGTTTTATTTAATTATCTAAGAGGAACAGGTACTATGTTGTTGTAGTGTTCCTCCACAGCAGGAGCGTGAGAAAAGGAAAGAACGGCTTCCCCTTCCCTCTGTCCTCCGAATACCAAGCATGACTCTGGCTGTAATCCTTGAGAAAATCGCTCTAACGCTGACGAGTAGAGTCTCTCATGGCATTCTAAATGCCCTTCTCTCTACACACAAAACTGGCTCTGTCTTGCGGGCTTCTGTGTCAACTGAATGCCCATCAAAGGGATGGTTTCTTCGATGAACACAGAGCATTATTCATCAACAGAATTATCATCATTTCTACCTTGGATGGAAGTGATGGGTTCTTCGATGTCAGCTATGCGTTATTCATCAACAGAATTATCATCATTTCTACCTTGGATGGAAGTGATGGTTTCTCCGATGTCAGTTGTGCGTTATTCATCAATAAAATTATCATCATTTCCACTCTTGATGGAAGTGATGAATTCTTCCATATCAACTATGCGTTACTCCTCTACGAAATGATGTCTTCTTTGAAGGAAGTGAAGACTTCTTTGATGACAGCTGTGCGTTATTCATCAACACATTTCAATCAGAGATATTGATTCAAGTTCACAATTATTGATCATGACAAACACACTTCTGTTGTCCTCGGTTTACGGTCAGGGCAACACTCCATCGACTATTCAACGGCCTTGAAGGCGTTCCCTGTGATCCAGAGGCACACATACAGACGCCTTATTAACACAAGTGCATGAGCGTCAATTTGAGCTAAAACATGAGATGCTAACTCTAGTTCATGATTAATCAATGTCAGGACATGGGAATTACTGGCATAAACGTTCTGGATTGATATAAGATTTGTCTTAAAAGGTTTTAAATGGGGTTAAAAAGTTATAGAAGTTATAAATGAGTTCAAAAATGTATAAATTCGTTAATTAAATTAAAACTTTGTTCAAAAAGTTATAAAAGTTGCAAATGTGTTCACGTACTTAACCCTTCGAGTAGTACATTTTCATCCATTTGAACAACTATAGTTTTTACATTTCCTAAGGTAGAGATTCGAATGTCCCATTTCTTGGGTATGAAAACATTTTTTCAATAATAAAGAACACATAAAATTAACATAAACTTTGGTTAACTTGCATGCGATACTCGAAGACAAGTTATTTTGAAGTTAGAACGACAAAGAATACATTTTAACTGTCTGGCTCGCACTACTTTCAGTGACAGTATTTTTTTCTTCATGGTAGCTCATCTCTACCTCGACTTGGGACTCAGCATCATGATTCAGCAATGCGTTTAATATATCATCTGATTTTTCCTTCAAAAACTACCCAGTTTTGTATTATTTTTAATATTTTGTCCACGGATCCATTATTATTATCATTAACAATGTCAAAGTGACCATCATTAAAACAAAATTGATCGTCCCCACTTGATCAAAAGAAGCAGCTCTGTTTTTAGGTCGGTACAAGTAGAAAATGCAAAACAAATTTTTGAGTTGCATTTTTTAGTCATTCTTAATACGTTCCAGCCGACAATCTCATTCATACATACTTTTAACTTCCTACGTATGAACTGAAGTCAGTATGTCTAACGAACATTAGAACTCATTTTAATGTATTCATTCGTTAAGTGGTTTTAATTTAGCAAAATAAATCAAAGAATAAATCACGATTTCCATTTTAAGTCATCAGAATAACTTACGGTGCATAGATGATCCACGTGGGTCAGCCAACTATATGTATAATAGAACGATGTACTATCTGAAACACGAATCCTGTCTTTATGAAACATGCTATAACGCAACGAAACAAGTTCGTCTTTTATCTGAAAACGTGATTAAAAAGCCAGGAAGCGTTCTGAGCTGTCGCTCCCAGACCTTTTTTTAGGTCTGCAAGGAAATTTTCTACAAACAACATGAAATGGAAACTCGGACGATTGGTCCTCTATTTTCACGGCTGTACACTCCAGCTGGAGACGCGAGAGAACTGATACGCCTCTTCTGTTGAACAGATTGCACAACCTTCATTGCCAAAAAGAGAAATTTAAGTGTACACAAACATGTATCCCGTAACTTTCAGAATACACAAACAGCAACGGAAGTAGCTAAATTATTAACTTTTAGTTCAAATGATGGGCGAAACTGCCGTAGAAAAAAAAATCATCACAATTCTCATCTCGCAACAAGGCGCAAAATTTTAGCATAATATTTAGAATTAAAATGATTCATATGTGTCAAATGCTTTTTGTGAGTGCCGTCCGCAGAACTTAATTGTGTTTGAAAAAAAGAATTAACTGTTGAAAAGGATATAACTTCAAGTTCTTATATGTAGGCTCTCTAATTGTTTAGATTTTTATAACAGTTATTTTTTTAACCTTAATGCTAGTTAGTTGTCCTAGCAATACGTTTGCTGAATTCAAACAGTTCGAAAATTTAAAAACAGTGTAAGCGTGGGCGTCCATGAGTCGATGTCTGCTTCATCCTCTACCTCATTTCCATTAACCGTCACGGCTTTCTTTCAGCATTTCTTATGATCGTAGTTTTCGTTTGTCAAAGCGCAAGCGCGAAAAAATTTTCACATTTCATTTCACTTTTAACCAACAAGCTGCTGATTGGAAAGACCAAACTAGGGATCAACAAAGCACTTCCGAACAAAAACCTGAACAAGTTTAAAGTTTTGTGGGAGTGACTCTCCTTTCTGGGTTCAATTAAAACACAATCACCATCCCTTCGGAAGCATTGATTTCTCATTATCTCAATCCGTTTGAGAATATGACCTGTGAGGTGAAAAACCTCCGAAGAAGCTAGCTAAACTCAACCGACGACCTAGTGGACCGGCAAATGAAGGAGGCAGAACGTGACGACATCTATTGTAGATGTGCTCAGGAATCGCTCTTTAGGCTTCTGCTTGGTGATGACACACTCTTGAGGATCAGTCTAAATGAAGCTGCACCTTAATGACTAGCTGGAAAAGAACTCCAGAGTTGATGGGAGATTTACTACAGATGAGCAAGTAGTTGAAGAAATCTGACCAAACTACAAGCATCATACGAAAATTCTACGCAAAGTGGATCGAATACAGCTAATGTTTCAGCATGGGGCATTGTAATTGTTGACTTCTTGCCTTGGGCCTATATGCTGGTTCTATACACCATTCAGGTACTATGAATCGTATCAAGAAGCAATTTTATTCTATCGAATACTGAATGGAAGGAAAACAGTGCATGTACGCGTTTGATATACCTTAGATTCAAACATTTTAGACACTGCGAAAGGAAATGTAATTCATTTAAGAAATATATTTTTCTGGAAGTTTCCTCTACTCTCCTAGAGCATTAGTGCTTTTATCCAATCTGAGACGGCTATTGCACAACACAGATCACTAGAAACACACAAACAAACAAGACTGAGGTAACAACGTCATTTTCAGAAGCCGATAATTCACGGATTTCATCACCTCATGGAGTGCGTTAAGCCTTAAGAGCTAATTGGGAGAGAGTTTGGGCATTTGGGAAATAAAGGAAGTGACATCGCTTAGGTTAATATGAGTGATATAGGAAGACATACTTCTCTTTTTCGCTCGCAATGTCCAATTTGTTTTGGCGGGCACCAATTATTTTCCTCTACCTGATAAGGTAACACTAGCAACTGATATCTTATTTCTTTAAAAAATAAAAGTTTTACGTCTGCTAGAAGGCATAAAGTTTTTGTTACTTACTTTCATCGACATCTTCGATTTAGATGCATTAGTTAGCCAAAAAGCAAAAGTAAGATAATTATTTTTGACACAAAATGAATCAGCTCTAGTTTGACGGGACCCGTGTTGCTGTGGCTGATTTTTTTTTTGTAAATACGATAAGTATTCATAAGATTGTTGTACGAGAATTACGAGTAATCTAATTTCTGTCATCCTTTCCAGTAGAAACACAGTGCAGATTTTACAAAGATCGCAATTAACCAAACATGTTCTTTGTGAGAATGCTGTGCTTGAAGAAGCTACGATAGCAACATATCAAAACTTTGGTCTAAGATTTAACTGACTGTGATTGTGTTTAAATGAACCAATGGTTGATTGCTTGAAATTTAACGACTGCGTAAAACTGAAGAAGTCATTCAAATTTACTGATTGTATAAAAATGAACTCATGACTGATTTATGAAAGTTTATTGATTGTATAAAAATGAAATGATTATGTAAAAAATTAACTGATAGATCCTTTTTTAACAGTTCTCGCTGATGACTTCAACATGACGAGACCAATATACAAAACAGAACCCTGAAATTTGTTTTCATGCTCTGGTCATTACGATGCAATGAAATCGAGGCCTAAAATTTTATCATTAGGTCGCACGAATAAGTGCAGGATGTTCATTCAATGAAAATTAGTCAATTTTTTAAATACGTATCCTGTAAAATCGTTCAGTTTCTTTTCAAGTTTCAGTAATAATTTAATAATAAGTTCTATAAACATGAGATAATTCATCGGGAAATTAGTATATTATGAGTGATATATTAACACTAGGTAATTCACTAAAGAAGTGTCGTTCAGTTTATCAAGCTCTGTTGTTAAAGGCCTCAATGAGAATGACCTTTTAGTTATTGTAGATAATAAGTTTTCAAAAAGTGGACGATCGTTAGTATGACAACTTGGTCAGGTTGCCTGGTTCCTTGAAGAGATAAATAGCAGTGCTCAGCATCCTGAGCTCAGTCACAATCTGTAGCTCACAGCGTAAGGGTGTGCTGCTTACATCCTCTAACCGTCGACTGGTGTCTTGAGTCGGAGAAATAAACTCTTCTGTTGTATGGCTACTTGCAGTAGAGCTGTTCGAAATACTGCATCAGGAAGAACTATGCTTGTGAATGCCATGTTTTATTACTTGCTTGTTTATTGACAGTGTTATTTTGTGATTATTCGTTCATCTTAGTGATCTTCGGAAAAATCCGAAAACTCGTATTGCTTTTTTACATTTTGCATTACACAGAAGTTGATCAACAAACTTTTTCGCAGCCTTCTTAGAATTTTCGACAAAATTCTAATCACGAGGTGAGAATGTGTTCTATACGCACTTTTATTCTATAATCTTTTATTAAGCTAGCGGAAATGTGTTCACTTCGTCTAATTAGGATAACTTATTGTGTGCTGATTTTTATTACTCACGGAAATTTTCTTCATGCGAATTATTATAGAAACGAGCCTAAATACTTGTATCATATATCATACATTTTTAAAAACCATTTATGAATAGACTGTGATGTAGTATGTGAGTCTTCAGTCATATTTTTTAGTATTTTTTTCATTCGTGACTCCTTGGTTTTTCTCCATTTACCATACAGCTCTATTCAGAATACAGTTGTATTCACCATCAAGTTGTATTCAGACTACAGTTGTCTTCAGAATACAGTTGTATTCAGACTACAGTTGTCTTCAGAATACAGTTGTATTCACCATACAGCTCTATTCAGAATACAGTTGTCTTCAGAATACAGTTGTATTCACTATAGGTTCCATTCAGAATACAGTTGTATTCACCATCAAGTTGTATTCAGACTACAGTTGTCTTCAGAATACAGTTGTATTCACCATCAAGTTGTATTCAGACTACAGTTGTCTTCAGACTACAGTTGTCTTCAGACTACAGTTGTCTTCAGAATACAGTTGTCTTCAGAATACAGTTGTCTTCAGAATACAGTTGTATTCACTATAGGTTCCATTATGATCACTGCTGTATTTCCTTTAATCTTCACCTTGTTTTGTGGAACAAAATAGCAGTTACTGTATTGTACTGGCAGTATTACTGTATATACCGGCACGATTATGAATCGTGGCCAATACTGCATTTTTTATCATATTTCAAGGACCAAACATCAATTCCTACATAATACTGCAGTCAATATTAGGCGTACTGTCACATAGTATTAGATGTCACCAATACTACAATAATTACTAGGCATGCCGTCACGTAGTATTAAGTCTCAATAATACTAGAATAATTAGCCAGTTCTGTTATTAGCTCGTGAATTATTTTTATTAAATGGACCAAACATGTGACCTGAGTTGCATTAAATGTTCAATTAAGGTTGAAATAATCAAGGTTTGTGTTTTCCAAAGAGCAAAATAACATGTTCACGTCAAAATGCATTCATTTGCTCAAATCATCGCCAATATTTTTCGTTATTGATAAAAACCTTTCATTTATTCTGGAGCTCAGTTCCAGCTTTGAATTTCGTACTGAGCTTTGAGAACAGCTTCTTAAGAAAATATAATTGAAAATAAGTATAATTTCCTATGCATATGTCCTGAATTGGCATTTTTTGATTTTTTAGGGAAAAATTCTTTGTAACAGAACTTGAGCGACGGAAAACTTCCTTGAATTTTGTGTTGACTTCGTTAAGGTAAATTTAATGATGAGTTCACGCCTTTGTTGATCGTTGTATGCTAGGTTCACGTTAAAAAAACGCAAGTTTCTCGTTAACATCAAAAATACATTTCCTGAACCCAAAATAAGCGCTCATAATAATAGAACATTTAATTCTGCGTAATTTCAGATTACTTTTTCCTTTTCTCCTTTTCGCCAAAAATGAAATCAATTTGATTGGGAGGAAACTTTTTCGGAGTAGAAATAAAAAATTCAGCCATTGATTACAAGCAGTAAAAATGAGACACATCACTGACTGATTGCTACAGTGATTTAATTCTAAGCGAGATCCTTCCAACAACTCATGTCTATTTTTTTACGAAAATTGGGTAGAAAAAATGTAATTAAAAACATCAAGAACACGTTTACAGTTTAGTGCCTAGTATAATTAAAGTGTCAGTTCTCAAAAATATTGATATTTATCATTATAATTGAATAATAATATTGATAACACTATATTGATAATTTTTAGAGATTCTTTTCTTCAGAAGCGGTGTGAATTTTTCATGAACATGAGTTACTATATTTTTTAAAAATTTTCTAGTTTTCCTTCATCGTCGCGTCCTTAAAACTTGTTTTTTTGTAGCTTTGAGCAAAGATGCCAGTGCCTCTCTCATTTATTGTCCATACTACATGCCACATGCCACATGCTTGGGTACACCACATACCGACCCTTGTCACATGCCACATCACGTACCGTACTCTATTTAGTGTTATCATGCTGTCCCACATGTGCTGTATCATATTTACTATATCACAAGACACGTACCACATATGCCACATGTCATGCTGTATTACATGAGTTGTATCACATATCATGTTATGTAATAAACTATATGTCATGTCACTTGCCATCCTGTACCACATCATACACAGCACTACACCCTGATAAATACTATAATAATTATGAATGGCAAATATTCTTTATCTTGTATGATGGTGTACCACATGTACTGTACGACATGTCATTCCATGCACTACATCCCATGTAAATTCACATCTCATACCTTTTTCTTGGGTGTCACTTGGCAAAGGTCCACGACTTAATACGGTATTTGTATATATTTTTTACTAAACAAACTGGCATTCGTATTACTGTTATCTTAGCAGCCTATTCCTCCTTATGAAGCAACCTATTTCCTTCTACAGTTGTACATGAGTCGTGATTTATTCAGATCAAAGATCGTATTCAAAGTTATAACCTATATGAGAAATTTCTCGAATGAGTTATTTTTAACCAGCCCTTTCTCCGCAGTGGGGATTGCTGCCTTTCGTTTTCTACCTTTTCTCTTCTTCCGGTCCTCAATTCTAAGAACTTTCCTTGAAACTGAAAACTTTCCTGGGTATATGTGCTCGCTCCCTAAGACGTTCTGGCCATGGTAATGCGCTGCATCGTTTGGTTCTTTAATTGGTGCTAATAAAATGTCTCATAAAAGTGCATTGGCCGTAAAAGATTTTCTGGAATCAATTCGATGCGTTGGTCCTAGTAGATCTGTACGGTGCAGCGATGGCAGACGTACAATCTTTGTAGACTTTTTTCCACTTTTCGTCAGTTTCGTCACCCGGAACAGCTTCGAAATTTCAGTCTCTTCTGTACATAAATTCAAAATGTGGGAGTGTAACGCCCTGAAATGTTTCTGATTATAAGCAAAGCAATTCAAAACACGTGACGAAAATTCACTATAATTCGGTTTTCAGACTCGTAATTTTACGGAAATTTGAAATCAATGAAACCGTTTTTCTAGAAAAAAACAGAGTTAATAATAATTACGTGTTTGTAAAATTTGACTTTAACATCGAGGTGATTTTATCGCCCTGAATAGAAGTTTTACTAAACCTTGAGTCAGCTTCTGAAAAAATATTTTACACTAGACAAATTTCCATCGTTATTTGCCTCCATTTTAACTTAATAGATAAGAAAGGTTAGGACTTTCCCAACAAAATATTGCCGGTTTTTAAATTTATTTTTGAAATATTCTTTGCTTCTCGGCAGTAAGTTCTTTTTGCATCGATCACAAACAAAGGAGTCAAAAGAATGGAAGCGAATAAAAATTCATCGCTGGTCACAAAAATCTTTTATAATACTTACAAGCTTTCGAATACAGTTATAATAGTCTGTGCTAAACAAAAAGTTGTAAAACCAATTTTATTTTTATTTGTATTCTCCTACAAAACTTAATTGCCAATTAATGACAGCTGTAGCATTATTTGCACGACAAAATTTTGTTAAGTTTCTACTTCTACATTATTATTTTTTCTTTATTTCTAGAGGCAATATTTTTTTGGCTCGATGTAATCGGATTAGTCTCAAGATTTCACGACTTTTATCGTCTTAAGACTCAACCATCGCTTCAGGTTTCTAGCTCATTGATGTGTTAAAAAAGCTGCTTCCTTTATTTCTTCCAGTTGACGTTCACGATTGTTCCGTAATTGAAAAATGAATTGCTTTGTCACTTCTGAAGATCGAGGTTTTTCTAGGGCACTGAAGTTCTTCTCACATTGTTTCGTCAGGATTCGCTCTTGCGTATTTATTCTTTTCACGTTTTCCGATTTGTTTCCACTCGACGGCTCGTCTAAGCGCATTGTTCATAGCAGCAGAATTTTGCCTCAAAAACCGGCACTAAAACGCTCCCAACAAGATCCTATTGAAGTATGGCTGAGAGAAGCGATAAGTTTAGGCCTCTTTGTTTACATTAGACACTTCCGACGCGGCTTGATATGGTGCGGTCATGCTTAAAGGCGCCAAACCTCACGTACAAGGCAGCTTATCTGTATTCATTGAAAAGTAATCCTCATTTATTACTCACTAATCCCTATTTATAAGCAAGTTACCCTGTGTGAGCTTTGTGGGGCAATAGTGCACGGAAGGAGGCTTAAGAACTACGCAAGGACCGATGATCCCACGCGTTCCGGATTTATAACAAGGACCTCACGATGACTTATGGAACTCAATAATAAGAGCTTCAAGCCAAAGAATGCTTGATAAGGAGAAACGAAAGAGGGACTTGGGCAGCAGAAAGAGGCTCTTCAGTTTCATATCTCGACAATCTTTCACGGCTCGCCACGACAGCTTGACTTACGTGACGGATCGAGACGTCAATTCGGTTTCCAACCACGTCTTCCCCACCCTTTAAATAAATAAAATGTAGCAAAAATAGAACTCTCATACACTTATGAAATTCTTTTTGTTTCTTACGTTTTCTGATTCGGAATGTAAGGGCACCTGCTACTATTAAATTTTCACCTACAGAAAATTAAAGCGTAGATGATATTGCTCTTTTATTTCAACGATAATAATAACGCAAAAACTCGATGTTTCTTATTGGTGTATTTTGATACACCAACATTTGTTTTGAATTAAATATTTGAATTTGCAATTAGAGTGAATTCATTACTCAGAACAGTACATCAAATCTACTACGATAAATGTTCTCGATGAACTGGAAGGAGGGGGAATATTGCGGCATCAACTACCATCAGCGTAAATGAACGTGTACATATTTCTTCAAGTTAGTCGTAAGTTACGGGAGCTTAACTTATAGAAATTAGGGAATTAATTAAATGAACATCAAGTTTCATAATTTGATCTCCATTGTTACTGTACTATCAGTAATTTAACGATGTAGTGACACAGTGGACAAAAAAAAAATTATCGAACATATGAGCTAGTTTTAAAATACAGCATAGCCAGGAATATAAGCTAAATCAATTTTCCATATGAAAGATTGTACTAGACTTCATAGAAATAATGTAGCACTTACTAAAGGTGTGATATTTACATTGTATATTGTCTAGTGAAACCTTAATTTATGTCAAGTCCGTTCTGTGGACCAATGTTTTCAGAAATCCTTCAGTTTCTCAAGCACTGGATAAGCTAGTAAGACGATCTGTAATAAATTTTCGTGAATCAAAGGTTTAGGTGTTGTTTAAAATTAATAAAAGCCTGAAGTTAATGGGATGAACAAGCTCCTATGTGTATACTCGTATATTAAAAACAAGTTTCTGCTTACCATTCTGGAAGTTTGGTGATTTCACTGCCTGCAAACTTTGTCAGCCGAAAAAGGTCCTTAAACAAATGCCTCATACTGTGCACCCAAATTAAAGTAATCGACGTTCTAGTTTCCTCACCTACGGGACGAGGAGTAGGACTAGCGTCTAATGAAATTTGAACATGTCTCGCTGTAGGGGACGCCGTATGCCCGTGTCCAAATGCCTGTCAACTTCTCTTCTGGCAGAGAAGCAAACTCAACTTCGTTCGAAGCTAGTTTCCATTTCATAGCACGACGAATCGGTTGAGGTCTATTCAAATTTCAGTGTCCTATTATATTGGGTTAGAAGACAACTCGTCTACCTGGAACAAACCTACTCCTCACGACACTCGACTTCACTTGAGTTTGGAGTAATGGACTCCCTCGGCAATACAGCCTCCGTGGACTGTCCCCCACTGTGGAATGGTTAGTGGCGTCTTGGGGCGTCCCGAGTTGGGACCGTAGGGCCTGCTGTGACGGTAACCAGGGACATGTTGTGACATAAGAGGCACATTTTCTGGGACGCGTGTAGTCGTCACAGGCTTGGGACGATGATCGATGGGGCGTTTTTGCTTTTAAAACTGTAATTTTAGTGAAGATTTTAATCGTCCGTAACTTTGGGTGGAGGGACGAAAACGAAGAGCTTTAATTGACGGTAATACGAACGTTAGAATTTAGTGTCTGAAGCTGACCTTAGTCGTTCCGCAGCGTTAAATTAAAAATACTGTACTTACGACGACGCTTGTGCCGCAAAATAATATTTCTTTTGAGAAAATGACCTTTTTTGGCTTTGCAACTGCCATTGTTTGATGAAAACACACGTGTTGCATACCTACCGTAGTTGCAAAAATTGCTTGTTGCTTATTACTAGTGTTGCTTTAAAAGAAAAATGAGCTCCAACTGTACTTTTTATCTCCTATGCTTATAGATTTAGTTACGCACTGTGTTATTGAAACAAATATCCTCGTTAACTTTTAGCTGATGAATTTTTACGATCATGGCGTAATTGGAAATATTTTAGTCTCCTATTTTGAGAAGCACAAAATTATTTATTATTTTGTTTGTATAAAACAGTTAAAAAACAACCAAATTAGAGAACTTAATTACCCTTTTGACTAGAACCTACATTTAAATATTTATTTTATTTCTTCTGATTTTTATTAATTTCTTACTATATGAGTTTCCACTCCAGAATATCTGCAAACTATGTTCTACTCGTGATTAATGTCATTGGTTGCGTTTTGGCACACAAAGATAGCGTTTGAATTTACTTCAAATTAATCGATACTCGTTTTCAAATAATAGTAATGAGTGTTAGAACTTCATTGTGTCCTCCGCTAAATCCGTTAATGTCATCATTAAAGCAGCGCTTCTTAATTTTCTGCATTTCTAGTCCATGGAGTTGTGCTTTGGTGCGTGTCTGTTATTCAGTCGGTCGTTTGAAAGCGACACCTTAACTGCTTTGAGCAGACATTCAGGTGTGGAAATTGGAGCAGCCTCGGTGAACACAAGGAGAAGTGTTTGCTTTCATTGCAAATGAGCTCAACATGTAAAAGACTTATTTATTCTAATGACACGACCGATATAAAAGCTTCATGAAACTGAGAGAAATCGCGGTGAAACGAATCAAATAGAAATGTTCTATGGTTATCTTTTTATTTGAGGAAACTAGCTTGGACAAAGTAATGTGTAAACTCGGTGAAGTAAAAGAGCGGATTAGATTTTGGGATCTTGAAAGGATTTCATTAAAAAAATATTGTACGAAATGTACCTTTCTATTTGTTGAACGTTTCTCGTAGCGGTTAGTTTTTTGAGTTGCTATTGAAGCTCAAAGCAAAAAGTTTCCAGACATCGAATGGGAAAATTCAAGCAATGAACGCTTTCAAGCAGACATTTTCTTAAAGGCCTAAACTTTACAAAAATCCAAGCAATAAAACTTTCGCATATAACCAAACGGACATTTTTAAAATGCATTATACCATTATTTTGGTCTTTCATTTAATGATGCTGGAATATCACAAGCTCATTTATATTCCGGGTCGGCAAAGATATACATAGGTTCTCTCCAAGCCTTGTGGTAAGGCCGAAACCACTGGCGTGCACACGGTTGCTGCCTTTCCCACACTTGATCAGCGGCGTAGCGGCTGCTTTTTTGTTCCTTGACATGTACACAGTGGATGCTCTTAAAAGCAGAACGAGTACAAGGGTGGGTACCGTACAGAGCTCGGATGATGTGTGTGGACTCGCATGTATACGAAAAAAATTGAGTTCTCGCGTGATAAAGTGGTTTACACGTACAGCAAGGAAGAACTGGCACTGAAACAGTCATAAAAATATCAAGAGGTGCGGCCTCGAATCGAAGGCAAGAGCTGTTGTGCTATTTTTTCATTAGAGAGAAAAGCAGTAACTGTTTTTCGATCCATGTCGAATTAACTACACATGGAAATTTGTTGGCACAGTTTTGAGCAACTGACACAGGGCCGAAAACTTGAGTTTGATTGTAAATAAAGGAACCGTGGTGCGTGAAACTAAAGAATGTGTCAGTAAACAGGAAGTTCAAGCATCATCATTTTGCTCATAAACACAACGCATCATTCATTTGGCGATGGATGAAGTCCAGAAAACAAGACTCGTGTGTGAGCATTTAAAAGAAATTACAGCAGTATTTCCCAGTCACCAATTTGAGAAGTCCGTTCTCATGGCTCGCTTAATTCAATTTCAGTAAAATATTTTTTATGTTGTATTCTTTTTTCCAGAATTTCATAATTTCTGAGCAGGACAGAAATAAATTAACTTGTTTAAAAACTTTCCAATTAATTTATTCACAAAGCTTCTTCTTTACTGTGTTCTAAATAACTTCGAGAATGATAGCGAATGCATTGAAGCAAACTATGATGAATATTATTCGGTATATTTCGTTTTATTTAGGTGTGAACCTATTATTAGACTTTAATGAAATGAAAGAGCGTTTGTCAGAACTGTATTGAATTTGTAGAATTCGTGCTCTTGCACGTTTGCAATTAGTTTTCAAGTAAATTTCACTCGAAAATCTGCAAAATAATGCAACATGCTATGCGCATGATGCTGAAATGTTGGATTAAACTCGATGCGGTGACTTATAAAATATCGTAAACTTTTTCCGGATGTCTCCGTCAGAACATTTCTTTGTTCACTATTTTCTGAGTAAAAAACGTACCTTGATGATCGCTGCTATTAAAAATAGTTTCGAATTTTCCAGTTATTGCTTTTGTAGTCCTAAATTTACCAATCTGTGGAATATATTTATTCATGGCGCGGAAATTCAATAGCATTCCGTGCATTTGTGCTTGAGAAAACATAAGAGAATTATTATGCGATTTGTTTATCCGCTCCATAATTGTTAGAGGTGAGAAAAACGTTCAGTCCAATGTTTCAAGATTTATGTCTTGGTATTACAAAGGGCAGTAACATATTGTTCTGTGGGGTTTCAAAGGAAGCGAACGATAGAAACTCGGGCTGGTGAGGTAGAGGGAGGAGGTATGGGCGAGCCAGTAAAATCCTTGTGTTCAGTGCCTCATTAATCTTTCTCTACATTTAGAGAAATGTTCGTGCGAGAGCGAGGAGCTTTTTGCGGTTTTTCGCCTGAGCCTCGAGCATTAGCATTTTAGGCTACATGGAAAAATATCTCGTGGAGCGTGCGTTATAGAGTACAGGAGCTCTTGTATGACGTCGCAAATTTGAATTCATGTCCACAAGCGAGGTGTGTGCTTAGGTAATTGCATCAAATTTGTTTCAAAGTTCTGGGTCGTTTTAATATAATCGCTGGAGTTGTTTTCAGTTCATTTAGCAATTCTTGAATCTGTTACAGGTTCGGTACTTATTAGTTGCTGACTAGTTTTTTCATCTTTTTATGTTTGAAAATATCTGTTTTTAAATTTGGATCTTTTGCATTGTTTCAGCCATTACTATTACGTAGAAATATGAGTGATTCTCACTCATTTATTCATCAAATAGAAATGCATAAGTCAGTTAACCGAATTTCATATCACAACTTATTTATACGTTCCGTCTGCCATGATGACATTTATAACCATGATGATAACGTGTTTAACGTTAAGGAATTCATTTTTTATTGTTCAATTAACTTCACACATAGCTCTGCTTTAAAGCTTTCAGAAAACTGTTACCGAGTAATCATTTGATAAGTAAGAGCACTTCACAAGTGTTCGTATCGGTTTTTGCTTAGGGTTCCTCATTAGAGCAATTGAAGTCGGAAGACAGCCATCAAGTTCTAAAGGTGTTGGCCGCAGACCAGCTTCTGTACAATTTATGTTTCTCAGTTCTGAATTAATGCAACGTTGCCCGAGCCGCAGTTCTCATTTTTACCTATTGAAGCCACAGTTTGGCTCCAAAATAAATGATAAACACGGCAGGTCCCCCATAACTTTGCCAAACTTTCTAATTACTGGGCAAAATTAATTAAACTTCGGATGAATTTTCTACAGAAGCACCCAAATTCACGATGCAACTTATCCTCCACCTTTGAAACTTGTGAACAGGCCTTCCTCGGCTGGGAACTTAGTCGTGGAAATACGATCGCTACGCTACGACAGCAAATTGTACCTGATTGTTTATGGGTCGTGAGGCTGAGTCAATGGAGGGAAAAATCTCATTTTATGGCCCCTTTCATGTTCCTCGAACGGTCCCATCGGTTGAAAATGCAAACTTGCTTACCTCGCCGCCTGAAAGGCAACGCGATGAGGGACGTAGTGGCACCCCTGTTGGAAGAGCCAGAAAAGAGAGCCTTTAGCACCGAATTGTGAGCTCTGTTATAATTCTGAAAATTGCTTCTTCACGACCAAGATAAGCAGCAAAATACCCGGAAAGCCGTCACGGTTGCAGCCTGGAAACCTTTTTTGAGTTCATCACTGAACTAAAATATACCTGGAAATGCTATAAATCTTGGTTATGACTCGGCGGCGTGAAGAATTTTTGAATTTAGCTGACGGCATTATTGAACATTTTAAGCCCTCGTATACAACAGTTGACCGTCTGAATAAAGCAAAGTATATTATCGCGTGCCCACTCATATCACCCAATTTTTCTGACTCGCTTCTCCAACATTTTTGTATCATTAAACACTTTCATATCTTTTTCAGAGCCCGGCGAGACTGAGTGGCCTGGTTACCAAATGACGAGAGCAAAACTTCTCTTTCACCTTACGATGGGTCCGTCATCTGTCTTCTTATCAGCGGCGACGCTTCTACTTCTCATACTGCCATTTTCTTCGGCCGCCCAGAGATATTCCATTGATACTCCAGAGAGCACAGCGTACAAATTTTTCGATACATCTTCAGCTGTGCTGAGCTCTGACCGGAACCTCTTAGGGACGAGTCGAAGATACGTCTCTACTATGAGCGAGTTTCCTAAAGTTTCACGAAGAAACGTCAGAGAAAAAGATATTGCGGCCATATTTAAAGGTGTTGCCTATGGGATCACAGACTCTCCTGAACTCTCAAGATCCTCTGAAATTACAACAACTACCACAAGCCGTGTCTTCTCTTCGACAACCACAGCCCCTGTACCGATTTTCAGAACGTCGACAAGGTTAGAGTTGATCAGAAATGAAAATGATAATAGTGAACGGCCTGCTGAAGAACCTAAATATAACGGAGACAACTACGGCGATCAATCTAGAAGTGGAATTTTGAATTATTATGTAGAAAGTGAAAGAAACGCTTTATCTGGATCTCACAGCGGGCATCGTGAATATTATCCTACTGTTATATCCAGCATTCCTCCAGAGGCTGATAGCGAACCTCGGAATCCTGGGAAGTACATTGTTTCTGAAACGAAAATTGGACAAACCATGTATGTTCACATTTACATGATAGGTATTCTCATGGGCTTAATTGTCTTAATTAGTTTAGGGAGCTTGTGTAGAATTCACTCATGCACACAATTAATTCCTAGGGGGCATTATGTGACTCTTCAATTACTGATTTTGCTTGTCGCTTCGTTGCGCTGTATCATTTTATTCCATGATCCTTATGGATTACAGGGTAAATTGCCTCGAGCTCTCATCTCCCTGTTGATGAACACAGTGCCTCCCATCCTCTCTACAGCATTCGCCTTGATGCTTTTGATCTTGCTAAGAGCAGCCAAGTTCTCGTTGCTCTCATCCAAAGTCCAATCTCCTTTGGTACTCGCAGTACTAACAGGAATACACATTGGCACTAGCGTCCTCATCGATATCTCAAACGGAGTTCTACACTACCCAGAGTCAGCGCGTAAACTTGTTACTGGTATTCAGTGTTTTACCATTGTGTGGAACACCATTCTTATTATTGGGTATGCTTGCCTTCTGTACCAAACGTTTATCCGTACATCGAAACGCAGAATTATCCTCCCTCAGTACACATGTGCTGTCATGTGTATTGCTGTGATGCTGCAGGGTATTCTTCTTGGATTTTCATTTTATCATATCTGCAATCGAGAGTTCAAAATGACCCCAGAGGATGGACTGAAAACATGGTCATGGTGGGTATTAGTCAGTTTTGAACGCATACTTGAAGGTTTCTTCTGTGCAGCCCTTCTTGCAGCAGCTGCAACTTTAACGATGAAGCAATCCAATTCTAATACTAATGAGCAGAAAATATTTTCAGTAGGAACATCTTATGATACACCAAGCAAATCAAACACACTAAGAGGCAGAAGTCCTATTTCAGGAAAAAATTTCATGGCTTCGAATTACGCTTTGGCTTCAACAATGCAGAGAAAAGGAAGCACGGTCAACGGTAATTTTGCTCAGAATTTCAAAGCACCCAATGAAAATGCTTATGAATCTACGGGCGATTTTGCCGTTCGATGGAATATGCCAAAGCCGGACATATGTGCACAAGATCCGAACAGCGTGAACGAATGCTATTCTCCAAACCTGGCCGAGCAAGAACGTCGTATCCCTGACCAATCTACGATCGGCCAGCCCATGCAAGTTAATCCGTGTTCCCTCAGCAGCCGTACCCTCCCTCCTCCTCGTTACTATTGTGCTCCTGTTCCTGTTATAGAAAAGGAAGTTCCTGTTGTCAGCCGCGTGGCCACTTATACTCTACGACCTCAGAAAACGCCCAATATTTACTGCGAGATAGAAGACCCAACTTACGACGTAGCGCCTTACTACACTAAATCCATCCCCTCGACTTCCAGTGAAATTTACAGCAGCCCTCATCTTTTAGGCTCAAATTATATGCAAGATGCTATCCCTGACCACCTTTATGAGCTGCCAGAAGTCCACCACCCAACCAACATTAATCATAACTCCACACCTTATGCAGATTTTACGAACAGACAACTCAGAACAGAAATAGATGACAGTTCAAACGCGTCTCACCATTTACTCAATCAAATTTCAGGAAATTTGATGCTTCCTTTGCAAAATTCTCAGAGCAGAGGTTCTAATAGCAATCATTCTCAAAGAAATAGTACTTTGGATACTTCACCTGATTCGGCAATCGTACTGGATTATTCTTCTCATTCTGAATTAGAAGACCAAAATGGACATATGCTGCGACACCACGCACAGAAATCTATTTATGAGCAGCAAGCGAACATGAATAACAAATTAGACTTTATGAAAATGAGCACGCATTCACTTAACGAAGTTTTCAAACACAATAGTGGTTTTTTGAGTAAACTAGTTGGCAGTAGTAACACTACATCTGGATATCAACCTCTGAACGTTGATGATTCACATTTGTTTAATGCTTATAATGTGGGTGATCTGAATGAACCAAATGATGGAGAGGCCTCTATTTCTGCCGCAGCAGAATACCATAAATCAAGGGAGACAGAAGTTACTTCCCTTAGAAAAGCGACTGAAAAATCTTCAGTGGAGACCACTGATGCTCCCGAACCTCAAGTCGCCAGCAGTCGGAATTCATCGGAGGAAGCCATGGCCATCTCCTCTTCGAGTCCGGTCACGTCGCTGTGAATTTCATCCCCTGACTAGATTTATAGTATCGAGTTTTGCAGGCGCTTTCAAAAGCTTATCTTTATGACGTTTGTCGTACGTCCAGTTTGCTTTATTTCAGGCGAGTAGCTGGCGATGCTGGCTACGCAAAAAGAGCTCGTAGTTTAGGTTTCAGTGAGGGTTCACGTTACTTTTGTAAGATTGTTTGGTGATGCTAAAGGTGCGGGGCTTATAAAAACGAGCGAACTGAACTAAATCGTTTCGGTTTACGAGAACTGGAGATCGGGCAGCAGTGTGTCAAAAACTTAAGTTCTTAAGTAAAGGATACGATCTGGGGCTTGATGGTTTTACTCTGCTTATCCTAGTGTGTGCAATCAGATGCTTCAAAAGCTAGCATGTGTTTATAACAAATGATTGGACAGCACAGTACTTAAACATGTGGAATCTGGAGTGACAGTAAAGAAGTTTCAAAATATTCGTATTCATGTAAACTGCTACAATGTTTTTCTGCTGAAAAATGTAATTTTAATTTATAATGTGATCGAACTTATATGCACCATACGTGTCAAGTTAATGCGCTTTTAGTTGATACCTTCGTTTTAGACTAGTTTTAACTGCTGGAGTACCTAATTACATGCTGGGGGCAGGTAGATAACTTTCACTGCCCCAGTCGCACGAGGACTGTATATTACGTACATGAATGTTTAAAAAGTCTGGTGCTAAGATACTGTATTCCTGTATATTATGATGTACTTCCTTTTCATGTGCTTACCAACTTTTTCAAGGATTGTGTCGGCCCGTTGTGTCATACTCTTTGTCATCTGTTAACTCTTTTGTCATACACTGAGTTTTAAAGAATATAGGGACTGGTATTACATGTACAGTGTAGAAATTACTATTGTTAGTTTTAAAAATTGGTTAACATTGAAAGCGATTGGATGACGGTTCAAAGTTAACCGATGCGTAGTGACTGTGATAATCTTTTTGTGCTATCTATGTAAATATAAAAGGAATCTTAGGCACATGCGAGTAACGTACAATAATGAATATTGTTCAGTAGACCAACATTTCTCAAACTGTTTGTTCCGTGTTTAAAGTAATTATATGAAGGTACTTTTTACTTCGCGTAAAATTAAATTTTTTATAATATCAATCAGTGCCCATTATATTTCAATTGATACTTGAACTGGTGTATTTTTTTAAAATGCTATTCAGTGTTATTAGCGTTACTCTAATTATTTTACTGTTTTAGGGTAATTTTATCACCCCAGTTATCGAAGTCTCTTCACCTGATCAGCATCATGAATATTACTTCACCGTTTAAAAAGTTGGTGCACAGAACATTTTTCCAAAATAAAATAATTTGTCTTTACTAAACTGGAACTTTTCACGTTCGTTAAAGAATGTGTGACAGGATTTTCTATTAATATTATATTTGTTGAGCCTCTCCTACAGGATTCATCCACAAAAATATTTTTCCTTCCTTGAATGTGTATCGATTTTTTGAGAATTTTGTTTGATTTAAGTTGCTCGATACACGTTCTTTTTTCTATTCGTTAAAGGTTTGCTTTATTTCCTTAACATAAAAAAATGAATAGAAATATTTCCGAGATTTTCAAACGTATTGCAGCAATTCAAGTATAAATATTTTGGTTTCTTTTACTCATTATAATTCTCGTTTTACACGTTAAACTTAACGAACTATGACTGTCACTCGTACTTGACCTCATTTCAACCTATTTTTTCCGAAACTTGACTCAGGTTTGAATGAGTTGAGGTTTGAATGAGTTTAGATTTGAATGAGTTGAGGTTTGAATGAGTTAAGGTTTGAATGAGTTGAGGTTTGAATGAGTTAAGGTTTGAATGAGTTGAGGTTTGAATGAGTTTAGATTTGAATGAGTTAAGGTTTGAATGAGTTCAGGTTTGAATGAGTTCAGGTTTGAATGAGTTGAGGTTTGAATGAGTTGAGGTTTGAATGAGTTAAGGTTTGAATGAGTTCAGGTTTGAATGAGTTCAGGTTTGAATGAGTTCAGGTTTGAATGAGTTCAGGTTTGAATGAGTTCAGGTTTGAATGAGTTGAGGTTTGAATGAGTTGCAAAATATTTCATCATATTTTTTTGTTAAATTTTATCCTACGTGCAGTGCAGTGTAGTTTCATGTGATCGTTGCCTTTTTTGTTAGTGGTATTCGATTGTGTTATGAATTGACATAATATTTTCACTTCTATTACTCCTGCATTGATGATGAATTTCTTCCACTTTCAATACTGTACTTCGTACTTTTCAATACAGCTAGTTGAAGGGTTATGTGAATTCTCTTTCCTACATCTTGAAGTATTTTTTTAATAGAGATGCACAGCTTAGAGTACCATTTCTCATCAGCAACTATAGAACTTCCTCATATATATATTGAATTGACGTCTGTAGAAACAAAATTGTTTTGTACATTAAAAATCACTCTAATTATCTAGTCGCTTTCGCAAGGACACAATAAAATGAAAGCTAAGAAAAATATTTGTTTGTCTTTCAAAACCTCTGTGGGAACGTAGCCTTAAATCTCTCTGGCTAGAAAAAAGAAAATTCTTTTAATTGAAACAACTTTGCGTCGGAACTGAAGTTCTTTCTAGAATAGCATAGCTTTCACAGCTTTCACTTAATTTGTGCCTATTATTTGTGATCAAATATAAGTACACACTTTATGCAGGCTATAGAGAAGTGAATAAATTGTAAAATATTGAAAATGGTGGCAGAAGGCTTTTGTACGCACCTGTATTTTGTTATCAAGAAAAATCGCCTGTTAACACACTTTTAAAAATTATTTGACCAGATAAAAGTACAACAGCATAGCCTTAAAATTTAATTGTCAGAAATATGTGTATTAGCATGGCCTTGAAATGTAATTTTTCAGAACCATATGGGTTGGCACAACCTTAACAATATTTAGCCAGAAGCATGTGGGTTAGCACAGCCTTGAAGCTTAATTTTATATCAGCAACACAGCTAAGCTTGTACAGCGCTCTTTCTTAGCTCTTAATATTCTTTGACCACCAACACTTCGGTATTTTAGTATTTGATCAGAAATGCAAGCGTTAGAACAACCTTGAAGATTAATATTGTTTTCAGAAGAATGTGGATAAACATAGCGCTAAGGAAAATCATTAAAGCAACCCATTCAATTTTCACCGAAAAACTAGAATTATTAGACAATAATTCTGAACTTTCAAAGAGTCTTAAATTAATAAATTACTACGTACAGGAAGCTTCATAATTTGGAGGCTTCATAATTGCGGCTTTTGAAAGCGAATGTCAAGTTAGATGACAGTGAATGATGATGATAAAAATATGGAGTTTGTAGAGTAGCATTTGCTTTAAAGAAGTTTTATAATTAATATTATATCTGTGTTATACGGACGGCTTATGAACACCAATCATTATATAAGAAATAACACATTGAAGTTCTTATTTCTATGACGTCACGAAGAAGCCTTAGAACTAGAAAAGAGTTCTCGAAGATTGAAATGTACAATATCTAAAATAAAAAAACTCGTATGACTCATAATGACAAAAATTTACCTGGTGTCATTCAGCAATTTAGCAACCAAAAAAGTTCAAGAAAATGGGAAAAATGTACATAGTCCAGTTAGCCCGGTCTTGTTTGAATCTTTCTGAAATGTGAAGATTTTTAATGCAAGTCAAATGTCTCAAAAAACTGCTGAAATTTCTGTTATGCAAGATTCAAAAAAATTGCTTTCATTATACTAGTAAAATTGACTGTATAATCGTAGAACACAAACGAATTATGTTGTGTGCTTCTGCAGGTTAAATAAAACAGTTTCTCGCTAAACGTCACTATGTTTTCTATTAACGTTTTCGTTTGCACATTTTTCGTGGCGAACAATGGTCTTTTCCGTACACTGGAGGGGTTTCAAGAAAATATAATTTTTGTTATACGTTCGAAGAGAATCTGTGGAATGACGTAAATACTACCAATTTGATGAATGTGTTTTACCTAGCGTTTCTTATGAGAGTTATTTAGTGCAATTTACACAACATACTGTGAATATATGTAGAGGCCCTCATTAACATCTCATAGAAAGTGTATGAAGGGGTTTCTTAAATATCACACAAACTTTTCAAATTCCTGAGCTAGATTTAACCCCTATCGATATAGGGATTAAACTATATCGATTTTACATGTGCCATTAAACTATGTTTAATGGCACATGTAAAAGAATGTACTCGAAAGGTGTTATATAATGTTTTCATTTGGCTCCGAACCTGTAGAAAATATTAAGTATTTGATTCGCTGAATGGAACATTAGTTTATTATCAATTTAACTAAAGCAACAAAATATTCTAAAACAAACATCTGATGAGCTTAGATACAAAAGTGATAATGTACTTCATACATTATGAAAGTAATGCCAATTTGATTTATCTAAAATGCACGTTATTTTGACTTTGCTAAATGTATCACCTGTGGTTATAAATAAAATGATGAATGAATGTATCGTTCATTTTTAATATATATTATTTTATAAAAAACATATATACTAATAAATAGAAAATAAAAAATAGTCATTCCTAAAACACTCGAATGTCAGGCAAATTTAAATTTCAGCAGCTTTCGCTCAGTGTCCAGGTTTATGTCCTCGACACAACGCACTGCACAACACAAAGGCTGATGTCAGCAGAAAACTGTCGGTAAACGGATGAGACCCACATATGCATTACTACGTGTCTAGGGGGAAAATTTTGATCATCGAAATGTATTTTAGATATCTGGCACGTGTCCTTTACATACACATCGTAAACAAAAGTATCTATTCGTGCTGAATACTGTTTTTAGTATTTAATTGCTTACTACATTTGGAGAAGAATGGTAGTTTTAGAATTAAAAGTACAATTAATGCTTCTCTGGGTTATCAGGAAACTACTCACAGGTAAATAAACTTGAGCAGGGTAGTTTCTTGCCATGTTTTGGAGCAAACTTGCATAAATACAAAATACATTTGTAACACAATACTTAAACTTAGCGGGAATAAGGAAGGCGTGTTTAGCTCCCCATAAAAATACATCACAATAACCATCGCCCTTACGAACAAGAAAAGTATTAAACATTCAGTTTTCATAGATGGCTTAACAAGTAAGCCTTTGATCCCAATACCAAGTCGTAAGTAACTTTGGCCAGCGTAAATGTTCTCAAAAAGTTGTAAAATCTGGAAAGCCTGTGAGACGAAAACACTTTCTGAAGGTTCTTAAGAACTATCTAAACTTGGTATTTTCAGCCGTCAGGTCTTATTTCGATCTCAAGCAGAAAGCTTCTTTAGACGTCAATTCGTTGAGTGTCCTTGCATTTCCGCCTACAACTTTGAGGCAACTCTCCCTGCTCAATGATTTATGTTCTTACGGAATTAAATACTTGCACAGAGTGCTGCAAAGTGGTCTGACAGATTTTCTATTTGAATAAAACCATAATAAAGTTTTAAATGAAGCCTGTATTTTTATGTTCAAATCACCAGCTTGGTCGACTGGTGAGCGAATCTGCTTGCGAGCGGAAAGACCCGGGTTCGAATCCTGTTGCCGACATGGTTGATGCGGCTAGAAATACGGCATGGGACTTGGGTAAACTACCGAATAATTATCGCAGTAATTATCCTATCCAAGAATGGGCCCGAAGGTTCGTTCCTATAGCCTCATTCTATTCTATTCTAAATGAATACGAGGCCATTTTTTCATTTTCAAATGCAGAATTTTTGTTCATTACAGTATTTTAATTTTATTAACATTCTAATTGGTTGATTTAAGTAAATTTTACTGCACCCTGCACTACAGGACTAATATCTTTGATCCACCCATAACCTTGGAAAGTATTTAAACGTAGAGAAAATTGATTAACAGTTTGAAGAGTTTGAAATCATGTGTTTTTGTCATGCATACTACAACATTATTTTTGTGAGTTTCATACAAATGGGTGATGTTGGTAAGGAAAATTTAGGCTGAAGGAGTTTGCATTGGAGATTTATTTAATTAACTACTCATATCATTGCTAATAAAACTTTTATTTCCTTACATCAGGCTCAGAATTTCAATCGTACTTGCTTGTTAAAAACAGTTGTCTTGAATATTCAATGAATACGAAGCGATTGCAACAACTCTTCCAATTAAAAACATCAAAGATTGATCTGTTCCAAAGTTATAGAATCAAGGAACTTTCGCTCTAAGAGTCTTTGGGTCATTAGAGTTCCAAGTTCATCAACTTTTGAAGTTTATGACTTTCTTCGAACAGATTTCGACCTCGTTTTTGTTTTATTTTAAAGTTGGGAGTCGTATTTACTTTTCTCAGAAATGATGAATTACTTGCATCTGAATAGACTTGAGGTTAAAGAAATCTTTTGTGTTGGAACTTTGGTTAATGCTTGAACCCTCATCTAAACTTTTTACTCCGCGCAGAAAAATTTACGGATATTTAATGAATTGAAACATTTTGGCCGTAAACGGTGTAGAGTTCACTGCAATTATTTTCCTAATTACAACTATGCGAATGGAAATTATGATAATAGTATTAACAACAATAATAGTAATAATAATAACTATCATTATTTTTATAAAAATAATCATGAGAGTATTAAAAAAATATTAGTTATAAATGTCATACGAGAATTACAACGGAATTAAAATATCATCGATAACTAGAATAATAACAATTCTAACATAATAGGGCTGAAAGTACTGTATGTTAAACATTAGTTCATCTGATATTGCAAACAACTATTCAATGTACGATATGGACAGGATCTGCAGTCATTAAGATACTTAAAAAACGTACTTTGAACAGTTAAAAATAGTCAAATATGCATTTGTAACACTTTAGAAAAAGTTTTTTAAAGAAAGGGTTTCCATTTCAGAAAATTAGCATAAAATAGAACGCTGAGAAAATAAGACTTGTAAAAATTTCAAAACAAAAATATAATGGACTCGAAGAGCTAGCGCGTAACCATCGAATAAGAACAATAAGTTCTGAGTAGTGATGCAGAAAGTATTCTAAAAACTAAGAAAACTATTTTTAGTATTTAATGGTATGTCATTTGTCGGACAGAACAGCTTCTAAACCAATCTTGTGTGACGAAATAACATTCTCGCCATCATTATTAGAGGTTTTTCACCATTCTTCGATGCAAATTAGCTCCAGATCTCCATCATATGACTGCTGCTGCTTCCTGTCTTCAACTCATTCCAAGAAGTTTCTATTAGATTCATTCATAGTTACAAGTTAGGAAACTTTAGAATAGTTACAAAGTGCTTATTAAACCATTCGTGCGTTAGTAGTTGGCGTTCTGTCGTTGTCGTGTTGACACATTCAACGTTTTCGGGGATCTTTTGACGTTCAAAAAGGATTTCTGAACATTTTCAGATATCTGGGAATTGAGTGTTTCTCTTATAGAATTAGTTCATTGTAAAAAAATCACATCAAAGTACGTATCACTCTGATAAAGCTGATAGCAAAAGTGTCATCATTTTATAAATAGAGTAAAAGTCCAGGGAAACCTTAAAGCTGTATCAACCATACCCTCAATTGGAAAAAAATCTACGGACTCTAGGACAAACATTCAAGTATCTTTGGACGCCTCGGGGGGCCCAATCATCGAATACGCAGTAAATTTATTAATGAACAGTAAATGAAAAATGAGTAAATGCCTACATTTGGTCGTAATTTTGTGGTTTTAATCAACTTCATGCCCGCAGCTACAAAATTCCTACTAGCAGTGAATCGTGAAGTAAGGGTAATCTTGAAATTTAGGCTTAAGATATGAGTACAGAAAAACGAGGAATCATATATAAATGTTCACTAGTTTTGACTTTTTTACTTCCTCTACAACTAGCACAAGTGAGTGGCCAAACAGTGTTTGAGTGACTGAGTACCTGATTTGGTAACCAATTAAGCTGACTGTGAACCTTGATTCCATTTTTTATCTCGAGTTTTACGAATAATTTGCAAATGATTATAGCAGTATATGTGATTACTTTTTACTATACGAGAAAAAATACCCGTTGTGAAAGATGATTGTTAAACGCATTGGGCAATGAAAGAGGTTTCTTAGTATTCTCGCGGCGTCATCCAAGGTGTTGAGGGCATGTAAGTATTGCACCTGTGACACGGATTGAAAGATACCCAGAATCAAGATACTGCCTACATCATGCTTCGCTGTTCCTATAGAGTTATATGTCATGTAGGTAGAGTTCGATACTCGAAAAATTCTATGAATGAAATTGTTGCCAAATAATTTCGTCATTGTCTCATATGACCACCGAATTCTATCGAAAATATTTTACTCTGTTTAAAGTATCAGTAGTAAACTGTTCACACGAATACATAAGTGTTTCTTGCTAAGAAGAGTAGCCTTATTCGATCGGAGCCTACGAAGTATTTTTCTTTGCAGTGTATTGTTAGCTGTCTGCCGTGTGACGTCCACTCCAATGAGTACCATTTCTCCAACAAATTTTTTCCTAGCTACTCTACTTTTTTCATCGTATTAGTCTTCAGTTTTGCATTTGAACATGGGAGATTTTACAGGGACGCTGAACTGTTTCGAAATTTTCCTATATTCTTTATCACTCTCACGCTTCTTCAAAATCTTGATTCGGAGGTGAGAGTGGAGTTAAAGATAGAGTTTCATGGTCTTTGAAATAACATGACCGACAGGGATGTGTAATTGTTTCCTACTCGTCGAAGAATGATTGCTTGCAGCATTAGCATCACATCGTAAGCTCTCCTTCTTGTAGTAGAATAATCTACTGTAAAAGGGTTTCGAGTCACAGAATGTACCACACGTTGGCCGCATACAAAATTCAAAAAAGTCGAAATTAGTTATATCTTTTGAATAATTTTTCGCAGAACTTTTGAAAACTTATAATTTTTAATTTAAATTTTGGGGTTAGTCCTTTACAGTTATGATGTTTTTCTTCAGAAATTGATCCAAACTATTTGCTCAAAGTTTTTGTACTCTGATATTTCTGTATGCTGTGTACAGGGAGGGGCGCATAATTTCTCTTACATGTTTTCAAGTCATTTTTGTTAATTATTGTTGTGCAAATATTACCCAATATAATTTTTTAAATTAATGATCAAGGACATCCTCAATTTTTTGTAGAACAATTAGCCATTAACTATTGACAATGTTTGACAATGTCTTTAAAATTGATGTGAAAGTTCATTATAAACAAGCATGAAAAGGGTCTGAGACCATCCAAAATATTGAAACTATGGAAAGACCTCAAAACCCACAGAATGCTGATAAAAAGAACAATTTACATACTTCTTGCCATAGTATCAAAGTTTTATAGTCAAAATTGAATAAATGCTGAGAGACGATACCTTTAGAAGTACGCAGCTCGAGCTGCCATTAAAGAATTTCCTAAAAGACTTCTCAAAATAGTGAGGGCAAAAGAGAAGGAATTCGAATATTTTTTTCTTGTCATTGATGAGTAAATTACTCACTATTTGTAAAAGTCTGGCCTTGAAATAAATTTCTTACAAAATATTTCTTTTTTAACAGTATTTATGCCCACCCTGTATTTCTTACAGCAATTTTTCTGGAGCTCCTCGAATATTTATTTGACTCACTGCAAACAAAAACAATGAAATTTTCAACACTCTAGCAGCTATGAGTTTGCCAAAATGAACGTACCTTTCCAATTAAAAATCCACCTTACACAAGCATTCTACATTCAATTTGTGTTCTACTGGACTAAAATATACAATTCATGAATAAGAAATGGTAATTTTCTTGCATCCTACGAAATTTCCAGAAAATGCACAGCGGGAATGCAGCTCAGGCACAAGTGCTTTTTTAAAAATAGTTTTCTACTTCCACGAGAAATGTGATATGGCACAAGTCATGTTCTGTTATACTTGTTTAAATGACTTTTGCTTCTTTTTCTTTAGCTGCTGGTGTCATTAGTTGCTAGTTGAAAGCACAGCAATGTTTACACAATTTTATCTTAAATTCTTGTCAGGTTTATGAAATGTTTTACTTAATTAGCGCATTACATTCAGGGTAAAAGAGACCTCGTGAGTAATTAACGCTGTATTTCTTCACTTATTGTAGAGTTTGAAAGCACAATACGTTCTGTATATTTTAATGCAAGCTAAATAGAAAGTTCATTCTACGCAAGGGTGCAAGTAGTCAAACGCTGCAGATATCGCGGACTAAAACAGTTTGTTCCATCAAAAGGGGAATTTTTAAATATAATAGCTCTGCAACCTTGTACTTCATCCAGTTCAGACCAACTGGCAGTAGACTCGAGATGCAACCAGTCAGCGTGCCTCAAATTGAAAATAAGAACCTGTGTTTTACAGTGAAGGGAGGTCAGACTCCTTGCACTAGGAAACTAATTTTGTCGCTCAGTGTGTTACAAATCGGATAACCTCTTCAACAGTTGTTGAAGTTATCATCAGTCGCGTAGCTGCGTTCTGTGATACAATGACGATAATTTTATGCTATTATTGAGAGCTTTCAGATCTAAATGGTTGAGTGAAAAACATACATTTAATGAACCATACGCTGAACGATGATGAATGCATGATCCATAATAGCCTAGTGAATTGAAACTTTTAACTCCGGCATCGAGCACCCCAACTCCGCCCTCTGTCTTGATCTCTGCTACTCGTAACTCAAAGTCACATCGCTGACTCTCGTTTACGACGGCAAGGCAGCTTCGAGTAACGGAGTCGTAAACTCTTAACGTTTGCAAGTTACTCGGTTGTAACAATGTTTGCACGCTGGTAATTTTCCTTTATATCTCTTCTCAATCAGTTAATGTCCAATGAGCCACGACTTGAAATGATTCACTGTGTAGTGGCATTACTTTTCTCTTCACATTGGAAACCATCAATCGATTTTTTCTAAACTCAGACTCGTCAATCAATTTTTTTGAAAACTTGCATAACTTGAAGTATTTTAGACTTTCAGAATATGGTTGCCAAAGAAGTTTATGGGATGCAATAACAGCCTTAAGTCTTTCCTATCTGAACCTATATATTACTTTCAATTAATACAACTCACAACTTTTCGTTAAGTTTAGCCACAGGCTTAAAACCAACAAAATATAATGCGTGTCATAAGTATGTGTTGCTAATTTTTTTCGAAAACTGTTATTCGTTCTTCTTGTTGAGTAACATTCTGGGTAAGCATGTGATATTTTATTGACAATCACATTGCCGCCGGGTTTAAACACTTCTTTCTGGACTTTAACTCAAGAGCAACGTTGACTATAAAAAGTATACGTCCTGGATTTCTCATAACAAAAATACCCGTGAAAGAAATCATCCTATTTTAAAGTTTTCATGAATGTGTTTTTTACGGCAGCTAAAATTCGTAATACTGTCGAGTCTACGGATAGCTACATTGTACTGTTATAAACATTTTACACAATTAAATCGTAGGACCATATATATTTTAAATGTTGAAATCATTCCTGCACCCATGTTTCATACAATGAAACTGTACTACAGTCGATATTTGAATAAAAAAATTTACCGTAATTTTCGTTTTTTGCGATTCTTCCTTATCAACGCTTCTAATTACGTTTTTCTACCTCTAAGAGATTTCTACAAAAAATTACGCTCTGCCAACATTTTTTGCAGGCTTTTGGCTTGTATGCCACTTCACTGACAAAATAGGCGAAACAATTTCAACACAAATTCACGTAACAGAATTCATTCACTCATCAGTGAAGTCTATATTGTCACCTGTTTTTCCTCAAACTATGCAGACAAAAGTGATTAGCGAATGAATTATCTTATTGTTTTTTAAGCTTCTGTTCTTTCGTTTTGGGGGATAACAACCACAACGAAAAAGTAACTACCGCTTTGAGGCATTTGTAAGCGACGTACACACAGACAACCAAGAACGCAATGACGTCCGCACAAATGTACTGCAGGAAGTGGAGCTGTTTGCCGGTGTACTGCAGGTGCGGCGCCCCCCGGTGGCGGATGACGTACTCTATCCACCACACAGCTCGCTCCCCCGGACTCTCCTTCTGGTCCTGCAGCACCGCCGATAACTGCTTCATGCGCGCTGAGTAGCTGAGGAAAATGACGTTGTGTAATGTTATTTTTTGTCTATTTGTTAGAGAACAAGTGCTCTCATGTTGGCTGTTTACTAGGATCATAATATAATAAGGTACGCACCACAAAATCACACAGTGAAACGTAGAAAGTGTGGGTATGCATAAACTTTTGACCTCTAAAGTGCTAACCAGAAAATGTAAAAAGTATGTCATTCCCAACCAAATGTTCTCAAATATAAACTCAAAGTTTACTTCAAGGAAACTGGAAGGAATCTGTTCCGATCTCATAATTAGATTTACTTTCCGTTTAGCCTTGAGAAATGGAAGAAACTCCGAAGAAAATACAAGTAAAATGCATTCTTAAGTTAAGGTCCTTACCAGCTGACGTACAATGTTGGTTGCACATATTTCACATGTAGAATAAATATCAGTGTATGTATTCAGATATTCCACATGCACAATAAAAATTTTTCTTTGTTACTGAAATCTTCTGAACTGTTCGCATTTCTGGAAAAACAAAGTCAAGCAAGATTGCAGTAACTTGTCAAGGCCCTTTACTGTGTAATTTGGCAGGCGGCCCTTAAGTAAACAAGATGTGTTTTGAAACGCATATCCTATTTCCCAGAATTTCATCAAGGTACTGCATTTTACTACGCTCACTTTGTGTCATTTACGAGGACATTGAGGGCATCGACGATGTGGTCAGCAGTGAGCGTATCCCAGGACAATGATATTGCAATGTTTTTGCGGATCATCTGAACGGCGTTCCGGGGCTGGTCGAAGGCAACTGGTACAGCGAGCACTGGTACCCCGTGGTACTTGGCCTCCTGAGTACTCTGGATCCCGCAGTGCGAGATGTACACACGAGTCTTGGGGTGACCTGGTAGAAAGTTTTGACGACTGACCTGATGAACAAAGCCTCACGTTGTCGCGTCACAGAAACATGACAGACGTAACTTCATTTTTATGGAGGGATTAAAGGCCGAAAGAGTGCTTAGCTTTCTTATAAGTTTCTGGGAATGATCGGACGTCTTTTAAGGGACTTGGGGTCAATACTGGGAAGATTCTATCTTTTTAACAACCGTTAGGTATTTTTAATTGGTTATTGTACTACGGAGTGTTGCCGAATACAATTTATTCAGATTGATTGCGAACAATTACTTAACCTGACTTTAATTTTAGGAAAAATATCGTCCCATAAAACTGTGCAACGCAGTATTAACCCTTTAGCGACCAATTTTTTTGTCTAGTTTGTACGTCTAAGCTCACAAAGACCGTCTGCACACTGATGCAGTGAAGCACGCTGAGAGCCAGGCAGTCAAAAGAACGACGCTGTAGCATACTGCCGCGTTCAAACCTAGTAGCAACCTGATATTGCTCACTGTTTAATTATTAAAACAATTCTCCCAAAGACCGTATAAGAGGACCGTATGGTCCTTTTCGTTGCTAAAGGGTTAAAGGTATGAAATATAGTTAAATATATCATTGCATTAAAAGTACCTCGTTCCAAAATTCCGAAACTTCAAGCATGAATCCATTATATTGAGAAAAAAGTTTCACTTCTATTATTATTCGTACTTGGGAAAGGATTTTTTTGACCAATGGATGTAACGGGAATAATTTCTAACCAGTTATTTCTCACCTAATATGTTTTGTTGTGGAAGCCAGTCCCTCTTTAAGACATTCGGAGGCATTGCCAAGTCTTCGCCTTCGTATTTCCATATGATCTTCTGCGGCACTCTCCTGAACGCTTCTACAAACTCCAGCTGCGCAAACGCTTCATTCATTGAAAAAAGTTCAATTTTTTCACGGTAGATGAATATAGTGATTTACCGCTATGGAAAATGCATATAATTAGTCAATGCATTCAAACATACATGAACTGTACAGTACACGTACGGAGACACTCCAGTGCCCGTATTTAAAAGCTTGTGCTACTTTTTAATACTTAAATATTAAGTTCATTAACTAACAGGAGCCTCAGCGTGAACTACATTTGTTTATTTAACCTAACGGCCAAGGTGAAACACATCTCAAATGAGCTAACTGTATAAAAATATCTTTACATTGTGAGCTCCACAACGCTATGTGTATTATTATATTATGAATTTCCTAGTTTTAAAATAATTGTTTATGTACCTACAATTGTAGACGCACACCGTCGATCAAGGATGTGCTTGAAACGAAAAGGCTGCATCTATCACAGAACAGCTTTAAGGCGCTGTATTTGCTTTCGGTCGCGCTTCTTTGTGCAAATCGAGGGCGACCTTGAAGAATTTAGGTCGCAATATTGAAATCCTGTCTCGAATGCGTGCTCTTAATGGCTGTCGATAAGTTTTAATCGGCCACAGAGAATTGACCCATTATGAAGAAAGCGACGTAGAACATTTAGAGTTATTGAAATGACAAATGAAAAAAAATAACGAATGCAAAATGACTGCAAATCCCTATGGAAAAAATTGTCTAGGGCAGAAAAGATTTTCGCATTCTTCCTTTAGTTCTCTTATTAAACTAGAAAAATTAATTAATATAAAGTTCAAATACTTGAGAAACTATTTTGTTATACTTCTGCATTTAACGTTCGCGATTGTATCATAAGGACTCATAACAATCTAAATTGACTCATAAATTGACTCATAACAATCTATCACCAATATTAGGAAGCTTTTCATTGTGTTTGTTTTTTCTTTCCAGAGGAACAATTTGGATTGAGGAATCCAAGTCAAGGGAACCAATGAAGACTATGTGGTATTTGAATAAAGCTATCTGGAATTTAGTTACAGACACGAGAAACATGTGCTCAAAGAAAGCTTCGTAGTTGAAACTTTACCTTCTGGATTTATTGAAACAGCTTTTAAAATTTTCACTGATGGGGTGTTACAGTTGCCAGTTTTTGGAACCCTTAAATCCCGAGGGAAATCCCTTCCAATTTGTGTACAAACACCAGCTCTGAACGAAAGGCCAAATCGATGCAGATTTGCTGTTGAGAAAAAGGGCTTATGTTTACACCGAACGATTTATTTTATTGTAACTTTTGTTGAATGCATTGACCCTTCTTCATGCTACAACAATACACAATATGTCGATTTCATGCCCATTTCAAACAATAACTTCTCAGGACGGAGTTTCAATCAGCAAATAGAACAAAGCCTTTTCTGATCACCTTCGTCTGGTGTGGAATTTGTTTTATTTTCATTTTATTCAATTATATCGACCCTTCTTCATGCTACAGCAATACACAATTTATCGATTTCATACATATTTCATACAATAAATTCTCAGAACGGAGATTTAATCAACGAATAGAACAAAACTCTTTCTGATTACTTTCTTCTGGTGTGGAATAAAGGTGCTGTTGACGTAGCTGCCGAGGCTGAAGTAGATGACGCCGTGGTCGCCGCTGCTCTCAATGAAGTCCTCTAAGTCCTGCAAAGTAATTGAAGTTTATTTCCGCTTCAGTAATTTAATTTTATAGACTGCAAAAGAGGTTAATTGATTGTTCATTGATACTAGAAGTACCTCGGACATATTCCGGCCATCTAGCGTCGTGATACGCGTATGGTACAAACACATCATCTATAACCTAATACTTTGTCCGGTTGTTACCATTCGATCTAAACTAAGCTTTCCGTTTTTATAATATAATTTGCTTTTAGTCTACCAATGATGTTTAGTTTACTGCAAATATAGTGGACTCTGACTTGGAGGGACTTTTTCATTTTTGTGAACATTCATTTGGCGTTTTACAGGAACTACTGATAAGCTTGACACGTGAAAGATATAAATGAAAACGAAGACGTTATTGAAGTTTCTCGATTTGTAGAGTTTTTGACACAAAAATTTTGTTGCATGTTTGGTATATTGATTTGAAAACTTGCGTTGAGTGGAATGGTACGCTCTTCATTAATTTTCTCCGATGCAGAATTGTGTACTAACTTGTAAGTTCTATGTTGAGAGCACCTAATTTTCAACACTATACAAGTTCTTATTTATATTCCTAAATCGCACTTTGTTACTAAGATAGTTTAAGCTTAAATTTGTCTTTTGGAGACAATGAGGCTCCTAGGAGTATCTAATACTAATTAAAGATGCTCGTGAATGTTAGATAAGGTGCACAAACAACTTTTTAGGTAGTATTAACTAAAACGTTCGAATATTTCTACTTCAAATCTTTTAATCCAGATAGTATACTCGAATGTTAGATAATATGCAGAAACAAATTTTTGAGAAATATTGAGCAGCTCTTGCGTAGGGTTTTCAGCTAAATTAATTTGAGAGGGAGTCGCACAAAATCTTGGTGGTGTCTCTGAATACGCGTATCAAAAAGACAGTCTACAAAATTCTTTAACATTACGAGTCGAACCTTTGGCAAGGGCTCAGCAGGACGAGAGTTGATGGTCCCAATTTCGATTTGATTTGGTAGGAGAGGCAGAGGGTAGTCCAAGGCGTGGTGACCATTTAGCAACGTGAGTGACGCTTTTTCGTAGTAACTGTGAACGACGAAAATAAGACATACATCTAAATTTACGTTGTATCGCGATATTTTTGCAAGAAAAAAATTTAAATCGATTGAAAGATTAAAATACTCAACAAATTCGAGTGCATTGTAGTCTAAAGATATAAAGTCGTCATTTGAATTGTACTGGTAATAACTAACAATTTTAGTTATTACTGTCCAACAATATTGAAATCATAAAAGTGTAATTTAAAGCCCTTGCGTTACAAAACACAAGTTTCAATTAATAGAGAAGAACAACGTTATCTCATAGTCGTGATATTATGACTTTACTAAGTTACTAACGAATATTTATTACCACAAGTATCCTGCGTTATATAATTAAGGTGTACAGGTGCCTGTGTGCGATTGGTGACTGACACCATGAGACTTAAGTACTAAGAGAACAATGAACTACTCTGATCATCTCTGTTGCAGTATTCTATTTTATGCCTATCATATTAAGAATGTTCATGTGCAAGTGATGCTCGAGTGCAGCTGCCTAGATTACTCTGTCTGAGCAAAGCATTTGAACAAAAACAACCAATTAAATATCTCTGCCACCATTGAAGCTTACGATATGGACATTACACACCCGAGGAAAATATCAGGCATTCAAAACTTAATAGCTTAGCGGTGTATGTTGGTCATGTTTTGTTCCCAGCGTGCTGAAATACAGTGAGGCGGTCCACATCTGGGCTTATCCCATAATCCTTTGTGGGAATTGGCAAAATGGTCATTCGCAAATTATTCCTATCACGATATGAACCAATGACCGTTTTCAATCATAAATTGTTACTATTTTCATCAACAAAAGTAACTTATAATTGCATTTGATTAAGCTGTTAATATGTATTTTATTTACGTGAAACACAACACACCAACCTTGGCACATATTGAACGTCTGGAAACAGGTTCTCTAAAATTGCAGTCTCCTGCATAAGAAAAGGAGTAAATGCCAAGGTCATGATCGGGAGCGAAATGATATTCATGCAGCGTTCGAAGAAGTTCATATGATCGTCGTACGGGAGAAACAACGAGGGGACTATCGACAGTGGGAGCCAGTTACCACCATTTGCAATGGCGAAATATTCAAGTCCAGCATTGGAGATCAATATCAAAGGCCCCGAAAAATTGAAAGTGAATGGTAGGAAAATACTGTTGCCTCCCGAAGGCATCAACAAAGCATCGAACGAATGGCGTTTCTCCCAGAGTTCAGTCACGGCTTCGTTCGCCCACGTCCGCTCCCCAATTCTGGCAATTTCATCAAGAAGCATATTTACTGCTGCATCAATCTCAGTCATTTCGAAGGCGTTTCCTTCCAATGCAGCTTCAGATCCCATCACATTTAGGTTGACAAAATTAGGGTGTGAGAAAGTTGCATTGTAGCTCGTGATCAAAGTGACAGTGTGATTTGCTTCAACTAAATATTTCGCTAATGTTTGGTAGAGACGATGCACTGACTTACTTTCTATCAGTAACCCAATTAGTAAATTGTATCCGGACACTTCCGACAAAACAACTGATAAAACTACGATGCTACAAAACAATATAAGTGTAAAATGCATTATGGTAATCGCATATAGTTTCTCTTGTATTTGTGATATCGGATGCTAGCTCCGAATCGTAATCAATCTTTTTTCCTGGCTTGAGAAGGAAATAAAATTTGGTGTCAAAACGATCGATGCACTATTTCTCACTCTTTACTCCTCTTGCTCTAACTAAAGAACGAATTCAATTTTTCCCGTGTAAGTGTTAAGATAATCTGATGAAATATAAATGGTACCACCACGACGGAACGAGGCACACTAGCGTCTTGACGAGATTGTGGCGACTGTGACGAGCCGATGCTTATTGGGAGTATCAGTTTAGATGTCTGCTTCTTATCTGTGTAACTAAGGCGATCTTTCAGTAGGTCAGATTATCTGTTGACATGAACGCATATTGCTTCTTTTTAGTGTTCGTCTTCGCAATAAGTAAATGCATTTTCACAGTTACAAAACGTGCGAGTGCTCAAATTTTGGTATGTTGAGGGGATCGCCTTTTTGAATTACTCATTTCAGCTAGAACAATAATGATTTTTTAGTTCATTCTTAACAGAATTGGTATAGATAGAAAATGCAAAAACAGAAACTATTCGCAATTTGTTTTAACACTTTGAGTACAAGTTTTTCACTTTCAAATGTTTTTAACAGATCAACTATAGTAGCTGCTTAATATCCTAATAAACTCGTTGTATTTTGCTACATTGATATTTAAGATAAAACAGAGAAATTTTTCAATTGCGTTGACTCAAACCCAGAACAACAAGCTTAATAGCACTCAGTTCACGTCATATTAGAGGCATAAAAAAGCATTAATTTTTGTGCATGTAACACAATAGTGTATTAGCAACTCACGATTAATGAATGGTGATTATATAGATGCTATGCTCCAAATTGAATTTTATATTATCCCAACATTGGCAATAAAAATGGAATAACATCAGAAAACGTCCCATAACTTTTAAGGTTGATACCAGCAGCCTCTATACCTCAAAACGCTATAATAACACTGATTATTATTAGTGTTAGTTTCTCATCTTGCTCGTCAATGTATTATAATCAAGAGAGATTGATCTTTTACAGACCAGATTTCATTTCGAAGGATCAAATGCAACACAAACAACACTGTTGATTGGCTGATCATACTGCCAGCCCAGCAGCGTCTAAACAAGAAGGATCGTAACATATTCTGAGTTCTATCATTGCTGAGTACAGTTCTGGGTCAATTAACGCCTTGGGTTTGTCTTAACATACTTTTTTAAAATGGACATCAGAATTCATTTGCTCTGTAAAATGGTAAATTAATACAAGCTCAGTAGCGCCAGCCAGAGCAGCAGGACTCCAATCAACTGTCCAGCCCTTCATACTAGAACACCAGAGATAAAAAAAGCTTCCTCCTACCCATAGATTGGAGAAAACATCAACGTTCGAATTAAATTCTCATTCATATTCTCATTTGTAATTTATATTGATGTGGCATTAAGATTTCTTTTGTGCTTATGTCAGTAGAATTCTATGTTTAAAAATTGAGTGACCACAAAGACTGGCTAACGTCTGTTGTTAGGGGTAAAAGTGGAAAGACTCGTCTGTCGAAACCGGAATTACATGTAAACATGATAGTGATGAATGAATGACACATTTCGACGTAAAACACGAAACGAGGCAGAGTGAAATATGAATGAATTCTCCAGGAGTTTAAAATTTATCATACTGCGAGTATCATTGTATTCTAAAGTACTGAATATTCTGTTATACTAGTGTATATGCCCGCTAAAAATAACGCGTTTTAATATCATGCATTTGAAGGAAGATCTTAAAGCTACAGATTCTCAAACCTAATTTAACTCCAGCGGTTAAGAATCTATGTACTTGAAAGTCTACGGATTTAACTACCAGTATTTAAGGGAGATTCCCTTTGCAATAACAGAAGAAATTACGCACAAGAATATATAAATTTATTTATTTAAGAAACACCTGGCGTTCTATTATATAGTGTTGATGATTCCTTACTCAACGGTGTAGATTCCAGTAACATTTTAGTGCAGACCACGACCTGATTTATTTTTCAATATACCAGGGTTTTTGCTTGTACGACCCTTGCAGAAAAAGATGTCGCATCGAAATTCAATGCAAAGTTACATTCTTTATAAAAAACATTTGGCAAGAACGTGTCCTACTCTATACGGATGGTGCTCTCTATCTACCACACCATATTGTGTTCGTTTACCATAAGTACGTGTGGCATACAACGATCAGCATTACTGCAGGTTCGGAATCATTGGATGAGACGGCATGGGACTTCGGTATTGAACCAAGAATGGGCCAAACGGCTCGTTCCTATTGCCTTATTCTATTCTATCTAATGCGGTTGCTCAACAAGGAATAAAAAACAGTAAGATTGATATGGTAGTTGATATTCTACATCTAGATTAAAAATTCGAAAAAAAAGTGTTTCCATAACGTCCAAATCCTATGATGGTGACAACGCTGATTAGTTCATCAGACCTCAAGAATGCACTGTAGCAAACTATTCATTTTAGAAATACATTGAATGCCACCGGCATCAAATACATACAATCCTCAGACTGAAAGCCAAGCAAAAACTCTCCATTACTTGACAAACAATTAAGTAAATGTAGATCTCTTGTAATTAACTCAATGTGACGCCAATCTCTGCCAAAATATTCCTAGCTGTACCCGAAATTACGAAAATCAGGAGACCATTTGAAAAAACTTAAATTGTGTCTTGTTTTGTTGGTTTATTTGGAAACTCTTCTACATCATCTTGCTAATAAATGCACCAATTTAATTAATATACGAAAGACCTATTATCGAAGCGTTGTAGCCTGCTGCTTGATCTCCCTTGCGACCGTTTAATTTCACACGGTAATTCATTTACGTATTGCGTAACAGTCAACTGCAGCGGTAATATATGTCTGCTATCTCCCTAGGGAGGCTTGATTTTGAGGTGAAGTGGTTAAAGGACAATAGCTTCAATCAAATTAATATAAGTCCTTGAATAAAGTTTACTAGCAAACAAACGAAAAACTCATTATGTCGACACTGCTTCCGAAACCTTCTCGCTCAATCCAATATGGCGTCACCTGCGTGTTTGTGCAGCCAGGACTATTTCTTTTCGTGTGCGCCAAAAATTCTACAAATTTTTCGCTAGTAGGATTGAACGATCACTGTTTTGAAGACGGAAACAAGACTAAACTAACCATTGTTTTTATTCTATCAACCATTTTAGGAATAAGGGAAACTTGTTCCAAACGGAACATGAATGTTCGTGCTTAGAAACTATAAAAATATGATGGCGTCTAAACTATGAAACCAGTGAGAAAACCAACCAAAAAATGAAAGTTCAACTATTATGTAGTGCAAAACCTTTTGACGCTAAGTCAACATAGAAATGTTTGCAACTTCTATCACACCAATATGTTTCACATACAAAGATCATATGTACGTGTTCATCTTTCGTTTGTTCTGTGAAATGCATACAATGACTAATAGAATATATATCAGGGTACACTCTCACAGAAAAATAATTTGATAGCTCCTCTTTTTGAGATATCAGAATTTTTTCGAGTGCATATTTCTGTACGCTATGAATTAATAGCTTAATGTGAACCAATGGTTCGAAATCATGAAAAACACTGTTACTGAATTAATTTTTGTAAATTCTCGAATGAAACATTAACAAGCAAACATTCTTTATCGAAATAGGTCAGTGAAAAGGGAAATAACATAGATTTATGTTTTGAAATTTATCGTTTCGAAAAAACAGATAATTGTTCCTGAGCGGACACTTTCAAGAATTCATTACTATAAATATACCATCGTAATGACTCACATTCATAGCTCAAGTGTTTTTGGCCACTTCTACTAACACAAAGAAAGATAGGGAAGATATTCCAATGTTTTTAAAGTGGTTCCGGAAAAGCAAATTGACTTTGAGTTTTTCAATGGAATTCCTGAAATTGTCCCACTAGCTTTCATCAGAAGCAAACAATTAAGAGCTGCAAATTACAAATGTTCCTCGTCTACTGAAAATAATACAAATGCTATTGCAGACTTTTATTTAACATTTTTGCGAAAGTGTAGTGGCAATTTACTTTTTATCAAAGAATTTCTTAACCATATCCGAAGTTGTGATTTTAAGGATTTGAAATAATGCAACTGCACACCATGAACAACAACATAAACAATATCTAGCTACATTAAATTTTGGTACTAATTAGTGATATCGTACATTAAATCTTCCCAAATTTTACTTATGATGCCTGGGTGGTTATTAATATTGTTTTGTCGTTGTTATCTCTTCTCTTATCACACACATTTTTCAAATCAATATTCATAATAATGATAATTCCATATTTTAACTCGAGGCTCGAAGGCGATATACGGTTGTCTGCTACCTCGAATAACGACGAGCTTTAAGATTCTCGTTAACGTAACTCGTGTTTCTTTTCGACCAATTCACCTTAAAAATGAAGTATTTGAACAGGCTATCATTTTTTGAGAATGCTGTAGAAAAATAAAAATTGCCTACAATGCGTGGTAAAACTGGACAGCCTTGTTAAACCATGGAATTTCATCAGTAAAATTTTGCGGGCTTACGTGTCTGTTAGAACTCAAGTCTGTTTCATCGAATAGCGACAAGTTAAAATTTATTCCTGAATAAGAATGAGCGTAACAGCTTTGATGCACGGCAGACTCAAAACTGTTTGACCTCGATCCTTATCTGCAGAGAAGGTTCTTCTAGGCTGGTGAGTTTTTCTCAACCATCTGAAGCACATTTTGAGAGCATAGATAATATCCCGACAGTTGATTGGATGTTGGAGTTTCTGAAGACGCAGTTGGGAAATAATGAACCACGTGCTATTTATCATGACAGCACGTGTTAGTATCATAGACCATCCCTCTGGAGCATCCGTTCCTTGTCCTTACATCAGAAAAAACAAATTAATAGACTCTGGATTCAAAGTAAAGCTTACGAAAAATAAACTTTGAAATTTAGTGCAGGGAAAGCACATTATAGAAAATGAAGATCGTTAACTCAGACTATACTAGGCAACTTAGCAAAATCATCACTACGCTTTTTCCTTTTTATTTTCATTGCATTCAAAGAATTGACACGTGTCTCATAAAGAGCATTAGACAACAGAGAAACAGTTCAGGAGAAATTAACTAATAGTTTGAAGAAGTTGAAAATCATGTAAATTTTCAATCAGCATGAATGCAACAATGAATACTTCATTTACTGTCATAAAGATAACAGATAAGCGTAGATAGAGAAATGCCGAATCATCTGTATAGATAACGCACCTGAAATTGTCTCATAAGCTCGAGCTAGTCAGTCTGAGACTCACTATGAGTACGTACATGTCTAAGCATCAGTGTATTTTATACGTTAGCAGCAGATTTTCTCTTGTGATCCGTTAGTTATAACATGACGTTGTCTGACTGAGTTCCGCTACTCGAAAAAGAATCACTGATGTTCCTTTCAAGGAAAACATAATAGTAAATTCCAAAATTATAGAAAACCACCTGTCGAGCTGTCGATATTTATTCCAAATTTTATATTGAGAAGAATTTAGTTACTAAATTTTCGAAATGCGTATCGAATTTTTGACTTGTTGTGCACTATTGGGTGCAGTGTTCATTTCTGTGGAAGTGTCCGGCTACAACATTCTAATGGCCTTGCTTATCGAGAGCAAGTCAGTACATCGACTCTACCAGACAATAGCAAGACATTTAGTGGCTTCTAATCACTCAGTCACGCTGCTCACGAGCTACAACGCAACTTATTCTCACCCTAATTTTGTCAACTTAAACGTCATGGGTTCAGAGCCTGCGTTGGAAGGAAACGCCTTCGAAATGACGGAACTCGACGCTACAATAAATCTCATGCTTATTGAAATGGAAAGAGTTGGCCGACGAATGTGGAAGAACGAAGCCGTCTTAGAACTCTGGAAAAAACGACATACCTTTGATGCGGTGATAATGCCGTCAGGGGCCCACGGCATGGCTATGCCGTTTATTTTCAACACTACAGGGCCCTTGATACTGACGTGCAACCCCGGAATAGAATACTTCGCCATTGCGAATGATGGTAACTGGCTTCCTCCATCAGTTGTTCCATCATTGTTCCTCCCCTATGATGAGACCATGAACTTCTTCGAACGCTGCATGAACGTTATATCGCTACCGATCTTGTACTTCGCTTCTATTTCCTTTCACAATGCCGAAACAACCTTTTTAGAATCGTTGTTTCCAGATGTAGAACATGTAACCAGGTTAGTTGAGTGAATGTGCGCAACTGGTGTTATCAAATACGATAAGTTAGTGTCATGTACAATTGTTTTCCCAGTTTTTGTTTAGCCTTCCATCAATTATTATTAAGATCCTCTGTTAGCAGAGCAACTCAAAAATATTTTATTGAATCTGATAATTTAATTCTGGTTGAACAAAAAGAAACGATTACTCAGATCTTCCTGTGTAGAAAAGCAGTTTCAAGTTCTTCCATGCTAGGCATTGAATTTAGAAATGTTAAAATTAATTAATAGATGTGATAATTTTTTCATCAACAGGTATTATGAGAAGTCTGTACTCCAGCTGATAAACGGACATTACGCTTTAGACAACCCAGTGCCTCTGCTACCAAATCAAGTGGAAATCGGTACCATAAACTCTCACACTGCGCAACTCTTGCCAAAGGTGAGGTCTAAACTAAACATGACTTGGTTTTGTCACCCCAGATACAACATATTGCGGCAAATGCTACTTTAGGGTTGCAAGTTGTTGGTGCATTTAGAGTCTGGGATGTGGAATCAGGTTTTATATATCTCAAACCTTGTCATTCAATGACTGATCAAAATAGGGGATTGTGGTGTGGAAAACTTTGCATTGACCGTTTTTTCAAACGTTTTAGAAGTCAAAGTTAATTTTAAGTTTAGTACAGGGTGTGGCAACATAACTACCTTTTCTTAAATGCGTTTTGCTTTGAAAAATGGAATTATGTTACTGCACCTCGTACATGTGGTCACATTTATGTTATTTACCTGTATAAGATTAGAACCAATTGATATTAATAACTGTATATGCCGTCAATTTCTGTTGAACCAAGAGTATAACTCAAAAATCATCAGAAGTGAGATAAAAATAAGACGGAGTTGTAAAACTGTAGTCCAGAACATGCCATCTGTCGTCTATTTTAAATGTCTTATAAACTGAAACACAACTCAGTAGGAAACCAACAAAACCTCCTGCAGCGATGCTTAGATCCTCAATTCTGACAAGCGTAGGGACTAGATATTCTGCATAGGCTCCCCACAAACACATGCTCTGTAGTCAGCAAGGAAGGTTCGTAATGTCTCAATTTAAAAAAGAAAATTCAGGAATTCAGACCTTCGTAATACGTAAAGTTACTTCAGTGTCTGATAAATTACTGTCATATTAGGTTGGTGATGCAAACCTGACGAGGACCTTTGATGACACAACAAAATAGCTGCTAAGTATTTATAAAGTTGGTTCACTGTTCGATCTCTTCGTTTTCGTTTGAAGTAACTCATAGTAAAATGGCCTGCAGGACTTGGAGGACTTCATTGAGAGCAGCGGCGACCACGGCGTCATCTACTTCAGCCTCGGCAGCTACGTCAACAGCACCTTTATTCCGCACCAGAAGAAGGTGAAGTAGTTAAATATTCTCTACTTTTCTTGTAAACTTATCTCAAATGCTTAAATGAATCTACTAGTTCATTGTAGCAAATGAAATCATTTATGTATTGTATGGCTTTCGGAATAGTAGAAGAAAATTTAAAAAGCAGTGAAAAAGAGACAAAAACTAATATAAATTGTTCATTGCGATCTGTAGATTATACCACTGAAACAAATTTGGCAACTGCCGTTTTGAACTAAGCATGGAAATTTCATAATCAGGAACGGAAACTATTATTTTACTAAAAATTATATCCTTGAAGAAATACTTCATTTAAGGTACAGCTACGAAGTCCTAGAACATTTTCCAACAGAAAAATACGTATCCGGAAAAAGGTGCGAGCTGTGTTACGAAAGTTGAAACTAAATTAAGACACGTCTGCGCTTATTGATGCAAACCAAACTGAGTTTTAGTTCCATATAACTAGTTGAGTAACTCAACGGAGCCGAAGACACAGTCTAAAAAATTGAACGAAAGAAATCGAGTAAAAATACGAATCGGAATTTCCTCATTGAGAATATTATGAACTAGAAAGGGAAATTTGAAAAATACTTTTCTGAAAGTTCCACCACCTATAAATGGACCCCCATGAGGTGCCATTGGCAACTTGAAACTCACTTGCTGTTCCCTACACCATGTCAAGAAGAAGCTGAAACAATTCGTGCAACACGTACCATAGAAATGTTTAATTCTCTACCGTTTTACCGTGTAATCAATTTAAAATCTTCATGTTTACACATATATATGTATAAAATGTAATAACATTTTCACATTAATGTACATATATAATGTTAATTGAATAACATATCTGTTCACAGCTGGAGTTCATAGAAGCGTTCAGACGAGTGCCGCAAAAAGTGATCTGGAAATATGAAGCTGAAGACATGGATCTGCCTCCGAACGTCTTGAAGAGAGACTGGCTTCCACAGCAGGACATACTAGGTGAGTGGAATGTAATATATGGGCTGAATTTATATTACTCTAAAATAGACTCAGTTATTTTTTAATCGTTTTATTTCGTAAGGATGATTTAAGAGCAAACTATTTTTGAAAGATAGCGTGGGAGATAATAATTTTAGCAACTCTCCGTCATTTTAAATAACTGCATAAAACCGAGTGAATTTTAGCCCAAACAGAGCAGTGTGTTTTTCTCTCCGTACAGCAGCCGTAATCTTAGCTTTAAATTGTGCCATTTAACATGCATTATTTTGTATTTTTATATTTTGAAGGTGTTCTGATGAAGTAGCATGAAAATAATTTAATGAATGCTTCGTATCTGTTATTTTTCAAGTAGTTTTTGCCCCAAGTTCAAGTCTAAAATATTTTTACAACAATTCAACGCAGCTAAGAGGTGCACATTAAAATCAACTTAATAGATTAACACTTCCACGAGGTTGATGAGCTATTTATAAAAAAATTGAATCTCTTGAAGCAGCAATTTTTAAATTATTTAACTAAATTTTATATTAACATCTGTAAAATGAAAATTCGTTTCATCACAGAAACCAAGTCGTCGCTAATCTTGCAGAAAAAAATTATTCAATATACTTTACCGTTAACAAAACATCATTGCAGGTCACCCAAAAACTCGAGTGTACATCTCGCACTGCGGCATCCAGAGTACTCAGGAGGCCAAGTACCACGGGGTACCAGTGCTCGCTGTACCAGTTGCTTTCGACCAGCCCCGGAACGCTGCTCGGATGGTCCGCAAGAACATCGCAGTGTCTCTGTCCTGGGACACGCTCACTGCTGACCACATCGTCGAAGCCCTCAACCTCCTCGTCAATGACACGAGGTGAGCGTGATTTTTGTGGTCGGTTTTATTGACATCGGTTTTTATTTGTTTTCCATGTTGTATCCTAACACAATTATTAAATGTGTGAATAAACATTTTCGTCAGTTAATATGAAATTAAGGCAATGATTTCTATCTCTTCACTGTGAAATTTTGCCTCTCAGCTACTCAACGCGCATGAAGCAGTTATCGGCGGTGCTGCAGGACCAGAAGGAGAGTCCGGGGGAGCGAGCTGTGTGGTGGATAGAGTACGTCATCCGCCACCGGGGGGCGCCGCACCTGCAGTACACCGGCAAACAGCTCCACTTCCTGCAGTACATTTGTGCAGACGTCATTGCGTTCTTGGTTGTCTGCTTGTACATTTCTTATCGACTTTGTAAGGCTATTGTATTAATTGCATTTGGTTTAGCGTTTCCTGCTTCAAAACAGCACAAGCTAAAGAAGCAATAATTTTTGATAAATAACCTACCATTACTATTGGACTACATGGTATCTGACGTGATAAAATATATGACATCCGATGTGTTTTATTGCAACTGGAAAAATTAAGCTTACTGATGTGAAACAATAAAGGCTTTCTGATATGTGAATGAACTTATTGAATGAGAAGCGTAAACATTGTTAATGTACATTTGGATGCTATTTCACTCAAAAAGTTTTTTCCTGCAACGATGTTCGACGATATCTCATTGACTGCTCTAACTTTCCATGTTTTATGTTTTGTTTTAAGTGAATCAATACAATTCAACAATTGAATATCAGTCTGTAGAAATTTATCTCAATGAGAATATAGGTGTAATATAAAGACGAAATCAGTATTTAGGAAGAACACTTTCATCTCCTAGTAGTAGTATTCCTCTTTTAATCGACCACACAAATTACAGAACAGATTTGTGCTGAATGTTGACAATATCAGTAAAGTGTTTATCAGAAATTTTATGATTAAGAGGGCCTTTAAACTTCATATAGTTCTGTGACAACCAAATGCTCAGTTCAGTAGCGTTCGTTAGACGCGGTATTTAGCCCATAACGTTATTGACGTAAAGATTTTTGCTCATATCGTTTTTTGGGTCACTACCAAGGACTACTATAAACAGGACGTGCACCGCCATGTAGCTGACTGCTGGAGCGGAGGCCAGTTCACTGCGTTTAGTTATCCTCCATCTGTCATAGTGCGAACGTTGTCGTAGTCTGTCGCTCGGTTTGAATCGGACATTGTTGTTTGTTTCGAGGCACATCGCTGCATTTCTAAGTGGATACTGTATGTTTACAAAGTTTATTGCTAATTATACGTATTAAAAATGCCGAACAAGTGTGGGGTTGGGTGAACAAGTGAAATCCCTCCCAGTATCTTCATTGTGCCTGCTTCATGTCTGCCATCTCAAAAACTCACACTTCGCCCGGCGAACGCTGAAGATCAACAACAGAGGTATTTTCTTCAGAAGGATAAGATTACTTCATTTGATGCTTTCAAACCTGAACGTAATCTGCAGAAGCAGTACAAGAACTTGATTATTTCAAGATCGAAAGAAAGGCTTGTGTGTTTGTTCATGACCGACAACTTTAGTGAATGCAGCATTCACTATTATATTTTATTTTTTACTCTCTTTCTCTGATGTGTAACGCCTGTTCATATTAAACACGATATATACAGATAACTGTAATAATGATTAAATTAAATCGATCATCAGCAAGCCATACCATACGGTCAACAAGTAATTAGAAAATACAATTTAAATTGAATAACAATCACAACTTTATGTTTTAAGTTTTCGCTCTCATAATTTTCCTTTTTCGGTCTTTCTCGGATGTTAAACATCCAATTCAGTTAAATGTAATGATGTCAAGTATAAGCTGTACCTAAAGAAAATATTTCACTTATCACCTAAAATGCGTATAATACCTACCACGACAGAATTTATGTGTATCACCAATGATTACCTCTTAAGTCATCATTGAAAAAGCGAAGTTTCATTTGTTTCCCCATGTATATTTAACGTTCATTGCGTGGTGTGAATGTTTACGTATACCCGTAGGTACTGCTGTTCTATCATCTATGATACTATGCATAGAATACTTACCACTTAAGGATTTTATGATAAGGCATCTTTAAAAACCAATGCTGTTACATTTTTTATGTAGTAACTTTGTTGGAAATATACGTTTTTGTTTTGTTTGTTTGTCTGTGATTGTCGAAAACAAGCCGACTTTGTGTTCCCCACTAACGCTCAGTGCGTTCAAGAACGGCATTAGTACCACTGTTTAAGACACTTCATCCCAACAATGGTTTTTGCTTCTATGTCTGTTTGGTTATATGCGTCAACGTTTGTATGTTTGGTTGTTTGCATTGGAAAAGGTTTAACTATAATCAATTTGTAAAGTCTAAAACTGCAGCAACTCGGCTTTCTATAAAGCGGCCACTAAGCTCATACAATAATACATGTTAAGTCCGGTTAAAATTGGTATTTCAAAGCATTACAGTGCTTTAAACCATTTAAAATTCACTGTTAAACCTTTTTATCCCTTCTATTGCTTGAAATAAGTAATTTTTGATCAATTTGTCCGATAGAAAATGTTATGTTACTAAGAATGCAATGGCCTCTGCTACCGTAGTCAGCTACGCGGCGATGGCCTCCGAACCACAAACATTTTCGGGCACTACGGGAATCAACGTAAACTATATACATTAAACCCTAGTATCCATACATATATATTATAAAGACTAACTATCTGTACATATATTAGGGATAAAAATATTCGTACACTAATAAATTCAAAATATTGTATGCTATAGATTCAAGAAATTGAAAAATTTCCTACTCATTTTCTAATTGCAACCAGTTGGATAAGCACGAAAAAATGAATAGAAATAAAAGAAATCTCACATATCAATGAAATAATTAATACCTCATTAATTTTAAGACAGAAAAAGTATTCGTACGACGTAAATTTTAAATTTTAAGCCTCTTAAATTGTTCTCAGTTCCCAAATTGTTCCAATAGAATTTTTTAGATTGTTCCAGTAATGTAGTCAGTGGTTATTTTTGTTTTTAATAATAATATATACTAGACATCCTGCTTTGGTTCTTTGTAAAGTAATGTCACCGTCCTAACAAAAAAAGAGCTAACACATTTGCAACAAAAAAACTTATTGTCGACTATGAAACTAAAGTAAAAGCTGCAGTAAAACTTTAGAAAACTTATATATTCCATTTTTACTCTCTAATTTATTGCAAGGTGTAAAAATATGAAAAAAGTCATTAATCAAAAACGATCTGTAGCCCAAGTAAAAATACTCTTAGATCTTCGAGGAGATTGCTACCCAAAGTTTAACTAAATTCAACAGTTACTCGTCAAAAGTTGCGAAAAGATTTATTTTTATCAGGAGTCGATTTTACTAAATGAACAATAAGCTATGAAATTCAAAGGAAAAATCCAAAGTCACGTTCACCTAGAAAGACTTAACTGCAATTGAAAAAGGACATAAATACCTGGTTGGCATTTATTCGTAAACATATAGATTAGGAAAAATCACTATACGAAAAGTTTGTGGACTGACAAAGTCAAAATTGAATTATCAGTATGTGCGTCAAGAAATCATTCAAAGGGCATAGACGGCATTGCCTACAAACTGAACATAATTCCAATAATAAAATTTTAAGAGAGCAACACCATTGTTTGAGGATGTTTCTCTCGAAAAGGTACAGGGAATATAACAGTAATAGATCAAGGAATGAACACAGCAGCATGTCAAAATATTCTAAAACCAAATTGGTTCGTTTTGGTTAAAAAGCTTGAACTTTATGAGGACCGGGGGTTCAAACAAGGTTTGCACACTGTAAATTCTACGAGGAAATGGGTGGCTGAAAATCATGTTAATACACTTAAACAGTCAAATCACTCCCCAAACTTACAGTATTCTCGGTGGGGAATTTGTGGTGTTAATTGAAAATTATAATTCAATCGCGAATTCCATCAAATATTCAGCATCTCATGAGAAAATGCAAAGAAAACTGAAATAAAATACAAGTAATAATACAGATCATTAATGAGGAACCAAGAAGAGATTGGTTGCAGTTGAAGGGATAGTGACTATGCTGTAAACTCTAATTTTTTTTTCGTTAAGCACACAGACGTCATTTATATGTTAAATTTTAAAACCATAATTTAATCAATTTATATATAAGCTTTCATTGCTTTATATGAATATTTCGCTTATATGGACCTATATACAATTATTACATGAAAACCAACTTCTTTCGATTTGTTGGAATTATAAAAAAATTGAAAAAATTCTGATGCATAAATACAGAAGAATGCTGTATATTTATCACCCACTATAAATTTGTTGACGGTAAAACTCAAACTGCAAACAGTAGGAGCTATCTGTTAACTGGTAGCAACTAGCTAGTAGCTAGTAGCACCTACCTAGTCACTGGTAGCAACTAGCTGGTAACTGGTAGCAACTAACTAGGGGCTGGTAGCAACTAGCTAGTAACTGGTAGCAACTAGCTAGTAACTGGTAGCAACTAGCTGGTTACTGGTAGCAACTAGCTGGTAACTGGTAGCAACTTGCTAGTAACTGGTAGCAACTAGCTAGTAACTGGTGGCAACTAGCTGGTAACTGGTAGCAACTTGCTGGTAGCTGGTTACAGTAAGACTATCCCCGAGTACAACGCATCTGTTCATTTGGGAGGTAATGATGAACCAAATATCAGGATACAAAATGAAATACCTGAATATTATCCGGGATCACACTCTTGCACCAGTAGGGCATTTCCGGCAAGATATCCGGATAGCAATTACCTCTGCAGTTGATTGGTTATGAAACAAAAGAATCATAAGAAAAGAGATCCAAATATTAACAATAACATCTAGAATCACAAAGTAATAATTTCAAAAATGAATCCAATAATAATTATAATTACCGTAATAATGCCAGCATAAACAATGTAACTAATAACATGGCAACAGCAATTTTGAAAAAAATGTGTGACGTTTACGACTGTTTTTAAAGTCATAGTAAGTACGTCAAAAATGCAAGGCGCAATGTGCATGTCATGAAGAAATTTCATAGGTCTTAGCGTTAGCTGATGTTGCTTCCATTCCATGTGATAGAGAAGAATTCTCAAGGTTCCCTGCAAGACAATATCTTCTGATAAAGCGTTTTATAATTCCTATCACCTGAACTGAGTGTTTTTTCATGAGAAACCTGCTTATCATGAGACAACTGATGGCAAAGTATAGGAAGCATAACAACTGAACTTATTTATGCAAAAGCAAAACCAATAATATTTCTGTGACATCAGTAAGACAGTACAGATGACATATTATGATTTTGTGTCATGTGTGTGGGTAACATTGCATCGTGACTAGGGTTATAAGATGAGTCTATACCATACGTCTGGGTTGCATTGACTAGCGACTGGGGTTAGGTAGTCTATACCATACGTCTGGGTTATATTGAATAGTGTCTGGGGTAAGGTAGTCAGTCTATTCCATAGGTTTGGGTTATATTGACTAGTGAGTAGAATTAGGTAATCAGTCTATACCATCCGGCTGGGTTACATTACACCGTGACTGGGGCTGCATAATTATACCATACGTCTGGTTCATATTGGACAGTGACTGGGGTTATGCTATGAATCTACACCAAACGTCAGGGTTTCATTGAACAGTGACTGAGGTTATACATTGACTCTATGTCATGTGTGTGGGTTACAGTGCACCATGACTGGGGTTATCTAATCAGTCTATACTCTACACCATAATACGTCTGGGTTTCATTGAACAGTGACTGCAGTAATGTTAGGAATACATGCAACGCAGAATCGTGTTAAACAGAGACTAGAGAACAGCAATAAGTGTTTTCTGCCCCTGTTACTTCATATCGAATGCTGGAAGCAAGGACTAGTCATAGTAATTAATACACTTTCTTCCTCAGATCGGAAATACTTCACAGAACTCAACAGTCTTTTTCTGATATTTTCTAAATTGAAACAATTTTCTTGGATATTCATTAGTAAACATGCTTCGTTCAGTTCTTTTGTTTGTAATAAATATTTTTCATGCATGTATTGCATGAGAAACTCCTTGCCATAAAATGTAAAATAGTTTCATCATGAATTATTCCAAATGACGAACAGATTATTCACAGAGTACGACTTTAGAAAGTCTGATTAATTTTATAAATAGTGCTGATTATTCACATTTCAACAATATGTTTTTTAATATTCATTATAGTTACTTAAAATATAATTGTGGCATACAATTACAAGTTCCTTATAAAGTCTTACAATTTGTACAGAGATATGCAATGATCGCATGAACGGATTTAATATATAAATATATACTTGTGTATAGCAGTTTGTAGAATAGCACTGTATAGAAACATATAGAGCAGCTCTGTGTAGAAGCATATAAAGAAGTTCTGTAAAGAAGCCCATCAACTTGCTTCCTATCAAAGTTTATAGAGTAGCTCTGTACAAAAGCCCATGATGTAGCACTATAGAAGCATATAGAGTAGTTCTGTATAAAAACTTATAGATTACCTTTGTTTTTAACTAATCGAGAACCTTGAATCCTTTTATAAACAAAAGTAGGCTGAACTGCTACAAAATATTGTTTGCTTTCTGTATGTTATTTTCGTTTTTGAAGACCACTGTTTTTCTCACTAATTTTGAGAACAAAAGTTAGGAAGAAGTTAGTGAGTATTTTAGCGTTGTCTTCTCGAGGAGGTGAACTGACCCTGTGGACTGCCAGTTTTTACTTCTCGTCTTAAAAACTTGAGGAAATTTTATGAATATCTAATCTACGTAATTATGTATAACTTTAAAAAATCTAGACTATACTCTCAACACATGATTGTCGCATTTCTACTTCGATTTCTGAGTATTTTGAATTATTTGTCAGTATTGACGACTTTTATTATTCGTGTCTTTAAAAAATAATTGGAATTTCTATTAACAAATACTTTCAACATAACTCTGGCGTATAATAAATATGTGCCGATTTACTGAGACAACGTTTATTGAAAGTCTTAAAAAATTGATATGAACCTCACGTAAATTTTAAATGTATCAAATGTGTGAAAAATGTTTTACAGGAATTTATTTATGTCCTATGATCCATTGCCGACAACTTGCAAAACAGTAAGTTTTCAAAAACTGGATATTAAAGTAAACTCCCATGCCAACATTTTTTCATGTGATGGGTATCTTTGAGAAGTTTGGTTCAGGTGGGAGGTTGCTACAGCTTCTCTAACCAAGAAACACAATATTTTTCAGCACGACGCAAGCGTTTTACTGCAAGGTCGACGGTGGAAGCTTGTTCTATGCTTTTGAAACCTGTGTACAATTACAGTATTTGTGCGTTACCGAAATGTATGTGTGTGATTATGGTGTTTGTACGTGATTAGAATGTCTGTGCGTAATAGAGGTGCATGTGCATGAATGATACTTTTACATTAGATGACATGAAACTTGGTTAGAAAGTCAAAAATTCACCATAGAGCTTTTTCCAGTTGTCATGGGCTCTTCTATTTTATTTTACACGCTCTGTAAACATCCCTAGATGAAAAACTGTTCCAACAGGCATGTATGCCGACGGAGTTGATACTCGTACAGGAGTTCAATACTGCTCTAGAGAGCAGTTGTCGTTGCACAAGTAGTCTACGTAGTTACGGTCTTAAGACAAGCTCATGTTGAACGTATGACGTAATCGTTATCCCGAACTCAGTTGTGGAGAAATAAGATGCATGTATTGAAATAACTCATACATTTATCTTAAAAAACTGTTACTCGTAGTGCATACAGGACATCGAGAGAATATCATTACCAATGGAATTGCAAAATGACTTAGCTAAAGAAATCAGTTTCTACCCCAGTATTTTAATTGATGAATGTGTAGTTATTAAATGACCATACAAACACTGATAGGCATGTCTCCAACACCTGGAGATATCGAGTGTCTCTCAACATGTGTAAGGTACACATAGTCTGTTTCTCAGTACTTTCTTGTGCGTCACAGGGAGAGGTAAAAGCATCATCTCTTACTGGAATCGTAAAAACATTTCAACACGTCACCAGTTTGAGCGGTTATCAAATCGATGCTCTAGTTGCTGCAAAATAAACAGTGAACGAGAAAAGAATCTACGTCAAAATGAAATCAGTACTGCTTTTAAGTTGCATGTTCATTTTACTCGTAATGATGCTATCTGTTGTTCAAGGTTATAATATATTAATAGCTCTTCTCTTGGAGAGCAAGTCTGTTCATCGGCTCTACCAGACGCTGGCCCGTAATCTCGTGGCTGCCAACCACTCCGTCACTCTCATCACGAGCTACAACGCCACTTTCTCTCACCCAAAATTTGTCAACTTGAATGTTATGGGGTCCGAACCTTCAATAGAAGGAAACGCATTCGAAATGGTAGACATCAATAATGCATTTACTATTTTTAATGGTGAAATTATACGAGTTGGCAAACGTATGTGGGAGAACGAAGCTGTCAAAGAACTTTGGGAGCGTCGTCATTCTTTTGATGCAATGATGATGCCAGACGTTGGGAACGGCATTTTTTTGCCATTCACGTTTAACTTCGCAGGACCTTTGATGATGATAGTCAACCCAGGAGTTGAATATTTTGGAATGACACTGGATGGTAATTGGTTACCGCCGTCGGTGGTTCCTTCTGTGTTTCTTCCTTACGATGAAACTATGAATTTCTTTGAACGCGTTGAGAATGTTTTCTCTCTATGGGATTATTCTTCGACGCTTCGTGAGGTTAGAAACGTTGAAAAAGCTTTCTTAGAAGCGAGATTCCCAAATGTTGGAGATTTATCAAGGTACGTTTTAGGTACTGAGTGTTCAGGATTACAGATACTTTTTGACTTTTCATCTGACTTCATTTCATTCTATACAAAAAAAAATTCTTATTTCCAATGTGCTGGAAATCTACTATTATTAGCGATAAGAAGTTAGTACAAAATTATTCAGGAGGGTTTGATCTTAAATTTATCTGCATGGATCTTTATTATTTCAAGTATCAGTTTTCATATTTGCAATAATTGTCAACTCGACAACCAATCCTCTGAAGTAATTTTTGTAATATTCAAGCATTGTTTAATCTCTTAAATGGTACTTGCGTACTGTTAATATATCCAGTCCTCGTCATTTCTTCCTTAATGAACTTTTGTTCCACGAGCGTTAGCTGAGTCAGAGTTGCAAATGCAAGTAAAATGATCAAATACTAAATGTATGTCGTATTTCTAATACAAAACTGTAACATACATTACCTACAAGAAGCATGAGATCAATATATTTGTGAGGTCTAACTTCAGCACTTATCGTGCAGTTCTGTTAGCAAGTGAAATTATTCCAAGAGATAAATAAAGGGCTCATTGAAGAGATAAATTACATGTATACATTGACTTGCTGCAATACCTACCTCAACTAATGTGCTCAGCTAATCTTCTTGGTGTTGGTAGGAGACGGTATGCTTGAAAGTTATGTCTATCTCTTCGAGGAATTAGAAAAACTTGGTAGATCTCATTCAATAAGTATGATGATATTGTTTAAATGAACTCCTCTGTACTAGTCGTTCATTGTGTGGCTGGGAGTATGAGGTAGTTGTTTACATTAGTGTTCTCCTCACAGGTCAAACAAATAATTAAAGTTTTAGAAAAGTAATTGTCGTGGTAAATTAACACTTTTTACTTCCCAGTTATCTGCATGATGAGTTTTTATTTGATAAAAAACGAACTAATTACAATCCAAATGATGATGAAAATTATTGGATAAACTGATTGGATGTAAACTCTAGTATGGTCCTCAAACTCCGAGCAGGTACTATGAGAAGTCGTCTCTCACTTTCATCAACTCACACCCTGCGATGGAAAATCCCGTTCCTCTCCTCCCCAACCAAATTGAAATTGGTTTACTAAACGCTCGTCGGGCTGAACCCTTGCCGAAGGTAAGTTTAGCTTCTAAAGTACTCATTGCATATCACATACCCACAATACACATGTCACGTCGTAACAATTCTCAAGGAAATCCCAAACCGAAATTATGTTGAACTGTTTTGAATTTACCAGCTACATATCTTACGGGCATCTTATGAGTGTTGTTAATTCTTTCACTGACTATGAATGAATCACAAACTTGCAAAAGTCAGCAAACAAGGTTAAAAAGGTAAGTAAGCATATGTTTTGACCTGAATATTTACGAAACAAACATTTCATTTCGCTTACTGATGTTTTCTGATGTTAGACCTTATCTCAACTCGGCAGGACTTGGAGGATTTCATTGAGAGCAGCGGTGACCACGGCGTCATCTACTTCAGCCTCGGCACCTTTGCTAAAAGCACCGACATTCCCAGCAGAGCGAAGGTACGTATATCCTATACACATACCCAGCAGAGCGAAGTTATGTCGTGTACACATGTGCAGTACAGCGAAAGTATACTGAATACGAGTACATGTACCATGAAGACTGGTGTGTGTCCAGCATGAAAGGAAAATTTTCTAATCCCACGGATGAGCGATTACCATTTATGTAATTTCTTCTGGTGATTGTTCGTTTGAAATATCGTATTATGCACTTCTATATCCAAAATGGTTGAACGTGAATTAAAATTAATAAAAAAGGCCAATGGGTTAATTGGTAAACCTACTGAAAAACAACCATGCAACGTAAACATTTACGTTTGTTTTGGAATAACAACTTAGTTGCTAGTAATAAATAAATGTTAATTTCATTTCCACGCGTTTTCTCATGATTGACTTCAGCTGGCGTTCGTGGAGGCGTTTCGGCGAGTGCCGCAGAAAGTCATCTGGGGCTACGATGGTGATGACTTGGACTTGCCTGCGAATGTCCTGAAGCGATCGTTTCTTCCACAACAAGACATTCTGGGTGAGAAGTCTATTTTCAGTGTCTAACCCATTATGAGCGTTATTAGTATTTTCAGTATTTGTTTATTTTTTGTCCACAAAATTTCTCAGTAGGCTTAAAACTTTCAAAAAATCATTCTGACATTAACAATACATATGTAACGTTTGTATTATATTGCAAACATTGTAATGCAGAGCAAATTTTTTATCTAGTTCCTACTGTACACCTTTCAGGTCACCCCAAGACTCGAGTGTACATCTCGCACTGCGGCATTCAGAGTACTCAGGAGGCCAAGTACCACGGGGTACCAGTGCTCGCTGTACCAGTTTCCTTCGACCAGCCTCGGAACGCTGCTCGGATGGTCCGCAAGAACATCGCAGTGTCTCTGTCCTGGGACACGCTCACTGCTGACCACATCGTCGACTCCTTGAACATTCTAATAAACGATACCAGGTATGGAGGCAAGCTGAAAACACAAGAAAATTTTATGTTTTTCACGGTATTATGTTTGAATTAGGGATGAATTGAGCAACTGAGGTTGCTGAAAAGTACAACGGAGAATTTGCAGTTGTCTGCTGCTCCTAATTTTAAATGAGGTTTTTATCAAATGCATGTGTACATGAGGATAAGCTTACTTTTGTTCTGGATGATCATGACTTTTGGTTCAAGATACATAAGTTAATCATAAATCAATCATTGTTCGGAAGAATATATCCATTACAAGTTCCAAAACTACATTTTTAGTCGAGTAATTTAGTGTCTCCGTTTTCCTCAGCTACTCAGCGCGCATGAAGCAGTTATCGGCGGTGCTGCAGGACCAGAAAGAGAGTCCGGGGGAGCGAGCTGTGTGGTGGATAGAGTACGTCATCCGCCACCGGGGGGCGCCGCACCTGCAGTACACCGGCAAACAGCTCCACTTCCTGCAGTACATTTGTGCGGACGTCATTGCGTTCTTGGTTGTCTGTTTGTACATTTCTTATCGACTTTTTAAGGCTATTGTATTAATTGCATTTCGCTCAGTGTTTCCCGCTTCAAAACAACACAAGCTAAAGAAGCAATAATATTTGATAAATAACCTACCATTACTATTGGACTACATGATATCTGACGTAATAAAATGTATGACATGCGATGTTTTATTGCAACTGGAAAAACTGGGCTTACTGATGTGTAAAAATAAAGGCTCTCTAACATGCGAATGAACTTATTGAATGAGAAGCGTAAACGTTGTTAATGTTCATTTGAATGCTATTTCACTCAAAAAGTTTTTTCTTGCAACGATGCTCGACGATATCTCATTGACTGCTCTAACTTTCCATGTTTTGTTTTGTTTTAAGTGAATCAATATAATTCAACAACTGAATATCAGTCAGTAGAGATTTATCTCAATGAGAAGTTAGGTGTAATATAAAGACGAAATCAGTATTTAGGAAGAATACTTTCATCTCCTAGTAGTAGTATTCCTCTTTTAATCGACCACACAAATTACAGAACAGATTTGTGCTGAATGTTGACGATGTCAGCAAAGTGTTTATCAGAAATTTTATGATTCTGAAGCACTTGATGTATTTACATTTTTACTAACGTAGTAAAGAAATGAGGTGGTTGAGGGCAGTTAAACTTCATGTAGTTCTGTGACAACCAAATGCTCAGTTAGGTAGCGTTCGTTAGACACGGTATTTAGCCCATAACGATATTGACGCAAAGAGTTTTCCTCATATCGTTTTTTGGGTCACCACCCTATTTTCTGGCACTACGGTAATCAAGTTAGACTATATACATTAAACCCTAGTATAGATACATATCCAATATAAAGACTCTAACTAACTGTACGACCAATAGAGATAAAACATATTCGTACACTAATAAATTCAAAATATCGTATGCTATAGATTCAAAAAATTCAAAAATTTCCTACTTATTTTCTAATTGCAACCAGATGCATAAGCACGAAAAAATGAATTGAAATAAAATAAATCTCTCATATCAATGAATTAATTAATACGTTGTTAATTTTAGTAGTGAAAAAGTATTCGTACGATGTAAATTTTAAATTTTAAGCCTCTTAAATTGTTCTCAGTTCCCAAATTGTTCCAATTGAATTTTTTAGATTGTTCCAGTAATGCAGTCAGCGATTATTTTTGTCTTGAATAATACAAACTAGACATCCTGCTTTGGTTTTTTGTAAAGTAATGTAACCGTCGTAGCAAAAAAGAGCTAACACGTACGCAAAAAAACTTATTGTCAATTATGAAACTAAAGTACAAGCTGAGTAAAACTTTGGAAAACTTATATATTCCATTTTTTACTCTCTAATATATTGTAAGGTGTAAAAATATAAAAACAGTCAGAAATCAAAGACGATGTGTAGCCCAAGTAAAAATTTTCTCAGATCTTTGAGGAGATTGCTACGCAAAGTTAAACTAAATTCAACAATTACTTGTCAAAAGTTGCGAAAAGATTTATTTTCATCAGGAGTCGGTCTTACTAAATGAACAATAGGCAATAAAATTCAAAGGAAAAATCCAAAGTCGCGTTGACCTAGAAAGACTTTATTGCAACTGAAAAGGGACAAAAATACCCGGTTGGCATTTATTCGTAAAGATATAGATAAACAAAAATCACTATAGGAAAAGTTTGTGGACTGACGAAGTCAAAATTGAGTTATCAGTATGTGCGTCAAGAAATCATTCAAGGGGCATAAACAGCATTGCCTACAAACTGAACATAATTCCAATAATAAAATTTTATGAGAGCAGCACCATTGTTTGAGGATGTTTCTCTTGAAAAGGTACAGGGAATATAACAGTAATAGATTAAGGAATGAACACAGCAGCATGTCAAAATATTCTAAAAACAAATTGGTTCGTTTTGGTTAAAAGGCTTGAACTTCATGAGGACCGGGGGTTCAAACAAGGTTTGCACACTGCAAATTCTACGAGGAAATGGGTGGCTGAAAATCATGTTAATACACTTAAACAGTCAAGTCACTCCCCAAACTTACAGTATTCTCGGTGGGGAATTTGTGGTGTTAATTGAAAATTACAATTCAATCGCAAATTCCATCAAATATTCAGTATCTCATGAGAAAATGCAAAGAAAACTGAAATAAAATACAAGTAATAATGTACAGATCATTAATGAGGAACCAAAAAGAGATTGGTTGTTGTTGGAGGGATAGTGACTATCCTGTCAAATCTTTAATTTTTTTTCGTTTAGCACAAAGACGTCATTTATATGTTAAATTTAAAACTATATTTTAATTAATTTCTATATAAGCTTTCTTTGCTTTATATGAATATTTCGCTTATATGGACCTATATACAATCATTATATGAAAACAAACTTCTTTCTATTTGTTGGAATTATAAAAAATTGAAAAAATTCTGATGCATAAATACAGAAGAATGCTGTATATTTTTCACCCACTATAAATTTGTTGACGGTAAAACTCAAACTGCAAACAGTAGGAGCTATCTGTTAACAGGTAGCAACTAGCTAGTAGCTAGTAGCACCTAGCTAGTAACTAGTAGCAACTAGCTGGTAACTGGTAGCAACTAGCTAGTAGCTGGTAGCAACTAGCTGGTAACTGGTAGCAACTAGCTAGTAACTGGTAGCAACTAGTTAGTAACTGGTAACAACTTGCTAGTAACTGGTAGCAACTAGCTGGTAACTGGTAGCAACTAGCTAGTAACTGGTAACAACTTGCTAGTAACTGGTAGCAACTAGCTGGTAACTGGTAGTAACTAGCTGGTAACTGGTAGCAACTTGCTAGTAACAGGTAGCAACTACCTAGTAACTGGTAGCAACTAGCTAGTAACTGGTGGCAACTAGCTAGTAACTGGTAGCAACTACCTAGTAACTGGTAGCAACTAGCTGGTATCTGATTACAGTAAGACTATCCCCGAGTACAACGCATCTGTTCATTTGGGAGGTAATGATGAACCAAATATCAGGATACAAAATGAAATACCTGAATATTATCCGGGATCACACTCTTGCACCAGTAGTGCATTTCCGGCAAGATATCCGGATAGCAATTACCTCTGCGGTTGATTGGTTATGAAACAAAAGAGTCTTACTAAAAAAGATCCAAATGTTAACAATAACATCTAGCATCACAAAATAATAATTTCAAAAATGAATCTTATAATAATTACCATAACAATGCCAACATTAACAATGTAAATAATAACATGGCAACAGCAATATTGGAAAAAATGTGTGACGTTTACGACTGTTTTTTAAATTCATAGTAAGAACGTTGAAACTACGAGGCGCAATGTGCATGTCATGAGGAAATTTCATAGGTCTTAGCGTTAGCTGATGTTGCTTCCATTCCATGTGATAGAGAAGAATTCTCAAGGTTCCCTGCAAGACAATATCTTCTGATAAAGCGTTTTGTTATTCTCATCACCTGAACTGAGTGTTTTTTCATGAGAAACCTGCTTGTCATGGGACAACTGATGGCAAAGTATAGGAAGCATAACGACTGAACTCATTTAAGCAAAAGCAAAACCAATATTTCTGTGACATCAGTAAGACAGTACAGATGACGTATTATGATTTTGTGTCATGTGTGTGGGTAACATTGCATCGTGACTAGAGTTATAAGATGAGTCTATACCATACGTCTGGGTTGCATTGACTAGCGACTGGGGTTAGGTAGTCTATACCATACGTCTGGGTTATATTGACTAGTGAGTAGAATTAGGTAATCTGTGTATACCATATGCCTGGGTTACATTACACCGTGACTGGGGCTGCATAATTATACCATACGTCTGGTTCATATTGGACAGTGACTGGGGTTATGCTATGAATCTACACCAAACGTCAGGTTTTCATTGAACAGTGACTGAGGTTATACATTGACTCTATGTCATGTGTGTGGGTTACAGTGCACCATGACTGGGGTTATCTAATCAGTCTATACTCTACACCATAATACGTCTGGGTTTCATTGAACAGTGACTGCAGTAATGTTAGAAATACATACAATGCAGAATCGTGTTAAACAGAGACTAGAGAACAGCAGTAAGTGTTTTCTGCCCCTGTTACTTCATATTGAATGCCGGAAGCAAGGACTAGTCATGGTAATTAATACACTTTCTTCCTTATATCGGAAACACTTCACAGAACTCAACAGTCCTTTTCTAATATTTTCTAAATTGCAACAATTTTCTTGGAAATTCATTAGTATATATGCTTCGTTCAGTTATTTTGTTCGTAATGAATATTTTTGTTGTATGTATTGCATGAGAATATTGGTACAAACTCCTAATTTAGTTTTATCATGAATTATTCCAAATGATAAACAGATTATCCTCAGGGTTTGGCTTCGGAAAGTCCAATAGTTTTGAAAATAATGCTCATTATTCATATCCATAATATATATTTTAATATTCATTAAAGTTACTTCAACTATAATTGTACCATACAATTATAAGTTCCTTATGAAGTCTTAAAATTTGCCCATGACTTTAAAAAATCACATGAACTTATATAATATATAAATATACACTTGTGTATGGAAGTTTATAGAATAGCCCATCAACTTGCTTTCTATAGAAGCTTATAGAATATTTCTGTAGAACAACTTATAGAATAGCTCTGTGCAAAGTACATGAAGTAGCACTTTATAGAAGCATTAGGGTATCTTTATAAAGAGCTTATAGAGTAGCTTTGTTTATAAGCTTATCAAAACATTTAATCATTTTATAAACAAAAAGTATGCTGAACTACTTCAAAATATTTTTGCTCTATGCATTTATACCGTTTTCGTTTTTGAAGACCACTGTTTTTCTCATTAATTTTGAGAACAAAAGTTAGGCAGAAGTCAGAAAGTATGATATTTTGGCTCTGTCTTCTCGAGGAGGTGAACTGACCCTGTGGACTACCAGATTTGACTTCTCGTCTTATGAATTTGAGGAAATTTTATGAATTTCTGATCTACGTGTTTATGTATAGCGTTTAAAAATCTAAACTACACTCTCAACACATGATTGTCGTATTTCTACTTCGATTTTTGAGTATTTTGAGTAATTTGTCTGTGTTGACGACTTTTATTACTCGTGTCTTCAAAAAATAACTGAAACTTCTATTAACACGTTGACTCCGATTGCCTGATTGGTGTAAAACTTCACTTTGTACGCATAGTCACTAGAAGGATCTGAAAAAATTACAGAACCTAACCTACGTGGTACACATACGTACCACTTCGGAGTCGACGTGTTAACAAATACTTTCACATAACTCTGGCGCATAAGAAATATATGCTGATTTACTGAGACAACGTTTACTGAAAGTTTTAGAAAATTGATATGAACCTGTGCATTGATTTTTAAGTGCATCTCATGTGTGAAAAATATTTTATAGGAATTCCTTTTTGTCCTATGATTTATTGCCGACAATTTGCACAAAATTAAGTTTTCAAAAACTGGATATTAAAGTAAACTCCCATGCCAACATTTTTTCATGTGATGGGTTACTTAGAGAAGTTTGGTTCAGGTGGGAGGTTGCTTCAGCTTCTCTAACCAAGAAACACAATATTTTTCAGCACGACGCAAGCGTTTTACTGCAAGGTCGACGGTGGAAGCTTGTTCTATGCTTTTGAAACCTGTGTACAATTATAGTATTTGTACGTTACTGAAATGTATGTGTGTGATTATGGTGTTTGTACGTAATTGAAATGTCTGTGCGCAATAGAGGTGCATGTGCATGAATGATGCTTTTACATTAGATGACATGAAACTTGGTTAGAAAGTCAAAAATTCACCAAACAGCTCTTTTCAGTTGTCATGGGCTCTTCTATTTTATTTTACACGCTCGGTAAACATTCCTAGATGAAAAACTGTTGCAACAGGCATGTATGCTGACTGAGTTGAGACTCGTACAGGAGTTCAATACTGCTCTGGCGAGCAGCTGTCGTTGCACAAGTACGTAGTTACGGTCTTAAGACAAACTGATGTTGAACGCATAACGTAATCGATGTCCATAATTCAGCTGTGGGGAAATAGATACATGTCTTAAAATAACTCATACATTTATCCTAAAAAACTGTTACTCGCAGTGCATACAGGACATCGAGGGAAAATCATTTTCAATGGAATTGCAAAATGACTTTGCTAAAGAAAGGAGTTTTTACCCCAGTATTTTGATTGATGAATGAGTACTCATTAAATGACCATACAAAAACTGATAGGCATTCCCCCAACACCTGGAGATATCGAGTGTCTCTCAACATGTGTGAGGTACACATAGTCTGTTCCTCAGTGCCTTCTTGTGCGTTACAGGGAGAGGTAAAAGCATCATCTCTTACTGGAATCGTAAAAACATTTCAACACAAGTCACCAGTTTGAGCGCTAATCAATTAGATTCTCTGGTTGCAGCAAAATAAACAGTGAACGAAAACAGAATCTACGTCAAAATGAAATCAGTGCTGCTGTTAAGTTGTATGTGTATTTTACTCGTAATGATGCCATCTCTTGCTCATGGTTATAATATATTAATAGCTCTTCTCTTAGAAAGCAAGTCTGTTCATCGGCTCTACCAGACGCTGGCCCGTAATCTCGTGGCTGCCAACCACTCCGTCACTCTCATCACGAGCTACAACGCCACTTTCTCTCACCCAAAATTTGTCAACTTGAATGTTATGGGGTCTGAACCTTCATTGGAAGGAAATGCATTCGAAATGGTAGACGTCTATGATGCAGTTACTATTTTTAATGGTGAAATTATACGAGTCGGCCACCATATGTGGGAGAACGAAGCTGTCAAGGAACTTTGGGAGCGTCGTCATTCTTTTGATGCAATGATGATGCCAAATATTGGGAACGGCATTTTTTTGCCATTCACGTTTAACTTCACAGGACCTTTGATGATGATAGTCAACCCAGGAGTTGAATATTTTGGAATGACGGTGGATGGTAATTGGTTGCCGCCGTCGGTGGTTCCTTGTCTGCTTCTTCCTTACGATGAAACCATGAATTTTTTCGAACGACTTGAGAATGTTTTCTCTCTATGGGATTATTCTTTTACGATTCGTGAGGTTACAAACGTTGAAAAGGCTTTCTTAGAAGCGAGATTTCCAAATGTTGGAGAGTTATCAAGGTACGTTTTAGTTACTGAGTGTTCAGGATTTCAGATGCTTTGTGGCTTCATTTCATTCTATACAAAAAAGATATTCTTGTTTCGAATGTGGTGGAAATCTATTTTTATTAGACATAAGAAGTTGGTACAAAATTATTCAGGAGGGTTTGATCTTAAATTTATCTGCATGGATCTTTATTACTTCAAGTATCAGTTTTCATATTTGCAATAGTTGTCAACTCGACAACCAATCCTCTGAAGTAATTTTTGTAATATTCAAGCATTGTTTAATCTTTTAAAGGGTATTTGCGTACTGTTAATATATCCAGTCCTCGTCATTTCTTCTTTAATGAACTTTTGTTCGACGAGTATTAACTGAGTCAGAATTGCAAATTCAACTAACATTATCAAATATCTACATGTATGTTGTATTTCTTATATAAAACTGTAATATACATTACCTACAAAAAGCATAAGATCAACATATTTGTGAGGTCTAACTTCAGCACTTATCGTGCAGTTCTGTTAGCAAGTGAAATTATTCCAAGATATAAATAAAGGGCTCAATGAAGAGATAAATCACATGTATACATTGACTTCCTGCAATACCTACCTCAACTAATATGCTCAGCTAATCTTCTTGGTGTTGGTAGGAGACAGTCCACCTCAAAGCTATGTCTATGTCTTCGATGAATTAGAAAGGCTTGGTAGATCTCATTTAACAAGCATGATGATATTGTTTAAATGAACTCCTCAGTACTAGTCGTTCATTGTGTAGCTGGGAGTACGAGGTAGTTGTTTAAATTAGTTTTCCGGGTCAAACAAATAATTAAAGTTTTAGAAAAGTAATTGTCGTGGTAAATTAACACTTTCTACTTTCTATTCATCTTTATGATGAGTTTTTATTTGATAAAATACTAATTGCAACCAAAATGATAATGAAAATTATTGAATAAACTGATTGGATGTAAAATCAAATTTTGGTTCTCAAACTCCGGGCAGGTACTATGAGAAGTCGTCTCTCACTTTTATCAACTCACACCCTGCGATGGACAATCCCCTGCCTCTCCTCCCCAACCAAATTGAAATTGGTTTACTAAACGCTCGTCGGGCTGAACCCTTGCCTAAGGTAAATCTAGCTTCTAAATTACTCATTGCATATCACATGCCTACAATACGCATGTCAAGTCGTAACAATTCTCAAGGAAATCCCAAACCGAAATTATGTTGAACTGTTTTGAATTTACCAGCTACATATTTCACGGGCATCTTATGATTGTTGTTAATTCTTTCAATGACTATGAATGAATCCCAAACTAGCAAAAGTCAGCAAACAAGGTTAAAAAGGTAAGTAAGCACATGTTTTGACCTGAATATTTACGAAACAAACTTTTCATTTCGCTTACTGATGTTTTCTGATGTTAGACCTTATCTCAACTCGGCAGGACTTGGAGGATTTCATTGAGAGCAGCGGCGACCACGGCGTCATCTACTTCAGCCTCGGCACCTTTGCTAAAAGTACCGACATTCCCAGCAGAGCAAAGGTACGTATATCCTTTACACATACACTGCAGAGCGAAGGCATGTCGTGTACACATGTGCAGTACAGCGAAAGTATGCTGAATACATGTACTATGAAGACTGGTGTGTCCAGCATGAAAGGAGAATTAGCTTATCCCAAGGATGAGCGATTACCATTTATGTAATTTCTTCTGGTGATTGTTCGTTCGAAATATCGTAAAGATATTTCAAACCTAAATAAAGAAGGCCAATGGGTTAACATATATTGGTAAACCTACTGAAAAACAACGATCCAACGTAAACATTTACTTTTGTTTTGCAATAACAACTTCTTGCAGATATTAGTTGCTAGTAATAAATAAATGTTAATTTCATTTCCACGCATTTTCTCATGACTGACTTCAGCTGGCGTTCGTGGAGGCGTTTCGGCGAGTGCCGCAGAAAGTCATCTGGGGCTACGATGGTGATGACTTGGACTTGCCTGCGAATGTCCTGAAGCGATCGTTTCTTCCACAGCAAGACATTCTGGGTGAGAAGTCTATTTTCAATGTCTAACCCATTATGACTGTTATTCGTACTGTCAGTATTTGTTTATTTTTGTCCACAAAATTTCTTAATTGGCTTAAAACTTTTAAAGAATCATATTGGCATCAACAATACGTAACAGTTAATTATATTAAACACATTGCAATGCAGAGTCAATAACTTTTGTCCTTAACATATTAAGTAAACACACCTTGCAGGTCACCCCAAAACTCGAGTGTACATCTCACACTGCGGGATCCAGAGCACTCAGGAGGCCAAGTACCACGGGGTACCAGTGCTCGCTGTACCAGTTTCCTTCGACCAGCCCCGGAACGCTGCTCGGATGGTCCGCAAGAAGATCGCAGTGTCTCTGTCCTGGGACACACTCACTGCTGACCACATCGTCGAAGCCCTCAACATCCTCATCAACGATACCAGGTGAGCATGATTTTTGAGTTCGTTTTTATTGAAATTGCTTTTTATTTGTTTTCCATGTTGTATCCTGACACAATTATTACACACGTGAATAAACATTTTCAGAAGTCGATATTAAATTAAGGCAATGATTTCTACCTCTTCAATGTGAAATTTTGCTTCTCAGCTATTCAGCACGCATGAGGCAGTTATCGGCGGTGCTGCAGGACCAGAAAGAGAGTCCGGGGGAGCGAGCTGTGTGGTGGATAGAGTACGTCATCCGCCACCGGGGGGCGCCGCACCTGCAGTACACCGGCAAACAGCTCCACTTCCTGCAGTACATTTGTGCGGACGTCATTGCATTCTTGGTTGTCTGCTTGTACGTCGCCTACAGACTCGTCAAAGCTACGATTATTTTCTTTCTCCGGATGTGGTGGCCGAAAGCAGACAAACTCAAAAAACACTAGGTCCTAAAAATTTCACTCCTGTAGTGATACTTGTTAATACAAAGTGAAAAGAAAATCGTTTCCGATTTTGATATTCCTGTAAGATCATTAGAAACATTCTGGCTAATGTATTTGAATTTGAATGAAGCAAACAATTTTGTGCAATTTATTTGACTACATCATTCACCAGATCAAGTAGTAGCACTGGGTTTTTGAAGGATCTGTTTACGACTTCTATTAAGATAAATAAACACATTTCAGGGTTGTAATTCCGTAGCTATTAAATGACATGCTAGAGCACTGTGTTTTTGGGCCTGCTACTATTCATTTTTTACAGGGTGTGGCATCATAACTTCCATTTTTCAAAGGAAATTTCTATCAAAAAAAGGAAACTATATTGCTGCACCCTGTACATCAGTGGCCTCGTCATCGGAATCGTCAGTAAAATTATCAAATTCGCCGATGATACGACATTGTCACACAGCATTCACCGAAAGAGACAATGTGGATATTAAATCAGACATCAACTGTCAAATGCAATGGACGGAAAATTGGCAAATGAGCGTCAACATTGATAAATAAGCAGATAAGCGTACAAAATGCTTGCAGGATCCTCAGTTTAATTGCAAGAAAATTTGAATACAAGTCATGGAACAAAATAATACCGCTTACAGAGCACTAGTCCGGTCCCATCTGAAACAGGCACTTCAATTTTGGTCTCCTACCCCTTGAAAAGATATTAATAAAACAGAAAATTCAGTGTAAAGCAACGAAAATTATGTATTGCCAAATTTCAAAATCTTTCATGTGAAAAGTGTCTTCATCGGCTTGAACTCTTTTTTCCTAGAACCTAAAATGACTACGAAAAAAACTCATCGAAACTTAAAAATGTCTCAACGTAGTTTTAACGATGTTACTTACCTCGCATAAGCAATGCAAAACAATGTAAACTAATGTAAAACAAAAGAACACAGTTTTATAATTATTACCTAAAAATATTTGTTAAGGGAAATTCTTATTCATGTTTCGATAGCTTATCATAGTAGGCTTTTTTGGTTAGGATTTTCAAAGTTTCTGAATTAAATCTTATGAAAGTAGTACTGCTTAAAGAAGAACACTATAGAAGTAGAGTACAGGGATACTTTTCGATATTTATAAGGAATATACTGCTCGTCAGAACCTTTACCTTTCTTATTTTTTAATACATGTCTAAACTAATGCGTGATTCAATTTTCTGGTCACAAAAAAAGGACCATCTCTGAATAATTTGGCACCAACATCTGACCCAAAGCACCGTATAAAAAACAATATTTTAAATCGTATTCAGAGTTTTGCTGAACTGCTTCTTACTATCTCTGAAAAGTAGCTCTTTCAAGACAGAAACTTGTAACTAGAAGAGTCGTTTTAGTCATTTCGTTTTTATGACATATTCCTTTAATTCATTGGTTAGGAACTAAGGTTCTTCTCATGAATAATATCTCACTCACGTGGATAAATTGCTAAGTGAGTAAAAAAAATCGAACCCTGCACCCGTGCAAGTTGGCAGATGGCATACTGACGTCTCTACCAGTTCAGTGACCGAGAAGAAGAAAAGTGTTTTTTAACATAAAATTTGCCCAAATTTGCTGGTTATCTGATCACGAAAAATGCATTTCTCCTCTAGCGTAATTCCACTCAAATTTTGCTACACACTCTTAACAAGAAGCACAAGCACTTGCACACGTGCTACACTACACCAATTCTTAGCGTAAGTATTGATATTTTATTAATGCACTAGTGTGTATTCCCGTTAAAAATAACGGGTTTTAATATCATGCATTTGAAGGAAGAACTTAAAGCAACAGATTCTCAGAGCTAATCAGAAAGTCTACGGATTTAAATCCAGCGGTTAAGAATCAATATACCTGAAAGTCTACTGATTTCACTACCAGTATTTAAGGGGGACCTCATTGTAATAACATAGGAGAAATTACGCACAAAAAAAATATATAAATTTATTTATTTGAGGATACACCTGGCATTTTATTATAATTCTGAATGCGATACATCCAAGTGTCTGAAGTGATGTTGAACTGGCAGAGGGCGGCACATTTTATATACATCACGTGCAGAGTTTGTATTCCTCACGACAGTTATGTGCTGACTTTTACACTGAAAATACAAGTCTATGGTTGTAATGTTCACTTTAACACACTGGGACGTGTATAAAAATTATTTATTGAAATCATGCAAATAAGTCGCCTAGAAGAAAAATAAGAAAAAACTGCAGCTGTCAGCTCGACTGTTACAAACAGGAAATCGTTATTACTTATTGCTATAAAGTATTTCATACACCTCGATGGGGCTAAATTTCTGTTCGTTTTTCTGTAGTCCATTTAATGGAGCCTAATCTATTATAATCACAGAACTTTCAATAAATGCAACTAGTAAACGAGGTCAAACAAGTACAATCTAATTCTTTAGTCTCTGTGACCAAACCCTCTATCTAGATGAGTTTATTTAGTTAATATTTATTAAACAATTTCGTTGCAATTCCTGCCAATACTTTACTGAACAGTTCAGTATCATTAATCATTGCTTAGAGAAACTCTAATATTTGAAACTATTATTTTGTTGTAACACAATAAGCAAGCATAATAAGTAAATGGTCGACTAAAAAGAAGAAATTTGTTACACACTTGATGGAATCATAAAACCTAGTAAAAGGAAGTTTGTTTAAAAACAAAAACAAAAATACTTACCATCTCGATGCTGTTTCTGAATCGTGCTTCTGAAATCCAATATGGCTTCACCTGCGTGTTTGTGCAGCTGGGATTATTTATTTTTGTGTGCGCTAAAAAATTCTACGGATTTTTTCTCCAGTGAAATTGAACGATCACTGTTTTGAAGACGGAAACAAGACTGAACTAACCATGACTTTTGTTCTATCAACCATTTTAGGAATAAGAGGAACTTGTTCCAAGCATAACGTGGATACTTATACTTAGAAACTATAGGAACACGATAGCGCCCAAACTATCATAAAACGTTCCGAACTTCCACCGAACTTCGGTGAAGAAATATAGGGTACGGCAACATAACTTCCTTTATATTAAAACAAAGCGCTCTGAAAAACCTGTAACCTGTATGAATCCCTCAAATCTGACCTCACAAGACGGTAGGAAAATCACTCAAAGTAGGCAAGAGGCTTCCAAACTGTCGCTTATGAACTTTATACATACGATTTTTTCTGATTTAACACAACTTGTTTTCATATACCTTTTATATCAATGTTTAGGTCATTCTTAGCGTCGGATTAGAATACTAGAGAAACTTGATTTCAAAATTTTATTGGAATAGTCGAACTTTACACATTCATGACCAATAAAGGCTCCGAATCATGAAAAATGAAATTCCCATAACTGTTTTTCTAAATTCTTAAATGAAGTATTAAAAACAAACATTTTTATTCGGAATGGATCATCAAAAACGCGATTAACATTGATATTTTTTTTGCAATTTGCTGTTTCAGAACAACAGATAGTGTAGTTTTCTGAATGAGCATATCCAAGAATTCATCCCGTGATATTTACTATCATAATAACTCACATTCATAGCTTAATCGTTTATGAATGTACTCCCAGTAATACAAAGAAAGATATAGAAGAAGTTCAAATGTTTTTCAAACCGGTTCAAGAGAGACATATTAATCTCGAATTTTTCAATGAAATTCCTGAAATTTACCTACTAGCATTTATTAGAATCAAACGATTAAGAGATGCAAATTAGAAATGTTTTTAGTGCACCAAAAAATACAAATAACTCTTATTCAGTATTTTTTGCAAAAGAGCAGTGACAATTTACTCTTTATAAAATAACTTCTCTACCATATGTGAAGTTCTGACTCTCAGTGTTTGTAATAATGTAACACACACCGTGAGCAACAACACAAACGATATCCATTAACATTATATTACATATGGTACTAATTAGTGATATTGTACATTATATCTTTCCACTCTCGGCCTTTGCGTGTCTGGGTGGTTGTTAACATTTTTTTGCTATTGCTATCACTTCTATTATCATATAAAATTTTCCCCTCAATGTCCAAATATTTAAAATTTCACATTCAAACTCTAGGTTCGAGTGTTGTGGGTCGTCAACTATGTCAAGTCACCACCAACGTCTACAGCCCCGTTAACGCAACTCGCGTTTCTCTTCGACCATTTCACTATCGTAATTACATCAAATATTAACTTTGAAACAAGCAATCACTTTCAGATAAAGCTAAAAAAATACGCATTGTATCACAAAACTGTACAGTCTTGTTCAACAAGGAGATTTGATCAGTCGTATTTTGTGAGCCTTGCGATTCTGTTAGAACTGAAACGTGTCTCATTGAGCAGTGACGAGCGAAAATTTATCCCGCAGGGCGATCCTTAATGTAATAGTTACAAAGCATGATACATACAGAACTGCACGACCTCGACCCTTATCTGCTGCGAAGTTTCGTCTAGGCTGGTGAGTTATTTGTTAATCATATGAAGCATATTTCAAGAGCATAGATAATACGTACACAGATGATTGGCTGTTCGAATGCCTGGCGATACCATGAGAGAATGGTGAACCACGTGCTTTATATGTAGAACATGACAGCAAGTGTATGCATCAAAGACTGTCACTCTGACTGTCATTGTCATCCACTGTTTGTCCTTGGCAAAGAAAATTAGGACCGTTTGAGCTTTGAAGATTTAATTCGTCGGTAAAAAGTGTGCGAAGTTAAAATTACTCTATTTTTGTATCGATAAATTCTCTCATAAATGGTTATTCTAACTCGTCTCCGTAAGCTTTGTGTTGGACGGCCTGGGGACCTTCGAATAAATAGTGTTTAGAAACTACTCATAAAAATGTAGACATTCCAACTATTTTTTGAATGATGATAAATTTGCTGCATTAACTTTACTTAGGCTGTATTATAATTTTATTGTTTCAATGCCATTGTAAATTGTAAAAAATAATTGTAAACTCAGTTCAGTAAAAACCGACGAATTATTATGAATTGTAGCAAATCTCGAAACATACCTGAGAAGTATTACTTCGTTTCCCAGAAATTCATTTGTTTCACGTGAACGGAGATGCAGAGAAGATATTAAAAAACTGTTCATCCGATATATAATATTGTACTTATAATATCATCAATTCATAATGCTTACATTTTAATGCCAATGATACAGCTCACACCGACCGTCCCGTCCTTCTCTAGTGTGTCTAGAGGTAGGGTCTCGTAGGGGCGCTGGTTAAGCTATTTGATGATGAGTGGTCGTAACTAGGATTCCTGTGTTCAAACAGGAGGAATTGAGTACTGCTCGGAGACTCGAACTAGAGACTCTTGCATCACAAGCAAAAGCTACACATTATTTCACCATCTGACAAACGGCGAAGAAGCGTCCACCAATAACTGCAGAATTTGTTCTCAAATTGCCAAAAATAATTTTTTTTAGCTTATGAATGTTGTAAGTATTGAGTTTGATGTTTTAGTTTAGCCGTCTGAACAATGATTTGATAAGATCATTGTCCTGAATAATTGACATGATGCTCATACATACTATGTTTTAAACAAAGTTGCACCCTGTCACTTATTCTAATTTATATTCAATAATTTACAAAGAACTGAAAATAACCTCAACCTCTTCATCGACCGGTAAAGTGCTGGCACGCCATCTTGATTCTTATTCAAAATTTATTCATGTGCAATGCAAAATTGGCTAAGCACGCGTTGCTTATTATAATAAACACTAAGTTTTAAGGTGTTCAAAATAGGAACTTTCAAAACTGTTGAAAAAATATTTTCTAAGTTTCTCAGCCTCTTAGCTTGACCTGGCTATAAGCCTTTCAACTGCTTCATTTCTTCCAAAATTGTCGGCCAGATGCTTACCTTTACATCCGGTTTTTTCGATCCTTATATTTCTCATCTCTTCCCTTACCCAGTGCAGCGATTATATTCAGTGTACATATCTTGCTTTCACGGCCTTTATTTTCAAACGTAAGTTTACTGGCTACAAGCTGTTTCGCTGCCATTGTGTTTTGTAACTTTTCGTTCTTCTACAAATATAATCAAACTCTCTTAAAAAGTAGTTTAGCCGTATTTTGCATCACACTATGCACCAACATCTCACTTATATCGAATATAATATATGAATCAATTTTTTCGATGGTGAAACATTGAATGATAAAACTCTGTCCACAAAAATGTATCATTTTTATGCTGAATATTCCACGAAATGTGAAACTTTACTGAATGTTAAAACCGCATAATTCAATGAAAGTATTAAACTTCGTTGTGCATGAAAACTGCTATGTAGCCGAGTGTGAACCATTTGATTGCCTTTGTAGAGTATTCATACGTTGTCTATACCACCTAAAAGACAAAAAAATATCAGAACACTTTTTCCTCACTATTTTTTTTGTTCATAAGAACACGTGTCTCATTACAAATATATCTCAACAGGAAAATAAAACAGAAAGAATTATCTGATCATGTTACACTATTGCATAAAATATGTAGATCTCAGCGAGTCTAAGTGAAACTGCACACATCCTATTTCATGTGACAATTATAGTAAATAACGTCCCGTAGAAAAGCCCAGAGCCATCTGTATAGATAACGTAGATGCCCTTGTCTTGATATAAGTACGAGGTGGTCACCGTGCAATACGCTTTTTGTGTGTAGGTATCGACATCAGAGTATCTGAACGCTAACGCTGGTGGACTCCTAAGTCATCTTCGTCTGTAGTTTACCTCAGAGATCTGTTATTATTTACAAAATCACCTTCTATTCATTGATGTTAACGAATGCAAACACTTTGCTAAAACATTTAGTTGGTTGAATGAGTTGTGGTGCTTCGAAAAAATTTCGACCCTCTCGGTTTGAAAAGAAATTTTCAAATTTACACGGTAAAATTTTAAACCAGACCACCCTCATAGAGTGACCATTGATTGATACTGAACTTGAATACATCATACTCGTATATCAAGCTTCTCAAAATGCGAATCGAATTATTTACTTGTTATGCACTATTGGTCGCAGTGTTCATTTCGATGGAAGTATCCGGCTACAACATTCTAATGGCTTTGCTTATCGAGAGCAAGTCAGTACATCGACTCTACCAGACAATTGCGAGACATTTAGTGGCTTCTAATCACTCAGTCACGTTGCTCACGAGCTACAACGCAACTTTCTCTCACCCTAATTTTGTCAACCTAAACGTCATGGGTCCGGAGCCTGCGTTGGTGGGGAATGCTTTCGAAATGACAGAGCTCGACACAACAATGAAAGTTATACTGGAAGAAATTGAAAGAGTTGGCCGACGAATGTGGGAGAATGAAGCCGTTATTGACCTCTGGAAGAAACGACACACTTTTGATGCGGTGATAATGCCGTCATGGGTCCACGGCATGGCTATGCCGTTCATTTTCAACACTACTGGGCCCTTGATACTAACGTGCAACCCCGGAATAGAATACTTCGCCATTGCAAATGATGGTAACTGGCTTCCTCCATCAGTTGTTCCATCATTGATCCTCCCCTATGATGAGAACATGAACTTCTTCGAACGCTGCATGAACGTTATATCGTGGCCGATAATGTACTTGGCTCAAATTTCTGGCTTGAACGCCGAGACTGCCCTTTTAAAATCTTTGTTTCCAGACGTAGAATATGTATCCAGGTTCGTGTAGTAAATAAGCGTGACTTATACTGAACACGATACGTGTTTTGAGTGTAATTGCTCGTCCCGGTTTTGTTTATTTTGTCAACAGGTATAACTAAGACTTTCAATCTATAGCACAACCCAAAAACGCTTTTTAAACTGATAATTTAATTACTCTCAATTGTTGCTTCTAACAGAAAGATGTATAAATTACATCAATTTCACTCTATCGATACATAGTTTTATTTTTTTTAATACTCGTTCTTGAAAATACGTTTGAACCATTTTTTCATCAACAGGTATTATGAGAAGTCTGTACTCCAGCTGATAAACGGACATTACGCTTTGGACAACCCAGTGCCTCTGCTACCAAATCAAGTGGAAATCGGTACCATAAACTCTCACACTGCGCAACCCCTGCCAAAGGTGAGGTCTAAACTGAATATGACTTGTTTCTGTTGTAATAAATACAGCATAGTGTAGCAAATGCTACTTTAGGGCTGCAAGTGGAATGCGCAATTATTGTTTGAGAAGTAAAATGAGGTCTCACGTATAATGAATCTTGTAATACAAAAGCTAGTCAGAGTAGAAGATCGTCTACAACTTGCCATTGACAGTATTTTTCCAAATACGTTTGAACAAAAGTCAATTCTCTTTTACGTACGTGAGGACAACGTCATAACATGTACGTTAATTTGACTAATATGAGTGCTGACATAACATACATAAATCACAAAAATATAGTAATGAATATGCCCTCAAATGCATGCAATTAAATTTTCGAGTCAGTTTAGAATGATACATTTTTAATAAAAATGCAAAAGGTTCTTTGATATTTTTAAATCCTGGTCATTTAGAACAATTTTCCGAATAAAATTTTGCCATATGCAGCAACTGATACAAAGAAAATTACCTGCAGGACTTGGAGGACTTCGTTGATAGCAGCGGCGACCACGGCGTCATCTACTTCAGCCTCGGCAGCTACGTCAACAGCACCTTTATTCCACACCAGAAGAAGGTGAAGTTATTAAATATTCTCTTCTTTTGTTGTAGACTTATCCCAAATGTTAAATGAATCCCCTAATGCAGTGGTACTCAAAGTGATGGTCCGCAGACCGGTGCTAGTCTGCGAGCCATCAGCTGCCGGTACGTGGTGCCTTTCCAGAAAATAAAGTAAGAATAGCAAATTTTCAGAAATTTTGCCCTCTGCGCTGCAGTACACAATTTAACAGCTGGTCGGTTAAGCGTTGTACATGCCGATTATGGTACAGATTGTGTAAGTAAATGTAGTACATTTGAAAGTTGGTAATTTTTATTATGTTCATTATACATACTGTTTTCAGTATAAATTATTACTACTAAAAAATATTACCAATCCCTGACACATTGAAAAAACTGCCTGTATGCCACATCAGTTAGCATGCGAAGCACTACTCTATTGCATAGGAAAGAATTTAACCATTTGTGTATTTTACAGTCTTTGGAAAACTGAAGATTTTTTCAATATTAGTAACTAAAAACAAGAAATGAATATCAATGCTTTTCTGCGGTTTCCATCTCATGAAAATGTCGAAGAAAGCATTGAAAAAATTGTATTTTCTATGTTTCTCACTAAACATAATTTTCTTATTACGAACTCATGTATCGAAAAAAACGATTTGATCGTGACTTTTTTGGAAGTACTACGAAGGAGTTTCAAAAAGTGAACTTACAATAGCCGTGGCGGGTGTACGAATTCTACGCGCGAATTAAATTCCTTGTATGGACAGCTAAAATTATCAGAGTAGTTGAATGCCGCCGATAGTTGGGACTAGCTCAGAAGTTTCAATTATAAGATGGAGGGGCTAATTGAATCGTAGTCGGTGATTGACGTGAGAAGTCTGAGATGGTTTTTACGTTTGAAGGAAACGTCTTCAGCTTAAATTCATCAACACTTGGTAAAAATGTTTGAAACGAGTGTGATAATATAAAAATTGGTCTGGATTTAGTGTACGGTATTTAAAATGAGGAGAGAGTGAGTTTTAACGTGGGTCCCAAAAAATCTTTAATAACTCCTATATTATTGAATGGGTTAGAAAAACATTTATGCAATCGTGAGAAATAGTAGTTTTATTTGGATTACTTTTTGAGTATAATATTTTTCATGTGCCACCCTCCTAAGATTAGACAAAAATTGACTATTCTGAATGAAACTGTTGAAAATGCAAAGCAAATTGTGTAGTCAAAGCCAAACATCAGTCTCAGATATTTGTCTCAGCAATTGGCAGTAAGCTAGTATTCAACTCAGAAGATATTGAAGAAGAATTTAACAATACATCCATACAAAATTCAGATGTGCCAAAAATTGCGGGAACAAGATTTTCAGCGTCGTATTTTGTATTGTGAGAGATTGTTTTGATTAGGAATGTAAAAAGTAATCAAAATAAAACTAGTTTTCGCCGGATTTCATATACGTTTTTTTAAATCCATTCAATAATATAAAACTTATTAAAGCTTCTTTTAACACCATATTTAAAAATCACCCTGCAAAACAGATGTTGGAGACTATATAGATTAAGGTAGCTAGACACATCCACCACAATTGACTGTTTGCGCCTCGCAGAAGCTTTGATTCAAGCCGATCGATGAATCCGTGTGAGCGAGAATTCAGAGGCACTCAATATCTCCATTGGCAGAGTTCACAATATCGTGCATAAACAATTAGACTTCTGGAAGATACATCCTCTCTTGGTACTGCAGTCTTCATGTGGTCAACGATCTCAACTTTAATGTGTTCTCTGCCAGTTTCGATACGTTGGCGCACCGATGGAACAAATGCTTCAAAACTGATAGTAACTATGTGGAGAAGTAATACACATCAATGCTGTACTGTGTTGTGTATCTCTTTGAATTTGTGAAGAATGGTTTTTTCCTAAGGCTCTTGTTACCCCTCGCATTGTTCAAGAACGGAAATCCATGATATGTCTTCGACAACTAAAAACCAAGGTGTGGGTCCCTACATATCGTGAGGAAAAGGCCGGCTCAATTCATATAACACATATAACGCTATATTCATCTATGCTAACGTAATCCATACATTACATAGAACGTTATATTGATACAACAGTTCACATAACACATTCACGAATACTTATTTCTCTTGCATTCTCTACATGTATACACAATAAAATTATCATGTAGAGAAATATATTCAGTGCTAATTGAATGATGTATCTGTTCACAGTTGGAGTTCATAGAAGCGTTCAAACGAGTGCCGCAAAAAGTGATCTGGAAATATGAAGCTGACGACATGGATCTGCCTCCAAATGTTTTGAAGAAGGACTGGTTCCCACAGCAGGACATACTAGGTGAGAAAAATGTAAAATCTGGCACGAATTTTTATCAAACTACAATAATACCTTAGAAGTCGAACACAATCCGTTGTAGAAAAGTGGTCAACTCCTGAACTGGTCAACTTCCGAACGAATTTCCCCATAAGAAATAATGAAAACGCAATTAATGTGTTTGAAGTACAGTACAGTACATACATGTATGTATAAGTAATGTATAGTTGTTCTGAGGCCTTTTCTTCTTCAATGAAGTCACCCCTTCTGCAACATTCGCTCTTTTAAACTCTTCTTTCTTCTTCAAAAACGTTGATATAATTGACCAAGCCATGCCGTACTACGTAGCAAGATCCGAAACACGCACTCCACTCTCAAATTTTGCAATGATTTCCTTCTTCAGTTCGATCGTTGTTCTAACATTCTTCCTTTTCACTAGCCCACTATTACTAACATTCTTCTTAGGACCCATTTTCAGCGGTTTAGAACGCAAATTAACCAAGTACACAGGAAAATGAAATAGCGTATAACGCTGCGTAAGTTCTCGTGTGATCAGAACAACAGACGGCGCGTGACTGCACGTGACAGACTGTGCGCTTTCCCCTCGGCCTGTTTGGCTTCCGGGCCGAAATTCACTCGAATATTTTGATCGACTTCCGATTTGTTCGACCTTCGAGCCGTTCGACTTCAGAGGCATTACTGTATAGATGTTTCAGTTTTTGCTTACTCTCATTTTTGAAGCATGATCTCAGAGGTATTCGTACTTGAAAATTAAGAATTACCTCGTGATTGCTTTAACTGATTTCAGCAGCGCTTCTTTGTTATACCTGATTGTAAAAAACCAGGGATTTAAAACTGGTAAAATAGAATAGAATAGAATGCAATAGAATAGAATAGAATAGAATAAAATAGAATAGAAAGAATAAAATAGAATAGAGGAAGAATAGAATAGAATAGAACAGAAAGAATAGAATAGAATAGAAAAGAATAAAATAGAATAGAATTAAATGAAATGGAATACAATGTAATGGAATAGAACAAAGCAATAAAAACGAGTCGCTTGGCCGATTTTTTTGGTTGCTATCCAAGTCCTTCGTCGTCTAAAGTAAAGGTATCGATCCTTCACGTGCGCCCCAATCATGTAAGCCAATTCAGTAGCGTCAATGCACTTCTCTCACGTGCAGACATTTCAGTCACGTACATGTATCACAATCAAACACTGGTCCAAGGAGTTAAGGACATAGCATTAGGACATTATAATACTGGGAGTTCGTAATCCAATGTTTGTCGAGAGGAATTTGAATGTGTTCACAGTGCCAGCAGAAACAATGCTTTCGGACAGCTGGTTTCACGTTGCTTCAATTTTAACGGGAAAATAATTTATAGTTTGGGATGTCCTGAAGTCTCTCGTTATTAGTTTTTACCGTTATTTCTGGTTTACACGTTATCATATTTTTTGAAAAGCTCTTCCAGGGTAAAATCGTTAAGGCTCTTGTGATCTTATAGGTCTCAAAGAGATGTTCTTTCAATCATTTTTGTTCATGGGGGATAAGTTCAAACTGTTGAAGACGTCTTTTCTATATAATTTATAGAGTTCTGAAATCATTTTTGTTGTTTTACGCTGATTTTTTCCCATTTTACTAATATCTCTTCGTATATGAACATTTTTATTGCATTCTACCACTGTAATCCTAACATTGAGTTGTGTCATTTACTAGACTTTATTTTATATTTTTGAATTTTGGAAAGTTTTTTGGAAAGGCAGGATGGAAAAAATGTTATGAATGCACTAGAAATCTAAATTTATGACTATTTGTTGCGTCATGTTATAAATCACATGATTTTTTTCTAGCATTTCAAAGTTGTACATAAATAAGGGTTCATGCGGAATCGCTTCAAATATAAATGCTTCTCCAAGGTTATAAAAGTTTGAAATAAAAATCATAGAAATTTTTTGAGAATTTTGCTAAATTTTAGAACAACGTTGATCATTTCCAGGGCACAAATTAGTTTTAAACTGAAACTAATTCATCGTTACACCTGTATTAAAAATTGATTTCCGCGTATTGTACAGTTAATAAAATTTCATTTCAGGTCACCCCAAGACTCGCGTGTACATCTCGCATTGCGGGATCCAGAGTACTCAGGAAGCCAAGCACCACGGGGTACCAGTGCTCGCTGTACCAGTTGCCTTCGACCAGCCCCGGAACGCTGCTCGGATGGTCCGCAAGAACATCGCAGTGTCTCTGTCCTGGGACACGCTCACTGCTGACCACATCGTCGAAGCCCTCAATCTCCTCGTCAATGACACGAGGTGAGCATGATTTTTGAGTTCGTTTTTATTGAAATCGCTTTTTATTTGTTTTCCATGTTGTATCCTGACACAATTATTACACATGTGAATAAACATTTTGTAAGTCAATATGAAATTAAGGCAATGATTTCTACCTCTTCACTGTGAAATTTTGCTTCTCAGCTACTCAACGCGCATGAAGCAGTTATCGGCGGTGCTGCAGGACCAGAAGGAGAGTCCGGGGGAGCGAGCTGTGTGGTGGATAGAGTACGTCATCCGCCACCGGGGGGCGCCACACCTGCAGTATACCGGCAAACAGCTCCACTTCCTGCAGTACATTTGTGCGGACGTCATTGCGTTCTTAGTTGTCTGCTTCTACGTCTCCTACAGGCTCATCAAAATAGTGATTATGTTGCTTTTAGGCTCTTGGTTCAAGAAAACTGAAGAGCCGAAAGTTAAAAAACAGTAGTTTTTGTAAATCCATCATGAGCAAATACTAATGAAGAGACAGTAAGTGAAAATTGTTATGCGAACAAATATTGTTTCTGTTGCTTAGTGATTTGTTGATTGAAGGAAAAGCCCAATTGTGACACAGATTTTAGAAGATGATTTATTTTCATGATTTTTTCCCAATAAGGGCTTTAGTTTCCGTACCTTCATATTTTATTCGTGTTATTCGAACACAAAATGAAAACAACCCACTTAGAAGCTCGAAAAGAATGTTTCATACAACATAAATCTCCGCTGAAAAACGATCGAGCAATTCCTTAACGATATTGTAAAAATTAAGAAAATTGTGTGATTATAAAAGGGGATTTTTCAGAAATTTGCGTAACTGTCGACAATATTTCTAATGAAACTTTAACTTGACATTTGTATAAGGAAATTTATTAGCACGCAAGAACTTTATGAACAACAAAGATTTTAACTTTTGTGTAGGAAAACTCATAAATCACAGGAAACGAAGAAAAAGAACAGTGCAGTGATGTAGGTAGAGATATGCATAGATGTTTTTGTCCTGAACGGCAGTTTATATTAAACTGACTGCAATGCAAGTATTAATAAAATTTATTTTAGATACTTTTTGACTATTTCTGAAGGAGAATAATTTTCAGTGAAATAGTTTCCTTGATCAGTTAGCAGGAAATTGAGAGACTTCCTTTTTAATTGGAAAAGCTTGTCAGCATCGGATGTATATTACGTACATTAATGCAGCAGATTACTTTGATTAACAAGCCTTAGGCATCAATAACTTGGTGTGGAAGCAATTACTAAATCAAATTGATTTCTAAAATCATCATTTTCTAAATCAGTATTATTATTAAATCATCAATAATCTAAATTATTACGAACTCATGTATCGAAAAGGACGATTTGCTCATGACTTTTTTTGGAAGTACTACGAAGGGGTTTCAAGAAGTGAAGTTACCATAGCTGTGGCGGTTGTACGAATTCTACGCGCAAATTAAATTCCTTGTATTAACAACTAAAACTACCACAGTAGTTGAATGCCGCTGGTAGTTGGGAACCGGCAAACAGCTCCACTTCCTGCAGTAAATTTGTGCGGACGTCATTGTGTTCGTATCAAGATACCTTTACGTGATGTACTTAGTTTTCAAAATAACAATTTCATGGGTTGTCTGTCATGGGAAAAATAAAATTACGGAAAAAATAAATTTACCGGAAAAATAAAATAATTGATTTTGATTCGAAAGACATCATAAAAGTGTTTGAGCACTCATAGATGGTAAGAAACCATTGAGTTTATTAAAACATTAACTGATAAGCCCTTTGGTAGTGTTACTCTAAACGGTGTACTGATCTTAATCTTGCGAGTAACATTTCAACACCCAAAACTGACCTTTAAAACAATCATACTCTCAGTTACTGCAACATGTATCCAGTGTAGCCCAGTGCAGTTAGAGTATGAATAGGCAACTGTGACCGTGGCATCAAACAAAGATGTGACACAGTAGGAATATCACAAATTACTGTCTTCTGATGAGCGTTAACCTGAACTCTCTACTCGTACTCGTGCTTTTACAGCTTCCTTCGTCACATGAGATGGCTGGAAAAGAACGAATATTACTGATGTTCACCAATGTTATGACTAAAAACTTGTTTCTTTGCTTACCTATACCCTGAAGATACTCGTTTCATAAACCTGTCTCACATAAAAGTTTTGATGCCTGAATTATAAACAAATTTTTAGCTAATGATCTCAGTATTTTCTGTAGTTTATTTCTAGGGTGTGTTTAAAACTCTCTGACGTTTTAAAAATGCATAAATTGGAAATGCCACAAAAAATAGCAATGGTAAAAACGGTTACCTCTTAAGTAAGCGATTAGCTTGACTGGTAATCTGTAATAAACTCATTTAAATTTAGCAGCTTATGTAAAGTTTACTTTTCTAAGTGTTGATCACTTCTAAATTTGGCTTCTTGAACGGGAAAAACGTTTGCCGTTATGCATAACTAATGAGATCATTAACACGTTGCCTCCGATTGCCTGACTGGTGTAAAACTTCACTTTGTACGCATAGTCAGTAGAAGGATCTGAAAAAATTACAGAACCTAACCTAAGTGGTACACATACGTACCACTTCGGAGTCAACGTGTTAATAACATGCTCGTAATTTTGCTTATTATTGTCTTGCTTTGATCGCTAATGGACTTGAACAAGAATTACTGTAGTCTGTAGCGATGTGTTCTCACTTTTCAAGCTGTTAAATTTATTCCAACACTTTGTTTTTTTTAATATAAGGGTGTTTAATTTATTTGGAAATGATAATAATATTCATGATTTTTTTTCAGCAGTAATTAATAAATCATTTACTCATTAAATCTCATTTTTAAGTTAACGTTTTCTGGTCTTTTAGATTACATTTGCTGGTCTTTTCCATTTACTGAAACGAAGAAAACGTTGTTTTTTTGCTCATTTAGAAATTAAGGACTCTTGAACAAGTCTCAGTTTCGAACTTTCCTGAACTGATTCTTTACATTAGTATTAATTTGACTTTTGCGACGTTTTGTTGCTTGCTCCATTACTTGTAAAACATCTCAATGAAGACATTGATTGTCTCGGTGAACTACAACACTGATTGCCTGTATCACTCATGACCGTGATTGTCGAGATCAGTCCCTACAGTGATGGTCTAGGCCAGCGACTTTCGTTGTGTATTTTCATTTTGCTGATAAATAATGAAATTTTGGGTCAGGGATCTAAGAAAAAGTTAGCTCTTTGAGGCAAAATTTATTACGCTATCACGAGTGATTTTGAGAATTTCCTTCAAACTCGCACATATTAGAACACGGACACTGTCTGTTCTTCTTTTATTCATACTATATTTGTTTATAAAACATACATTTTTATGATGAAATTTGTGTAGTAGAATTCGTAGTGAGTGACTAATTATTTTCCCTCGGTTTTCAAAACTCCGCACGATGAGTGACTTCAGCGAGCAGCTGTTATAAAACTAATAAAAGCACGTCAGAAAGTAATGGGTATTGATGCAGGGTTCATATTTAACAAATAATTTCACCGAGTTTTTAATCAGTTTCCTGAGCTGCCCTGGCCTCGCACGTTTTGGAAATATTCCATAAAAAAACGACAGTAATTTTAGAAATTCCTTACAAATGAAACACATGTTGGATAAAATGTACTTTTGACTCTATTTCTTAGTAACCGAGTATTTAAAAAAATTTCGCAGTCGTAGCAGATTTCACAATTTTTTATGATCATTCCTATGTTGAAATAAGTACGTCCTGTCTATTTGATTAATTCTGAACCAATACTGTAGCTTTATGAATCGATTCATAAAGAAAATCTGAAATGAAAATATTTATCATTGAATTTTAAAGTATTATTCTACAAATTAAATCGCTCCTATCTCTGTTTCCAAGAGGCTGTTCTGCTCTCTCGTAGTCAGTTTCCCCCGCGTAATTCTGGACAGAAAACGCGTTTCTAGGATTACATGTCACTGCCAGCCGTGTCATCTGTCACGAAACTAAAAAATAACACATCAAATTGAGACCCTAGGGCTCGATAATGCAGAGGATGTCTTCAGAGTTTGCAAGTTGGAGAGCAACGGTTCTGCTGTGCCTCGTTCAGCAGCCATGACACCAAAATAACGGTATTACCTTCATTCTCCTCCATGTAACCATTCTGAAAATTTAAGGTTGTTTTCAACCGGTAACGTTGGTTCCGCTGTTTTTTTAACTCAACTCTGGAATTTCTGTTGAAATTAGAGAATTTACGCATCTATTTTCAATGGCTTGTCCTCCGACTGTTTGCTTTTACCTAATTCGCCATATACAAAGCTTCAATTTTCAAGAATGTTTCCAAGAAGGTTTACGCAGTAATGTGTTTAACCCATTCGGAACTACAATGCAAAACACTTTTCATTTCATGTTGCTCAGTCAAACATGGAATCTGTTGAACTTCTGCATATCACTAGAGAACCAGATAGGAACGAAGGCTTTTTATTTGAAATGAACTTTTCAATTCTTAAAACTATGAACAGCTTCTCTTAAATTGCATTTACTCGAGTTCTTTACTGCTTTTAAGCTGTGATAGTAGAGGCATTTTTCTTCAAATTTGAACGAATGCATTTGTTAATATATGAATGCTGGAAGAAAGAGAATTTGAGAAACTACAAAGTATAAATAGGTGCATTAACAATCAAATGATTTCAATTTCCTTTGCCGATAAAACAATATTTCTCTGTTCAGTTATTTGTTCTGCGCTGATAGCTCTCGCTACGCTTCTTCCTGTTCAATGGTTTCTATCATTACTAATATTTGTGTTTTGCATTTTCATTCGTTTTTGATAAAAAATACCTTGGTTATATAATGATTGCGATGGGGTAGCAGTTTTGTAGAACTTTTCCTTATAGTCTGGAATGTTGCAACAATCGAAGAAAGATCAGTATAAGAGTCCTTGGTTGAATCTAGAAATTTTGTTTCGACGGATGTCGAAACAAAATGAGAATTGACTCATACTCATGCTTTTCAGCTTTGAAAAATATTAATTAACACTTGTCATTTTGATCTCAGAGTGTTGCATAATATGCTTGCTTGTAAATGATTCTAAGAACTTAGTAAAATGAGAAAAAATTGGTAAATTTTGGGAACTTAGTAAATTGAGGAAAACTTAGTAAATTGGGGAAACTAAGTACATTAAGTGAATTTCGTAACTTGCAGGAAATTAGTAAACAGAGGAAAATTTATCTCTCGATAGTGTTTTCAGCATACGATCTTTTTTCTAAAGCAGGGATTCTATACATGATGTCTGCTAACACATGCGTACAAATAACATAGAAACACAATGATGACAACAATGATAATAAAAAATTGTATCATTTTCTGTGTTCAGTAAATAGATTTTAAGTTTTATTCTAGCATCTAATACTGAGAACGATCATCGTGTATTTATATATATATATATATATATATATATATATATATATATATATATATATATATATATATATATATATATATATATATATATACAGGGTGTCTCAAAAAAATGTACTCACCCTTTAACCGTTGCTAACATGTTGTCTTCTTTGTGTTACAGGTGTGAGGTTCGAACCTTTGTGAACATGATTCTTTAATCACATTTAATCATGTTCGCAAAGGTTCGAACCTCACACCTGCAACACAAAGAAGACAGTATGTTAGCAACGGCTAAAAGGTGAGAAATTTCTGAATAGAAGATAAACAAATGCTGACGATACTGATAATTTTAACAATGGGGTAGACATTCAAAAGAGACTTCTTACCTAGAATGTCTTGCTGTGGAAGAAACGATCGCTTCAGGGCATTCGCAGGCAAGTCCAAGTCATCACCATCGTAACCCCAGATGACTTTCTGCGGCACTCGCCGAAACGCTTCCACGAACGCCAGCTGAAGTAAATCATGAGAAAATGCGCGGAAACGAAACAAATATTTAGTTATTACAAGTAAGTTATGTGCATAAAAGGTTGTTATTGCAATACAGAAGTAAATGATTAACTTGAATAGTTGTTTTTCAGTTAGGACCAATAATTGTTAACATATTAGCTGATTTTATTAATTTCAATTCACTATCAACTAATTTCGATGTAAAAGAGCGTAATAAGAACCTTCAAACAAACAACCACCGTAAGCAACTACAAGAATGATAATTCGTTCATCTCTGAATTGAACTAATTATCCTCTCATGCTAGACACACACCACTCTTCAAAGTACATGTATACAGCATTCTTTTGCTGTACTGGACATGTGTACACTATATACCTTTGCTCTCCTGGGAATGTCAGTGCATTTAGCAAAGGTGCCGAGGCTGAAGTAGATGACGCCGTGGTCGCCGCTGCTCTCAATGAAGTCCTCCAAGTCCTGCCGAGTTGAGAGATGTTCCAACATCATAGAACATCAGCAAATGAAATGTTTGTTTCGTAAATATTTTAGTCCAAACATATGCTCACATCTTTAACCTTGTTTGCTTACTTTATGGAGTGTGTGAATCGTTCATAGTCATTGAAAAAGTCAATAGCAGTCATAAGATGCCCGTAAACCTTGTAGCTGGTAGATTCAAAACAGTTCAACATAATTTTGGTTGGGGATTCCCTTGGAAATTGTTACGACATGACATATGTATTGTGGGTATGTGATATGCAATGAGTAATTTAGAAGCTAGACTTACCTTAGGCAAGGGTTCAGCCCGACGAGCATTTAGTAAACCAATTTCAATTTGGTTAGGGAGGTGAAGCAGGGGATTTTCCATCGCAGGGTGTGAGTTGATGAAAGTGAGAGACGACTTCTCATAGTACCTGCCCGAAGTTTGAGGACCAAACTAGAGTTTACATCCAATCAGTTTATTCAATAATTTTCATTCCAATTTTGATTGCAATTAGTTACTAATTTATCATATAAATATTATCCATGCATAGGAACAAAAAGTAAAAAATGCTGATTTACCACAACAATTACTCCCCTAACACTTCAATTATTTTTTTGACGTGTGAGGAGAAAACTAATGTAAACCTCTACCTCATACTCCCAGCCACACAATGAACGACTAGTAGTGAGAAGTTCATTTAAACAATATCATCAAGTATGATAAATGAAATCAATAAACCCTCCTACTTCGTTGAAGAGAAATATAAAACTTTCAGGCACACCGTGTCGTACCAACACCAAGATTAGCTGAGCACATTTTAGGGAGGTATTGGAACAATTCCATTTATATATATGATTTATCTCCTCAACGAACCCTTTATTTGCATCATGTAACAATTTTCACTTGGTAGCCTGTGGTTTGGAAAAGTTAGACCTCACATTTTACTTCCCTCAGCTTATCACGTGCTTGCTCAATATATTCTTTCTTAGAGGACGAGTGAAAAGAACATGCCTCTATTAAATTTGCTATACCTACTCGTATTTTGTATTAGGTGTTATGGAGTGCAAACAAATACCTTTTAAAATATGTTCATTTCAAGTTTTTCATAGGTAATATAACATACAGTTTTATATAATACTAACGGTATTTATATTGGTATTTGATAATGTTATTAGCATTTGCAACTTAAATTCAGCTAACGTTCATCAAACAAAAGTTCATCAAGGAAGAAATGACAAAAACAGGATCAACTGACGGTACGTAAATATTCTTTAAAATGAAAGCAATAACTCCTACGGACTTCAGTCGATCTAAAAACCTAACCTAAAATTTTTCATAAATGACATGAACAAAATGTGAACGATCATCCATATTCAGGTTGGCCAATGACAGGAGAAACACAAGATAACATTGGCAAAGTGAATTATTTGGAAAATAAATAGTCAAAAATTAATTAGGCAACTATCATCCGACGCTAACCTAAAAAGGTTCACTTAAAAATATGCAATTACAAGAAATTTTCGCTTTGAATCCTTGTAACCTCGAATTAACCAATTACTGTATATCAATGACGTAAATAGAACGTCCATTTCTGTCTAAAGTTCAATCAAATAACTGAAAAAAGACAAATCTATTTCAATTATATTATTTTCGGCAATGATATTCCTAATCAGTGTTCCAATTCTTTTTTGGATCACTAGATGCTTTGAGAGAAGTGAATCGAGTAAAATTATCAATAAACGCTTCAATATTGTAAACGTTAATCCAGAGTACCCGAGGTCGGGTTGACAACTGTCACAAATACGACATATGGTACGTGATAAAATAAAGATACATGCAGATAAATTTACAATTAAACCCTATTGCAATAATTTTGTACCAACTTCGCACCGCTAATAAAAATAGAGTTTTGGCGCATTCGAAATTGGCATTTCTTTTTTGTGTACTCTGTAAGGACACAATCAAGTCAGAAAGTCATTAAAACATGACGAATCAGTACCTAAAACGTACCTTGATAAATCTCCAGCATTTGGAAATCTCGCTTCTAAGAAGGTTTTTTCAACGATTTTAACCTCACGAAGCGTCGAAGAATAATCCCATAGAGAGAAAATATTCTCAACGCGTTCAAAGAAATTCATAGTTCATCGTAACGAAGAAACACAGAAAGAACCAACGACAGCGATAACCAATTACTATCCAGACTCATTGAAAAATAATCAACTCCTTGGTTGACTATCACCAACAAAAGTCCTGTGAAGTTGAGCATGAATGGCAAGGAAATGCTGTTCCCAACGTCTGGCATCATCATTGCATCAAAAAAATGACGACGCTCCCAAAGTTCCTTGACAGCTTCGTTCTCCCACATACGGTCGCCGAATCGTATACATTCATAATTAAAAACAGTAAGTGCATCATTGATGTCTACCATTTCGAATGCATTTCCTCCCATCGAAGGTTCGGACCCCATAACATTCAAGTTGACAAATTTTGGGTGAGAGAAAGTGGCGTTGTAGCTCGTGATGAGAGTGACGGAGTGGTTGGCAGCCACGCGATTACGGGCCAGCGTCTGGTAGAGCCGATGAACAGACTTGCTCTCCAAGAGAAGAGCTATTAATACATATATTATAACCTTGAGTAAGAGATGTCATCATTACGAATAAAATGACCATGCAACTTAAAAGTAGTACTGGTTTCATTTTGACGTAGATTCTTTTCTCGTTCACTGTTTATTTTGCAGCAGCTAGAGCATCTAATTGATTACCGCTCAAACTGGTGACTTGTGTTGAAATGTTTTTACTTTTCCAGTAAGAGATGATGCCTTTACCTCTCCCTGTGACGCACAAGAAGGCACTGAGAAACAAACTATGTGTACCTCTTGAGAGATACTTGATATCTTTAGGTGCTAGTGTAATGACCATCGCTGTCTGTAAGGTTATTTACTGAGTACAAGTTCTTCTAATAAAATACTGGGGTGGAAATTGATTTATGTAGCTAAATTTCCTTGTAATTCTGTTGGTAATTATATTCCCTGGATGTCCCTCATGCACAGGGAGTAACTAAGTTTTAAGAGAAATTTATGAGGTACATCATAAGATACATCTTATTTTACCACTGTTGAGTTAGGAAAAACGATTACGTAAAAACGTTCAACATGAGCGTGCCGTAAGACCGTAACTACGTACTTGCGTAACGACAGCTGCTCACCCGAGCAGTATTGAACTCCTGTACGAGTCTCAACACAGTCATCACACATGCCTGTTTCAGCAGTTTTCCATCAAGGGTTATTTACATTGTGTGTGAAATAAAATAAACTAACACATGACAATAGGAAAAAGTAGTTTGGTCTTTTCTTAGTTAGCTAACGAAGTTCAATGCCGTCTAAAGTAAAAGCATCAACTATGCACATGCACCTCAATTACGCACATACATTTTAGTAATGCACACGCAGTGTAGTCGTACACAGAGACCAGAAGCACAAAACAAACATCCCCCGCTTAACATGCAATAAAACACTTGCGCTGTGGAAAACAATATTGCCATTTTCAATTATTGGAGCTGTAGCAACCTCCCACCTGAACCTAAAAGTAGCCCATCGTATATGTCAACATGGAAGCTCACATTAATGTAGAGTCTTTGAAGTTCCTACTTTTTCACAAATTGTCAGCAATAAATCGAAAGACAGAAATGAACCGTAAAAATTGTTTTCGCACATATGATGGATTCAAATTTTACATGTTGTTCATGTCAATTGTTTAAAGACTTTTATGAAACTTTGCCTCAGAACAAGAGAATACACTTTTTATACGCCAGAATAATGTTGACAGAATTTGTTGATTAAAGTCATGTCGTAATTATTTTGCACAGATACGAATAAGTCAAGCCCTCAACGAAGACAAATTACTCAAGACATTTAGAACTCGAAAAAAACTGTGACAACCCTGTTGTTGAGTGAATAATATAGACTTATTCACTACGTTTTGCCTAATCATGTAGATTATATATTAATATAAATTTCACCAAGTTCACAAGATGTGAAGAAAAAACTGGCAGTCCACAGGGTCAGTTCACCTCCTCCAGAAGACAGCACGAAAATACTCACTAACTTTTCCCCAACTTTTGTTCTCAAAATTAGGGAGAAAAACAGTGGTCTTCAAAAAGCAAAAACAGTATAAATGCAGACAGCAAACAATATTTTGTGGTAGTTCAGCCTACTTTTTGTGTTTAAAATGATTCAAAGTTCTCGATAAGCTTATGCACAAAGCTATTCTATAAGCTACTGTACAGAGCTACTCTATCAGCTTCTATACAGACCTACTATCTAAGCTTCTGTACAATAAAGTTGAGATACAGTAACGTGCAAACCCGAAATAATGGCCAAAAACTAATATTAAAAAGTTCGTGACATCTTAGGCTTTAAACTTCTTTCATCTTAAAATTACAGTATCTGCAATAAGCTGCCCGAAAATATTGGTTCTGAAGACACTATAAATACATTCACAAACCGTCGGGACAAATACAGTACATATTGTATACGGAACGTGCCAGTTCTAAACAGGGTGGGCCACAAAAAAGTTTCGTTTATTCAAATACATATTCCTGCATAACTAATGATCGTAGAAACTTCACCTTGATATCATTTTCATTGCCATTATTGTTCTCGTATAAGGTAAAATCTTTTTGCATTCATAGACATGGTTTAAAAACACGTAATCGGAAAGTGAGAATAATTGTTGTTGCCATTGCGCGAGGGTAATTCTAAATGAGCAATCTGTGATTTTACTTAAATAAAAATCAATGAATATAAAAAAGAAAGAAACACTGTGATAGATTTTTTAAGGCAAAATATTAACTTTTTACCTTAAGATAGGTACGTAATGTTTTCACTATCACCAATGACCACCGTTGTTTTCGAGGCACTTTTGAAATCAGAATCTCATTTCTCGTTTTGATTTTCTAATAATTTCTGGATTGTATTTAAGTTCATTGACAATGGGAATGATATGATCACGTAAATGTTCCACGTCTGTTTTAGGTGTTTTATAAATTTTATCTTTGAGATGACCCGAAAGAAAAAAATTGCACGTAGTCAGATCAGGACTGCGCGGTGGGCATTTTACCGCATGTCCAACTCCAATGACATGATCTGCAAAAACTTCTGTGTTCTTATTATCTTAACTTCTTATCTTAGTATTTCTGTGCATGAAGAAGATAAACTAAATCTCTCTCAATTATTCTACGAACCATTGACAGAGACAAATTTGATCCATGTCATCAACTTGAAAAGTTTTTATTCTCTTTAATTTGGATGCGAATCATTTCGATGTTTTTTGATATTCTTCTTGTGAAACATCTTCCGGAATTCCCCTTGCTACTATTGAGTACTGTTTCATATGTAGACAATTTTGAAACAGTTTTTCACTCTAGATTTGCTCACACTTCTTCCTTGAATATGATTTTTGAAATAGTTGAATGACTTCTGTATCGTTTTTGATATCATTGAAAGTTATGACCATGAATATTTGCGCTGCATTTTTCAATTAGATTGTTTAGAGTCGATGATGAAGAATGTAATTTTTCCTTTGTAAACTGAAATTGAATTAAGAATGGTCTCATAAATAGGTGTAAGGGCTTCATCCCTTATACTTATTGTTCGTTTAAAGCTCTGGACATCCAACGTAGAGTAACTGAACTCCAGGTGTCATTGCCAACAAGTATCATCGCCGCTCATCCTACCATAGCAAAATGACCATCGAGAAAGTTCATATTCTTATTTAGTACGTACAAAAATTAATTACATATCTAAATAATTAAGTTACATAACCTGTGGCATGCCTAATGCTTTTTAGCTAATTAACAAATCAAACAGAGGTTGAAGGGGGGTTCCACTCCAGGTGTAGGGGAATCTACCGAGTTTCGGTTCTTGATCAAGATTATACGAACAAGATGGATCAGACAGCGAAATTGCTTCTTGACTTCACCCTCAGTGTCGTGAGGTTCGATGGTCCCTAAATAAAACAAAAAATACTACAGAAAGTTTAAAAAGGAAACTGGTTTTGAGGACATATTCTCATATAAGAAGATAGTAATTAACAAAATATTAATAGCTATTGCTCTCTCAGTTATTGTCAGTAGGCTCCAATCCAGAAGCACGTCTGATTAGAGGATGGGATTCTATCTCCGTACATGAATTACTGATAACGCAAACAAGAAACAAGAAGTACGGACATTATGGGTTGAGGATATTCTTACGATTAGAATGACGTATCAATGATACATTTTTACTGAGAATTTAAATATATGGTAAACCGTTCTATTTTAATGTTTTTAGAATAATTATTACCCTCGCACAATGGCGAAAAAATCATCTTCACTTTTCGATTACTTTTTCGTAAATTGTGCTTATGTATATAAAATGGTTTCATCTGATAAAAGTACAATAAATGACAGTAAAAATGAGATCACGCTGAAGTTTCTGCAGCTATTACTTAAACAGTTATAAGTATTTGAAAAAAATTGTGGTCCACCTTGTTTAGTAAAGACTCAGGGAATAATGACCTAGGTTTAATTTTAGACGGCATATATTTTCAGTAGCAGCCTAAGCATCGACCAAACAGTGCATTATTGCTGCCATGTTCTATTCTATTCTGTGAAAACGTCATCTGCCAAAGAGGTGCATGAATAAGTTAAGATATTATAATCTGTATGTATTGAAATCTTTCATCCCTCAACATGCAGTCTTCCCGGACAAAAACACTCAGTTCAGGGGTTACAAGCATCACAAAATGCTTATCAGAGGAGATTGCCTTGCTGTGAACCTTCAGAATTCTTCTTTATCATGAGACCTGAAGTAACATCAGATAACGTAAGGATCTATGAAATTACTGTATGACATGCATATCACACCCCACTATTGCAAAGTAGTTGAAATGTTCTTAAGGAACAGCCATAACCTCATATACATATTTTTTTGCATTTTATATGACTATTATGTATATTTTATTATATTATTATTTATATTGTTACTGTTGCTTTTATTTCAATGATTGTTATTAGTTTTACTTCAGAAATTATTATCTCATCAATATTATTGTGTGTTTCATGTTATTTTCAATATTCTAATCATATTGATTATTAATCTTATTTTCTAAACCAATATCGGTCAATCGAATTTTATCCGGTTGCCTCATTACAAAAGTACTATCTGTACCGTAGTGAAACACTTGATCCTGGATACCCCGGATACTATCCTGATAGCTGGTTCATATCCACCTCTCAAATGAACATGTGCATTTTACTTGAGTATTGTTTCATTGTTACCAGTTACCAGCTAATTGCTACATAAATTTCGACAAATACACATGCATACATACGTAGAATATATACATATACGTAGAATGTGTATGTATACTCGTGTAGAACAAATACATTGTATTTGTATGTATACCTAAATCAGTTCATGTGTGTTAAGTATTTATAAATTATACACGTTTATACGAGGACTGTTGTTTTTTGAACCTTTAATGGGTTACAACACAAAAGTTCACAAAACTTTGTAAATTTTTCCAAAAAGTATTCAAGGGTCTTTCCTATTTTTTTAAAACGGCTACAGCCGATTGCCCGAGGTACATACAATAATTGAACATGGTCTCTACAATCGATGCTTCCGCCAAATGTGAGTTACGAAGTGTAATCCATTTTCTGGAAGCAGAAGGACGTAGTGTTGTTGAAATCCATCGCAGAATGAGCAACGTGTAGCGTGACAACTTTATGAATGAGGGTAGTGTACGGGAAGGGTGTGGAAAATCTATAGAACGGCGAACCGACTTCCATGAAGGAGGTGGACAAGGTTGCAAGTTCATTACCACTTATACAAATGGACCTCAACCTCGGAGTTTTTAGGAATGTTCCTTGTCATTATTGTTCCAGTCTTTATTTCTTTATTTCTTGACATGTTTTAATTCATTTAAAAAATAGGCAGGTTATGCTTTAGAAGAGTAGATCCAAAACTGAAATATATCATCAGTAAATAGTTTGAGGTACACTGCTACCTACGTATCTTGCATACTCAAAACAACTGAATGTAAAGAAATGTTCACCAGACGGACAGTGACACGATTCTAAAGTCAAAAAAGCTTTTTAAATGACACAAATAATGTATGATTTGTATGGAAACATTATTAAAAAATGTAACGGAAAACTGGTAACTCCAGCGAAGTCGTATATGACAGATGAAAGACTAAGTTATACATCCTGCTAAGTCGTTCATGACAGATTTCCCTTTAGCTGGAAATTGTGGCCGTTGTAATATTTGCCTGTAATTCAACTTGTGATATGCAAATGGCTTCTCAGTCTAGTTTCTTGCCGTCGATTATCAAAAGTTGTTAAAGAGATTACTGATCTCAAAAAGTTAGGTACTTATATCTAAATTCGAACAAGGCTTGGGTAGAGATATAACGAAATTGTGTCTGGCTTTTGCTTATTCACACTGAATCCCGCAATCACACTCATTGTATGTTCTCTGAATCAAATGACACATTCGTAAATCAATACTTAGCAAGTTGTAAAACTCTGCTTACGTCTGAACTACGCCAGCGAATACTCTACCTAATGCGGGAGGTACAGCAAAGTAGGAAGGTGGTTTCAGAAGTTCCAAGACTGGTCCTGTAGAATGTACCTTAAGGAGTGTGACTATATCTCACAGCCTCGCTTCTGCTTTCTCCCTTATGAATGCAAATATTCTTTCCGGTTTATGGCCTCGTTTTCTCTCAAAACTAAACGAACACTGAAATTACCTCACCAAATTTCTCAAATCTCTTGTGCAAATTTTCACTCTTGAAAAACCCTAGTCAATGACATTGAAAAACTTTACGTCAACTATGGTAATAAAGCTTACGTCAATGAGAGTAAAAATCCTTACTTCAAAAACGGTATGGGATAAAGAAGGTGTCTAACGAACGCTACCGATATGAGCGTTTGGTTGTCACAGAACTACATGAAGTTTAAAGGCCTTCAATGCCCTCATTTGTGCATCACGTTAATAAAAAAGTACATATATTGAGTGCTTCAGAATCATAAGATTTCTGGTAAACACCTTACCGACATCGTCAACATTCAGAACACATCTGTTCTTTCATTTGTTTGGTCGATTTTAACAAAAATATCACTTCTATGAAATGAGACTGTACTTCTTAAATACTAATTTCGTTTTTATATAACGCTTAACTTTTCATGGAAATAAATCTGTACAGACAAGGTGCGTGTTTCAAAACCTCGAAATAGACTCCTTTTCATTTGTTGAATTATACTGATTCGCTTCAAACAAAATTTTCATGGAAAGTTAGAGCATCCGATAAGATATGGTGGATCATTGTGTAAGAAAAAACTTTTTGAGTGAAATAGGGTCCAAATGTACATTAACAATGTTTCCTGCTTCTCATTCAATATGTTCATTCGCATATTAGAGCGCCTTTATTGTTACACATCAGTAAGCTCAATTTTTCCAGTTGCAATAAAACACATCGAATATCAGATATTTTATTATGTCAGATATCATGTAGTCCAACAGTAATGGTAGGTTATTTATCAAATATTATTGCTTCTTTAGCTTGTGTTGTTTTGAAGCAGGAAATACTAAGCCAAATGCAATTAATACAATAGCCTTAAAAAGTCGATAAGAAATATACAAACAGACAACCAAGAACGCAATGATGTCTGCACAAATGTACTGCAGGAAGTGGAGCTGTTTGCCGGTGTACTGCAGGTGTGGCGCCCCCCGGTGGCGGATGACGTACTCTATCCACCACACAGCTCGCTCCCCCGGACTCTCCTTCTGGTCCTGCAGCACCGCCGATAACTGCTTCATGCGCGCTGAGTAGCTGAGAAGCAAAATTTCACAGTGAAGAGGTAGAAATCATTGCCTTAATTTCATATCGACTTCTGAAAATGTTTATTCCCATGTGTAATAATTGTGTCAGGATACAACATGGAAAACAAATAAAAAGCAATTTCAATAAAAACGAACTCAAAAATCATGCTCACCTCGTATCGTTGATGAGGATGTTGAGGGCTTCGACGATGTGGTCAGCAGTGAGTGTGTCCCAGGACAGAGACACTGCGATGTTCTTGCGGACCATCCGAGCAGCGTTCCGGGGCTGGTCGAAGGAAACTGGTACAGCGAGCACTGGTACCCCGTGGTACTTGGCCTCCTGAGTACTCTGGATCCCGCAGTGCGAGATGTACACTCGGGTCTTGGGGTGACCTGCAAGGTGTACAGTAAATAAGCACTAGACAGAAAATTTGGCTCTGCATTACAATGTATGCAAAATAATACATACAGTATGTTACATATTGTTGATGACAATAAGATTTTTTGAAAGTTTTAAGTCTATTGAGGAATTTTCTGAACAGAAGATAAACAAATGCTGACAATACTGATAATTCTAACTATGGGGTAGACATTGAAAATAGACTTCTTACCCAGAATGTCTTGCTGTGGAAGAAACGATCGCTTCAGGACATTCGCAGGCAAGTCCAAGTCATCACCATCGTAGCCCCAGATGACTTTCTGTGGCACTCGCCGAAACGCTTCCACGAACGCCAGCTGAAGTCAATCATGAGAAAACGCGTGGATATGAAATAAAGATTTATTTATTACTAGTAACTTATGTGAGTAAAAGATTGTTATTGATATGGTAAATGGTTATTTCAGATTGTTGTTTTTCGGTTAAGGGACTAATAATTGCTAACATATTGACTGCTTTTATTTATTTAAATTCACCCTCAACTATTTTCGATGTGGATGAGCGTCATAGGAAACATCAAACAAACAACCACTGGAAGCAACTACAACAATGATAACACTGGTCAACACGATATTTCTGGCAAAAAACTTTAAACCAAATATCAACTAAATTTGGGCAGCTGATTACGAATATGACCTCAGTTTTTTCTATCACATCAGGATTTTGAGATAGATCATTGTTCAATTTTTGATGAAAATTACTCATCAGCCTATATATCGAAGGTTTTGTGATAAAAACACGTGATTTTTAGTCCCACATTTTGTATATTCTTAATCAAGGAATAACAAAGATTACATAGTCTATGTACAGCAAATCAAATATAGTGACAGAATTGAAAAAGAAAATATAAAAAAAACATTTGCAGTATATGGTGCACAGATCAATGGAAAATGGCTGTTATTTGAACTTTCTTTTCTTGGTTGATCTCTGATGTACAGCTTCTGGGTTGTGTCTCATCGAGCTCCAGCAATAATCCGTCCTCATATGTGAGTCCCACAGGCCATGATACCGAACTTCCATTGTTTTAATGTCCTGATGAAAACGCTCCTCTTGTTCCTCGCTCACATCCCCAAGGTTCTCTGGAAAAAATGTCCAAATGGCTGTGTAAATAGTGAATCTTGATACTTATTCTACACCCAAGATCTCGCAGGTTCATTAATAGCTCTTCCATAATCTCTTTATAGTTGTCTGCTTTCTTATTCCCTAGAAAATTTTGCATCACATTACAAAATGCATTACAAACTTTTTCTTCTGTCTCATTCATTTATGTGATAAAATTTGAATCTCTCATAAGTGTTCTTATTAGAGGTCCATCAATTATTCCAGCCTTTTTCTTCTCTTCACTAAAACTAGGAAAAGTGAAACATATGTATATCGCTGAAGAATTCTCCACTGTGATTAAGAGCTTTGACGAACTGGTTCATCAATCCAAGTTTTATGTGCAAGGGAGGAAAGACAATGTTCTTCCTATTCACTAGAGGATCATTGATGAAACCCTTATCGCCAGATGCCAAACTCTATCGCTGAGGCCATTCATTTTTCACCCAATGCTCTGCTGTTGCTCTACTGTCCCAGTAACACAGAAAACAGGGGTACTTTGTGTACCCTTCTCGCTGACCCAAAAAAAGTTAACCATTTTCAATTTGACACAAATTAACCACCCATGAACATGATATTGCAACCTCTCTAGAACAATCTTGATGCTGTTGAATTCTTCTTTAAGTTTTACAGAATGACCTACTGGTACAGAGCCATACTTATTTCCATTGTGTAACAGAACACATTTCAAATTTCTTTTGGAACTATCAATAAAAAGCCTCCAATCTCTTGAATCATATGCTGGAAGTCCTATAAAGAAAAGTAGCCCATCTACATCAGTACAATAGACATGCTGGCCATCTGTATGAAAGTACTTACGCAGTTTTGCTTCCTTGTGCCGGGTTTCAACATTCGATTCTTTTGTAGTCTTGAAGCCAACAGTTCAGCAGACTCTTTTGGTAGACAAAGATCTCTAACCAAATCATTCAAAACAGACTGAGTAAACAGAATTGGTTTGTCACAATCTTCATCACATGGCTGGAAAATATCTGTAGTGTCTTCTTCATCACTAGAAGAAAGTGAGCAGAGATATGTGTCATTAATTTTACAAAAGCTGTGAAAAACGTGATGTGATAGAGAAAATATAAGATCAGACTTGAATTCAGCACCCTCAAATTAGTCTAAAACTGTTCTTAAATTCCATACCAGATAATTTCTTTTGTATACATGTATAATCGTTCTTCTTTGAAATGAATTAATTATCCTCTCATGCTAGACACACACCACTCTTCAAAGTACATCTATATAGCATGCTTTTGCTGTACTGGACATGTGTACACTACATGCCTTCGCTCTGCTGGGAATGTCGGTGCTTTTAGTAAAGGTGCCGAGGCTGAAGTAGATGACGCCGTGGTCGCCGCTGCTCTCAATGAAATCCTCCAAGTCCTGCCGAGTTGAGAGAAGTTCCAACATCAGACAACTTCAGCAAATGAAATATTTGTTTAGTAAATATTAAAATAAAAAACAATAGATAAATGATAACAATAATAAATTGTTTGCTGACTTTAGCGACGTTGTGAATCGTTCATAGTCACTGAAAAAGTTAATAGCAGTCACAGGATGCCCGTAAGACTTGTAGCTGGTAGATTCAAAACAGTTCAACATAATTTGGGTTTCAGATTTCCTTGGGAATTATTACGACGTGACATGTGTATTATGGGTATGTTATATGCAATGAGTACTTTAGAAGCTAGATTTACCTTAGGCAAGGGTTCAGCCCGACGAGCATTTAGTAAACCAATTTCAATTTGGTTGGGGAGGAGAGGAACGGGATTTTCCATCGCAGGGTGTGAGTTGATGAAAGTGAGAGACGACTTCTCATAGTACCTGCCCGAAGTTTGAGGACCAAACTAGAGTTTACATCCAATCAGTTTTTTTAAATTTTGTAACTATTATGTTAATAGCAATTAGTTACTAATTTATCATATGAAATTTATCAATGCATAAGAACAAAGGGTAAAAAGAGATAATTTTCCACGACAATAATTATTACTCCTCCAAAATTTCAATTATTTCTTTGACGTGTGAGGAAAAAACTAATGTAAACCTCTACCTCTTACTCTCAGCCACACAATGAACGACTAGTAGTGAGTTTATTTACGCAATATCATCATGTTTGGTAAAGGAGATCTACCAAGCTTTCCTAATTCATCGAAGTGATAGACGTAACTTTCAGGCAGACCGTCTCCTACCAATACCAAGAAGATTAGCTGAGCACATTTGTTGAGGTAGGTATTGGAGCAAGTCAATTTATACGTGTGATTTATCTCTTCAATGGGCCTTTTATTTGTATCTTGGAACAATTTTCACTTCCTAACATAACTGCACGCAAAGTGCTGAAGTTAGACCTCACATTTTATTTTCAACTCTTCACCTGCTTGCTCAGTCTGTCTCCTGATAAAGGATGGGCAAAAAGTATATACCTATTCTTAATTTGTTATAACTACTGGTATATTGTATTATGTGTTATGCAGTGCAAACAGAACCTTTTAAAACATATTTATCATATGCTTTTCGTGGGTAATATAAGCCACAGTTTTATATGAGACAAATAACATTTATATAAATATTTGGCCATGTTCCTTCTATATGAAACTCTGACTCAGCTAACGCTCATCGAAGAAAAGTTCATTAGGAAAGAAATGACGATGACAAGGCGTATTAAGGGTACGTAAATGCCATTTAAAAGACTAGAACAATAACTATGATGGACTCATCAGATCTGAAAACTAATCTGCGATTTTTTGTAAATAACACTAACAAAAATGTGAACAGTCATCCATATTCGGGTGAGCCATTGACAGGAAAAACACAATTTAAAATTGGTAGAGTGAATTATTTCCAAAAGAAATAATCAGAAATTAACTAGGCAATTAACAACAGACGCTAACCTAAAAATGTTACCCTAAAGAGTATAATTACAAGGGATTTTGCGTCAATTCCTTGTAGTCTCAACTAAACCCATTACTGTATTAGAACAATGGGAACAGAATCCCCATTTTTATCTAAAGTTGAATGAAATATCTGAAAATAGACCAATTTATTTTAATGATATCATTTTCAGTGATGATGAGCCTTATAGGTATTTAAAAAAAATGTTGTTTATGTCGAAATGAATTGAGAGAAGAGTATCAAGTCGTATCATCAATAAACGTTTGAATGCTGAAAACGTTAATCCGGTGTATCGGTTGTAAAGCTGACAACTGTATCAAATATAACATTTGATACTTCAAATAATAAAGATACATGCAAACAAATTTGATATCAAACTCTTTTCAATAATTTCGTTGAAACTTCGTACATTGAATACAAAAGGAGTTATAGCACATTCAATATAGACATCTACTTCTTACTGACCATGTACTGACATAGAGATGTCAGAAAGTTACTAAAAATCTAAAGAATCAGTACCTAAAACGTACCTTGATAAATCTCCAACATTTGGAAACCTCTTTTCTAAGAAAGCTTTTTCAGTGCTTAATATTTTGCCACGCCACTTTGTGTCCTCCCACAGAGAGAAAACATTCTCAACGCGTTCAAAAAAATTCATTGATTCATCGTACGGAAGAAAGATGCAAGGAACCACCGACGGCGGCAACCAATTGCCATCCAGACTCATTGGAAAATAGTCAACTCCAGGGGCGACTATCATCATCAAAGGTCCAGTAAAGTTGAATGTGAATGGCAAGAAAATACTGTTCCCAAAATCTGGCATCATCATAGCATCAAAAGAGTGACGACGCTCCCAAAGTTCTTTTACAGATTCGTTCTCCCACATACGACTGCCAATTCTTACAATTTTCCTATTAAAACTAGTAAATCCATCACCCATGTCTACCATTTCGAATGCGTTTCCTTCTTCTAAAGGTTCAGACCCCATAACATTAAAGTTGACAAATTTTGGGTGAGAGAAAGTGGCGTTGTAGCTCGTGATGAGAGTGACGGAGTGGTTGGCAGCCACGAGATTACGGGCCAGCGTCTGGTAGAGCCGATGAACAGACTTGCTCTCCAAGAGAAGAGCTATTAATATATTATAACCTTGAGTAAGAGATGTCATCATTACGAATAAAATGACCATGCAACTTAAAAGCAGCACTGATTTCATTTTGACGCAGATTCTTTTTTCGTTCACTGTTTATTTTGCAGCAACTAGAGCATCGATTTGATAACCGCTGAAACTGGTGGCTTGTGTTGAAATGTTTCTACGATTCCAGTAAGAGATGATGTTTTTACCTCTCCCTGTGGCGCACAAGAAAGCACTGGGAAGCAGACTATGTGTACCTCTTGAGAGATACTTGATATCTTTAGGTGTTAGAGCAATGACCATCACTGTCTGTAAGGTCATTTATTGAGTACAAATTCTTCTATTAAAATACCGGGTCAGAAATTCATTTGCATAGCTAAATTTTTTTGCAATTCTATTGGCAATGATAGTCCTTGGATGGCTCTCATGCACTGAAAGTAACTAATTTTTAAGAGAAATGTATGAGTTACATCATAAGATGCATCTTATTTTCCCACTACTGAGTTAGAGATAACGATTACGTAAAAACGTTCAGCATGAGCGTGTCGTGAGACCGTAACTACGTAGGCTTACTTGTGCAACGACAGCTGCTCACCTGAGCAGTATTGAACTCCTGTTTGAGACAAACCCCAGCCGGCATACATGACTGTCTCATCAGTTTTCCATCAAGGGATATTTATGGAGCGTGTAAAATAAAATAGAATATGATATAACAACAGGAAAACGTTGTTTTTTATAAATTTTTGTGTTGCTAACCAAGTTTCAAACCGTCTAAAGTGAAAGCATCATTTAAGCACATGCGCCTTTATTACACACAGATATTTTAATCACATACAAACACTTTATTGATGCACATGCATTTCAGTAACGTACACACATTGTAATCATACACAGGCTCCAGGAGCATAGAACAAGCTTCCACCGCCAAACTTGCACTAAAACGCTTGCGTGATGCGGTAAAATAATGTGATTCATGGTTAGAGGAGCTGTAGCAACCTCCCACCTGAACCAGACTTCTCAAAGTAACCCACCACATAAGAAAATGTCAGCATGGACATTCATTTCAAAATACATATAGTCTTTGAATACGAACTTTTTCGCAAATTGTCGGCAATAAATCATACCACAGAAATTCTTGTAAAATATTTTTCGCACATATTATGCATTCAAAGTTTACGAAGTTCATATCAATTCTTTTAAGACTTTTACGAAATTTTGTGTCTGTAAATCAGCATATACTTCTTATACACCAGAATTGTGTTGAGAGTATTTGTCAATAGAAGTTTCGATTATTTGTTAAATATACGAATAAATCAAACGGTCAAAGCAGACAAACAACTCTACATATTCAGAACTCGAAGTAGAAATGCAACAATCCTGTGTTAAGAGTGTAGCTTAGATTTCTTAATCTTATGCATAATCGCCTAGATTAAATATTCATAAATTTCCTCTAGTTCATAAGATGAGAAGTCAAAACTCGCTGTCCACAGGGTCAGTTCACCTTCTCGAGAAGACAGGGCCAAAATGCTCACTAACTTTTCCCTAACTTTTATTCTCAAACTTAGTGAAAAAACAGCAATTTTTAAACGAAAACAACATAAACGCGGCACGCTAACAATATTTTGAAGTAATCTAGACAATTTTTTGCACTAAAACTGATTGTACCTTTCCCAATGAATTTATATAGAAAGCTACTCTATAAGCTTCTATAAAGAACTACTCAATAAGTTTTTATACAAAGCAACTTTATAAACTTCTATAGAGTAAAGTTGAGATACAATTACGTGTGAACCCGAAATAATAACAAAAAACTAATATTAAGAAACTCCATGACATCCTAGGCATTAAACTTCTTTCCTGTTAAAGTTACAGTTATTTACAACTAACTGTCTAAAAATATTGTTTCTGATACACTGTAAAAACATTCATTCAAAGTCAATGAAAAGGACTACGGTGTAATTTTTGACGTTAGCAATAACATTAGGATGGACTAAATATCTCATTCCTGTTACCATGTTCTATTCTATTCTGTAAAAACGTCATCTGCCAAAGAGGTGCATGAATAAGTTAAGATATTATAATCTGCATGTATTGAAATCTTTCATCCCTCAACATGCAGTCTTCCCGGACAAAAACACTCAGTTCAGGGGTTACAAGCATCACAAAATGCTTATCAGAGGAGATTGCCTTGCTGTGAACCTTCAGAATTCTTCTTTATCATGAGACCTGAAGTAACATCAGATAACGTAAGGATCTATGAAATTACTGTATGACATGCATATCACACCCCACTATTGCAAAGTAGTTGAAATGATCTTAAGGAACAGCCATAACCTCATATACATATTTTTTTGCATTTTATATGACTATGATGTATATCTTATTATATTATTATTTATATTGTTACTGTTGCTTTTATTTCAATGATTGTTATTAGTTTTACTTCAGGAATTATTATATCATCAATATTTTTGTGTGTTTTCATGTTATTTTCAATATTCTAATCATATCAATAACCAATCCTATTTTATATATATATATATATATATATATAT
>VCRD01000208.1:257717-278179 GCA_006783055.1 Trinorchestia longiramus | reverse complement strand
TTCTCATTTTAGTGCACTTGGCTGATATCTTCGCAGCTCTCAATCTTCTCAATCACAAGATGCAGGGCGGTGGATTCAACATTATCGAAGCGGAGGAAAATCTGAAAACTTTTCAAAAAAAGCTACCGTTATGGAAACGACAAACAGAGAACAATAACTTCACAGACTCTTCCCTGCTGGACGACTGTGTAAGATCGAAGATGCATCTGGAATCGGAGACATTTCTGCACCCGCAGGACTGAAGCAAGCAATTGCCAATCACTTATGGGCTTGCAAATTCTCTCGATGGATACTACCCTACAAGAGAGTCATATCCAGCATGGGTGAGACATCTGTTCACGTTTAAAGTTGAGACAACAGATTTCAATGGTGAATACCTCGATGAAATCTTTGAAATTTAGCAGAGCCAGGTTCAACAGCAACTGTTCAAAACAACAACGTTTTCAACGTTTTTGGATCAACAAATGGCAACGTACCCTGTTATTGCTGAGAAAGCTTTGCAGATTTTCATACCGTTTGTTACAACACATCTTTCCGAGCAATCCTTTTCGAGCATGCTGGACATAAGAACGAAGAAAAGGAACAGACATTGTTGCGAAAATGACATGAGAGTGGTACTTTTGCCAAGGTGAAGCCGCACATATCTGAACTGGTCCCTGGAAGGCAACAGCAGAAGTCACACCGATTTGCAGCAAATATTCATTATTATATTTTTTGTGTGAATATCACGTACTGATGATTTTGATCTTTGAACACAGTGATGTTGTTGCACACTTCAATTTGTGTTCCATTAAAATATGTAGGCCTACCTATGTTTTGAATTTGAAAAATTATATTTTATTTTGCTACTTAAGAAGGGTTCGGTGAATGTGTATATGAAACTCGTGGGGTTCGATACCTCCAGCAAGGTTAAGAACCACTGGTTTAGACCTCACCTTTGGCAAGGGTTGCGCAGTGTGAGAGTTTATGGTACCAATTTCCACTTGATTTGGTAGCAGAGGCACTGGGTTGTCCAAGGCGTAATGTCCGTTTATCAGCTGGAGTGCAGACTTCTCATAATACCTGTTGATGAAAAAATTATCCCTTCTATTAATTAATTTCAATATTTTTAAATTCAATATTCAAGAAGAACTTGCAACTTATTTTCGATAGGGGAAGATTTGAGTAATTGTTTCTTTTTTATTCTGCCAGAATTAAATTGTTGGATTCAATAAAATAATATTTGGGTTGCGCTGCTAACCAAGGATCTAAATAATAGTTAATGAAATACTAAAAACACTGGAAAAACGATTGCATATAAGACACTAACTTATCGTATTTGATAATACCAGTTACGAACATTCCCTCAACTAACCTGGCCACATATTCTACATCTGGAAACAAAGATTCCAAAAAGGTGGTTTCGGCAGTGTGAAAGGAGATAGAAGCGAAGTACAAGATCGGTAGCGATAAAACATTCACGCAGCGTTCGAAGAAGTTCATGTTTTCATCATAGGGGAGGAACAATGATGGAACAACTGATGGAGGAAGCCAGTTACCATCATTCGCAATGGAGAAGTATTCTAATCCGGGGTTGCACGTCAGTATCAAGGGCCCTGTAGTGTTGAAAATGAACGGCAGAGCCATGCCATGGGCCCCGGAAGGCATTATCACTGCATCAAAAGTGTGTCGTTTTTTCCAGAGTTCTAAAACAGCTTCGTTCTTCCACATTCGTTGGCTAACTCTTTCAATTTCATCTAGCATCATTTTTATTGCAGCATCGAGCTCCGTCATTTCGAAGGCGTTTCCTTCCAACGCAGGCTCTGAACCCATGACGTTTAGGTTGACAAAATTGGGGTGAGAATAAGTTGCGTTGTAGCTCGTGAGCAACGTGACTGAGTGGTTAGAAGCCACTAAATGTCTTGCTATTGTCTGATAAAGTCGATGTACTGACTTGCTCTCGACAAGCAAAGCCATTAGAATGTTGTAGCCGGACACTTCCAACGGAATGAACACTGCGACCAATAGTGCATAACAAGTCAAAAAGGCGACTCGCATTTTGAAAGTTTGATAATTAATTTTGCTGAGTACGAAGTTCGGAATACGTATACAGTAGATATCTCATCGAGTGGGGATCTGAAATTTTAGAACTTACAAGTAATTTTTTTCTTATGAACGTAACAACTACGACTTTTTTCAACGTATTGGAATTCCCTTACACAACGTCATGTTATAACTAACGAATCACAAGAGAAAATCGGCTGCTAACGTATAAAATACACTGATGCTTAGACATGTACATACTCATAGTGAGTCTCAGACTGACTAGCTCGAGCTTGTGAGACAATTTCAGGTGCGTTATCTATACAGATGATTCGGCATTTCTCTATCTACGCTTATCTGATATCTCTATGGTAAGAAATAAAGAATTCATTGTTGCATGAAAATTTATATGCTCTCCTATATTTTTTTAATTGCAGTTAATTTTTCCTGAACAGTTTCCTTGTTGTCCCACATCCTTTACGAGACACGTGTCAATTCTTTGAAAACAAGGAAAATAAGAAGGAAAAAGCGTTGTACCTTTTTTGCTACACTACCTAGTATAGTCTGAGTTAACGAAGCTTCATTTGTCATAAGCAGCTTTCCTTGCACTAAATTTGAAAATTTATTTTCAGTAGGCTAAATACTGGAAGTCCAGAGTCTACTAATTTGTTCTTTTCTGATGCAAGGACAAGCAATGGATGCTGCAGAGTGATGGTCTTTGATACTAACACGTGTCGTCATGATCAATAGCACGTAGTTCATCATTCCCCAACTGCGTCTTCAGACACTGCAAATTCTAATCATGTGTCTGGATATTATCTTTGAGTAAAAGAGATAATATCTCAGAAAGGAGAAGATGAAAAACAAAACTATACACGCACAATTACCCAAGCTACCCAAAAATCTGCCTTTGCTTTTGTAGTAATAACCTTAATAGAGCCTCATCTGAAAGCTGCGTACAAATAATATTAAAGATAAGAAACATGATGGTTATATTGATATCAATGGTGTGAATGATCGCGTCATAGGGTATTGTACCCGGAAAACGGCCGATTTCAGTACGTTCTTACTGGTGCATATGCTTGAAAAATTATGTAGGACCATGTGTGCGACTGTTACGCTTAATCCTATCACCTTACCTTACTCCCCCTCTAGTACCCAAGCGTGATTAATGTCTGACGGGATGGCACTTGAATAGCACCCCAATATGAACCCTTCAGCTCATTTCTGTTGTCATATAACATTCTATGATTTTTCTGAATCTTCCTAGCTGAGCTACGCCTTGTATTGCACTTGACGTGAATTAATGATATCCGAAATAGTGTAACTGAAAAGGAATTCAATCAATGAACATCATTATTGTTCAAAGATTGGTACTAAACTATGCTCGTAAATGCATGAGAAAAGCATAAGCAATTAAACGTAGCTATGTAATGAAATTCTTTAATAAATGAGCGAGACTGGCACAAAAAATAATTACGTTTACTAGTAGCTAGAACAAATCGCAAACCTGATGTACGAAGTATAACTCAACTGCTTGAATGTGTAAGTCTTTTAATATATCTTTGTTATTAAATTTTCTAAACAAATTTACAGTAATGCTCGCTAGTCTAATTAATAGATAATACTTGGGATTTATCTGCATAACTTGAGCACTTTTGAACTAGATTACATTGTGACGGTCGGCACCTGGTTTGCATTCCATGGCAATTGTGTTTTAACTCGAATGCAGTTTCTCTACGATTTTTGTAACCTCTGTTGCAAAATAATAAGAATCCGCTGAATATTTTCTCATCCGTTAGAAACGCTTTGGATTCTTAAGAAGGAAGCTTGCATTGTTTTGCCAAGCGTGAACTCCAATTAGGCTTCTGTCGAGCCTGCGTTTCTCATACCTCACATTCACAAAGAACAGAAGCAGGGAGTCGCCGACAAACAACAAAAGTAAGCACCGGCACTGATTGCGTTGTTTTTTGTTCCGTAGAGTAACTGGTTGGGGCGGCATGAAGGCACCCGAGGTAAATAACAAAACCTGAGGCCGTATAAAAATTGGATCAGTATCCATCGGCGCCCCAGCAAACAATGAAAAACAAGTCCAAACGCTCGAGGTAAAATGTTAAAGCTTGGAGTGAATTTTGAGCTGCCTGAAAATCAACGAAGTAGATGGTTAAGTTGTCCATTTTCTGAAATATTCTGCTGTGTGTTTCATGAATAACTTTTTAAACTAATTAGACTTCTTTGTTATTTTCAATCTGATACTTAACGCATCAAATTATTTTAATTGCTCGAGTGCCAATAATCATGCATTTAGCACTCAAATTAAAATTATGTCTATTAAACTGGTATAGAGTACGTTGACTGTCTAAACTTGGATATCAAAAAATCTCCTTTGACATCAGCATCTGTAATGAATAATCAAGAAATTTCATTTAGAAATTAGTATCCAATTTTCCAACTGTTATTAACATATACACATATGCAATAAGTTAAAATTACTTGTTATGTGATATCTATAACACTAACACACCATGAAACGATCCAGGAATGTTTCACCTGATGACATTTCGAAATTCGTAAAGAAATACTAAATTCCATTGTAACCCAAATCAAAACACTAATTAAAAATATTTGTTCTTCTGTTGTAAGATCCACATCAACTTGAACGACTATTCACAAATTCTATTTTCTTTCTACAGAAAATATTTGCCAACTCCCGAAAGCTACTTCGATTTTTAGAGTCCGCATCGCCTGAAATAAAAAAAAATAATATATCTATATATTTTTCTTCATTTATTCACAGGATGAAGTTTGAAAATTTGTGAGGTGAATAATCTACTATTAAGTGAACATAAATATGTGTAGAGAAAAATATGAAAATATACTGTAATATTTATTGCTTGTTCAATACGAAATAGGTTCAGAAGATATTCTGAACTTCCAGCATGAATTTCAGCTGAATATTGTAAGAAAAGAAATATAATGACGCATCACATTGATGTATAGCTGGTTCCTTTTCTAGCCTTCTATTTTATTCAGTAGCTGCAAGCACAAAAGAAATGCCTCCGTTTTTAAATTAAATCGAGAAAAATTATGAATCATTCTGAAGCCTCTAATTAATGAGACACGTAAACATTGCTAGCAGAAAAGAACTTTAATTTTTACTACAATTTTTAGTTCAAAATTCCTCTGTTCAGTGAACTTAAAAGACATTACCAAGTTAACCGAACAGAGGAATTTTGACATTACCGTAGAAGCATCACTAAGTTAACCGAAAAGAGGAATTTTGAACTAAAAAATACAGTATAAATTAAAGTCTTGTTCTTCGACATAAAAATTCCATATGAACAGCTTTGACAAGACAAAAACTATAAAAGTCTTAAATACGTGTCAAAATACTGCTTCTCGTTTACTTTATAATGATATACATGCATCAGTTGAACATACCTAATACCACAAATAGCCAATTTGAAGTTACAATAGGAGCTGCTTATCAACTTGGAAATACATCGGGGGTAAGCAAGTACATATTCCTACATCAAGAACTTTTTAACATAATATTTCCCTAAAGACTCAAAAAGTTTGCTCTTCTTATAATAAATATAAAAGTGTGCATAATGACGAAACATACATAAAAAATAAAAAATAAACTCCTATAGAAATTATCAGGATATTTGTTTACAGTTTTTAGGGGGACGAACACTTCTTGCGTAGTTATTTTAAATTTTACTACTATTAAATTGCTTCTTGGTTTCAATATTTCTCTAATAAAATGTTCAAGATTGTTGAAATCGTACAATCAGCAGCTAGTTTTAATCTAAAAAATATGTAGGTACTTGGTAGAGTGACATCATCACCGTAGCAAAGGATAAAGAACTAACAAATTTTTAAGAAGAACTGGTTATTAACTATGAAAAGAAAATAAAAGTTACAGAAAACTATTAAAGAACTGAAATGTTTCATTTACCTCTAGTTGGCTCATTTAATTCCACGGTATAAAAAATGTGAAAACCAAAAAAGATATGAGGTTTCGTGCAAGATTTCTCTCATATCGTAGGGGAGATTGCTACGCACAATTAAATAAAATTCACTGAATACTCATAAAGAGTTACAAGGAGGGATTTACTTTCATCAAAAATCAGTTTTACTAAACGAACAACAACTAGTGAAATTCATAAGAACTATCCAAAGTCACTCCCACCTAAGAAAACTCACGTTCTATTGAAAAAACTTAGAAATTCTCGAATGAAATTTGTTCGTGAACATTTGAACAAGCAAGAATCTTTCTGAAAAAGAGTTTCCCGGACAGAGGAAGCTAAAATTGAGCTATCTGGACGTAATTCAAGAAACAATGTGTGCAGGAAAAATGGTGCTGCCTCCTAACAGCCTAACACAATTTTACTATTGAAATTCAGTAGTGGTAGCAAGATGACTTGGAGATGTTTTTCTGAAAAATGAACTGAGAATATGGCAGTAATAGATGGTAAAATGAATGCAGTAGCATATAAAGCTACTTTAAAAATTAGTGGGTCGTTTTGGTTGTAATGCCTGAACTTTATGAAGACGGGGTCTTCCAGCAAGATAATGACCCTAAGCACTCAGTAAAATCTACAAAGAAATGACAGGCTGCAAATAATTCAATGCAATAGAATGGCCAAGTCAGTCCAAGTCCGCCTACAAACGTACAGAATTTTTAGAGCCATTTCAAAATTTAAATCTATTCGAGAGTTCCAACAAACATTCTAGATCTTACGAACATGTGCAAAAAAGGATGAAAGAAAAAATCATCAATTGAATACTAGAAAAAGAAATTGGTAGCTGTTAAAGATAATAACAGCCATGCTACAAAGTATTAAATAATTATTATAAAATATTTTCGTTTTGCATGATCACTTTTTCAAACGTAAAATTTGAAAATATATTTCAATTTATTTATATGAGGGTTTATTTATTTTTCAAGCACATTTCGTCTTCATGCACCTCTGTACAATTATTCTAAGAACATCAACCTTTTTTTACTTATTAGAAGTAGACCGTGTTAGATTAAAAGCTTCTTGGTGTACGAATAGTTGTATCTTCTAATAGTTGAATAGTTGTACTGTGTACTTGATTGGAAATAAAGATTGTTTGTTTGTTTGTTTGTTTGTTTACAGCGTAAAACAAAGAAGAGAGGACGATTTTGAGGCTGCTGACATATGTACACAGATTTTATTAAAACAGTGAGATTCAGGTGAGAGAGCTGGACTACGGACGCAAAAAAACTGAAGCATATTAGAACTATGAGCACTTATACAATGCCTCGCTTTATTCGTATCGTCGATGCGATGTCTCGTTCAGTATTATTCACAAATTTCATTTTTGATATAGAAATATTTAATAAATTCAAAAATCTTCACAACAATTTGAATCAAATCACGATGCAGCAATGCATTGTCTTTTATAAATGGATTTCAATTTATACTTCGTGCCTGTTCTAAAGATTCAAAGGTTATCTATATCCACTGAGCAGCAGCAACAGCGTCATTAAACGATTCCACAATGCAAGTGAAAGATATATGCTTGGACTACAGTCAAGGACGATTCACGCACTGGCTGTTGATATTAGCAGACCAGTTGAACTAAAGTCGACGTTGCAGCTGCGTGATCATCGAGGTTCTCTGTGAGGTCCCAATTTGAAATCTGGAAATGGTAAACAACACGTTTGCGGCCTTCGAGAAGCTTATGTTAACATAGCGTTCTCATTTCAAAGCGTCACAAGTGGTTATATTTTCCGAATGGCACTTCACCTTGAATGGAAACGCACCTGGCCACAAGCATTGCACAAATAAAGTCGTAAATAGATCCAGAATTGCTTTTATATAGGCTGCCATTTCCTCTCACGCCGCACAGCGCATGACATGTTTGTGAAAATCGAACGATTCAGCCATCGAACGATTCAGACTTGTGTGTAAACATGTTTATTCTCACAGAAATACAAAGTTAAAGAAATTTAGCCTGCAAATTATCATATTATGGGAAACTAAAAGTTAACATAGAGAAGATTAACATTAGGTTGTAAATAACATAGCCTATCAAAACTCCGAGTTAATCAGATCACAATCCCTATGCATCTACATTTTTCTATTTGTAAGCACAAGTTAATTCATCTCATTCCATTTTTTGGAAACATTTTCCGGATTGGTCTTGTTTCAATCAGGCGCGTAGAAGTTTAGGTCTAGAATTGCACCAACATTAAAAGAGGAAAATCCGTCATTGAAAAATTGCACATTTTTTGATCAGTTTTATATAACTCAGAGATAATTCATCAAACCTACGTTGGTTGGGCATTTCGGAGGATGTGTAACATAAAACGCTTACTAAAGGCTTAATAACATAAAATATATGTTCATAGAAAGACTATTTGTAGAACATTCAAAAGAATTTCCAATCCAGATTGTTATACTATCTATTTTCACTGTTTAATTAGTACCTCTAATGTTATAAGCATCCTCACCAGCTGTTTGTGTCAGTAAAAGTACTCGTATATACAAATGGTTTAATTTCAAAATACCTAAACAAAGCTCGGACACAATGGACAACTTGGGATAGTTATTATAATGCTTAGAGGAGTCTAACACAACAATAGTTTTGCAATAAATATAAATATGTGATTACAGCGATAGTCTCCAGAATATTGTGACCCCCCCTTTCTGGCTCATAGTTACTAGACTAATTATTGCATTATTTAGATCCTCTGCCCATGCTGTGACTCAATAAACCAGTCTGCCTGCGGCTACGAGACTGTAATAAGGACACCCAACTCAAGCTCTTCATCCAGTTTCTAGAAGAATTTAGCCCCCGAACATAGAACTACCACATTGTAATCACAACGCTCTGTGGCAGCTCACTATGTGAGCTCTAAATAAACGCCCCGGCCTCTAGCTACAAGACTGTTTTGCTGGACTGCATGCCAGGGTTCTAGCGCCTTTAATACCACCACAGGAAACCATGTATCTTGCAAATTTTAATACAATGTTCTAGGCCTCTCCATTATGAGGCTTGAAAGTGGCCGCTTTGCTTCAAGCTTAGCGCTTGGGGACAAAGATTGTGTTACAGAGTCCGTTTCACGGTTATTTCGCATCAGTTTACAGTGTATTCACTTATGAACTCTTCATATATGATGTGATTCAAATTTTAGCGATTTGAGATTCAATAATAATATTTAGATTCCTTCTATAATAGAGATCATTTTCTGAAGACTAATCTCTAGATTATAAAGCATTTGGGAACCTAGCAAGAAATTTCATTTCGATAAGATTGGCATTGTTCCACAGATCAGACCTTATTTTCCTATATTTTCGTCCATGTACTTATTTAAATGGATAGAGTGTATCACGCTTTGGATAGGCAGTGTGATTTCATTGCCAAAAAAGACTAGGATGGCAAGTCAGTACAACAATGGAAAAGTGAAGTTGTTTACAGGTGGATACCCTGTGTCATTCAAGGAGCTTATATTTGTTCAACTGTTAAATTTCTGAAATTATTTTATATTACCTATCATATAGATTAAAAGCTCCTACACAAGTGTTTAGGACTATTGTGGACAAGTGTCTACAGAAGTTAGAGGTTTCATCTCAATGTTGAATGTTCGGTTCCATTTTAATTCTGTAACTGAATTTTTTTAGATCGCACAGTAACAACGGAATCCTCGGTTCCATTTTAATTCTGTAAATGAATTTTTTTAGATCGCACTGTAACGACGGAATCCTTGCCTCGTCATTGCGTTTTTAAAGACTCTTTTATTAAACCCATGCACTTCCTCAGGCTGCATTTACTTCGTTTGAAATTCCGTCGTTACGCTTAGTGGCCATTGAACTCATCTGTGGTGTTTCTAATATACTTTTATGGGTTGTTCAGAACCCAGTACCTCTGAAGACTTGCAAGTTTTGGGCGGTTGCAGTACGGCATAACCGTAACATCACATTCATTCATTCCAATCCCTTTGCGTTCGGAACTGAACAAAAAACTTGCGATATTTTGCTGCACCAAAAGCTTTGTGCTTGAGCAAAAGTTTGGCTAGAATAACGCTAGATGATTGTCAGTGTTCCAAGTACTCGTAAACAGCTTACGAGCTTTTTAAATAATAGATCAAAACCCTCGATTGATTCTCAATCTCATTCTATGCTCCCGATAGTTTGAAAATTAGATTTCCCTGAATATCACTCTGCATTTCATAAGAAAAGAGTTTGCATTGCAGTGATTGATGGACGCTTTGCCTCCAATTTGATACACAAATTTTACGCGGAAAATAAAGGGCGTTTTAGCCTTGTTGGAAAATGAACTCATAAATCAGGAAATATCAAAGGAAGTCATCAAAGCCGGTCGGCAATTAAATCTAACGAGACACAGTACGCTGGAACGTCCATGTGCAAAGCCACAAAGATTTGTCAGTAGGACTGAATTCTCCACACCCATTTGAGTAGAATTTTCCACAACGTGTTGGGTAAAATTCTCTACAATCAATATGGTAGAAATCTCCACAACCACTTTGATAGAATTTTCTACAACCAGTTGGGTAGAATTTTCCATCAATTTCATGGGTGCCACAATCTTTGTAAATTTTGCTGTAAACTGAAATAAATCAAGGATCTACACTAAAAAATACTTTTTTAAAATATTGAACTGTTATTTTGTGTTTTCATAAAAATCTCACCCCAAAAATAATGCTATGAAGCAAAACTAAATAAGATTGTCAAATTAACTTACTGAAGTAGTTCACAAAACTCTAAAATATTTGTTTTATTTATTTTGAACACAGAGATATAATAATATTAATATATCCTCCCGAATTAAGTATGTGCAGATATGATGACAAGAAAACCCGTCTGTAGAATAATTTTGCCCACAATTTCCAAGCGTGCTCGTGTGAAAACAGCACAACTCTTCGAACTGTGTCAAAAAATACAATAAAAACAATAAAGTAGCTCTTGCAGTCGTAACTGGGTATTTAAAATAATTTTGATCACTGAAACTCGATGACTACAGAGTAAGATAACGCAGGTTTCCCTGTGATGCATCACACTTCCTGGTTGCGTATTCTGGTGCGGGTTACATCATTCATCAGTTGGGTAGGTAAGTGAGGGGTTTTGATTTTGAATAAACTGTGTTAACTATTGCATCGTCTACCTAAAGGGAAAACGCCAGAACCGGTTATACTATACGCCATAGAAACTTTCTCTGCTCGTTATTTAATGCAAATATTGTTGATACTTAGATTCTTTCAGTCATACTAAAAAGAAAAAAAACAGATAAAATCACTTGTAATTTTAACACTTTGCTGACTTGAATTCTCAATGAGCTATGAAAAAACTGTCAAATAAATGGACGATTACATGTTATAGCTCTAATAATTGCAATAGGGAGATTGTCGCCAAAATGATACAATTTTACAGGTTTTTTTTTGGTTTATCAGCGTTAATCAATTTACTACACTTCTCATATCGAAAAAAACATTCAAAAAAAATTGTTCTGGTCTTCATTCTTTGTGATCGAGAAATACTTTTGCACACATCATACTTAGCTTACCTGTCTTCAGAACCAGTAGAAATACTCGTAGGAGTCAGAGTAGGTTCAGTAAGTGAATATTGATTAGACCTCTTTTTGCGTGCACGATTTTGTTCTACTTATCAGAGTGGGAACAAACCCCTATTTGGTCCACAAACTTAGATAATTTTCTTTCTTTCTGTTAGAAAACCTTGGTGATTGAAGCCCTTGTTGGTTTCAATTCAAACCAAGTTAAACTGCGCAGCAAAACACCTGAAATTCATAGCATTTCATATGATGTATCATACGTTGAACAAATCTTGTCACAGTGCATGGATTCAGTTAGCAAACACAATTCCTCTTTTTTGAATCACAGCATTCTGAAGCAAACAACGTAAATATTACAAAAGCAGGAACAACAAATTTTAGTAGGATGCAATGAAGAGCACATTTGGAGAGCTCAGGAATAGCAGGTCATGACGTCTGGCAGCTCATATTGAAGCTCAAGCTCTGTCTCGTTCCCTAATGAAATCCCAGACGTCGTAACAGGCAAGATGGTCCGAGGAACGCTGTAGCGTCGACACAAGAAGAAGGAGCGCGAATAGTAAGATTTAGGAGGCGCAGACTTCTGATTCAGAAATAAATTTGACAAACTTGATCTTGCACATTTCGTTAAGTATTTAGTTATTGTACAAGATGGAAAGAGATGAAATGGAAACGAAAGAGAGGGAGAGAGAGAGAGAAAATTAATAAATGTTATTACCTGCGAATCAAAGAATTCAATGTACTTCACACGAAATGGATCAAGCACAGACGTTAAAAAAATTGAAGATAATGGTATTGATGTAGATTTTGCAGTAAGGGAAAAATATGGTCATTAATTTTCATGATTTGTTTTCTATTCTATGTAATGCCTACAGTAGTCTGCAATGTGCAAATTGGAATCACAGACTGCAAACATTTTTACTATTTATCCGAATAAGTTTCCTAATCTTTACTACAGCTGATGAAACATGCCAATATATGCATTATGAATTTCATTGCTTTACAATTGAACTATTTATTCATGTATGGCACTCTGTAATTTTGAACTAGCTAAGTAAGTGAACTTCCATAACAATACCCATGCATGTATTATAAAACAGAATCAAGAGGTTCACGACTATTTCAATATAGCTTGAATAAAGAACTGTTCTAGAGTCTCAAACAACTATTAACTATTGTTTGTCTTTCAAAGTGTAATTTGGAAAGTTTCCTCTAATTATTAATGTGAAACAAACGGTCATTTTATTATACGCTGTTAAGTTCACAAAGGGTTATGCCTCTTTCGAACTACCTCTTCTGTTTACTCTAAATGCATTGGATAATAATAACTACCTTTGTCGAGCGACCAATACAGAGATGTGTCATTCGGAAGCTGCCTGTATCATCCTGCCATTGTAATTCAACTGAAACGCAATAATTCTTCAGTACGAAATTCATGCAGTCACTGAAGCTTTACATTCACACACACTTGATTGCTCAAAGGCATCAAAGGCTTTTCCTTTGCTCAGCCCAAAAAAAACTAACTAACACTTACTGCTAACTGAAACTGTCTATCTCCTGATATGCAGGAATCCAGGTCTTTGAGAACACTTTTCTCACCCCTTCTGTTAAGGGTCTTTGAGATTCGTGTTTCGTGCGCAAGGTTTTTCATGATTCACTCGACATTTTCCTCGTTCTGAAGCAGGACGAAGCGAATAAATTGGAAACTAGCCTGTTTGATCTCTCAAGCTCCTCAAGAGCTCCAGTTATCTTTATCCTCCCAGTCATATTTCTGCCAGACTCCGACTGAAAATGATATACAAGATATTTTTTTATGAGTTATTTCACAACGAATATATTAAAGTACATGTATATTAGGTCATCCCAAAGTAAGGTCCAATATTGATTGTTCCGTATTTTAACATTATTCTTGAATGTCTAATGCCATAGAGTAATATATGTATATATGGTTTAGTTTTGCAGCTAAGCAGTTTTATTTAATTCTACAGACAAGCAATCACAATTTCATTAATCATATCTCTTTCAGCTGGAAAATATATAAGGAGCGTTTGAACTACCGAATACTTTAGCACTTTAAAAAAGAAAACTTTGAGACTGAAGTAACTCGAACTATTCACTCTGCTTATTGAAGAAGAATGCCTGAAGGAAAGAACTTGGAGAACATAGTTTGCAAAGTTCATAAGTAGAGATCTTATCTTCAAAGGCCAAGTCCAGACAGGCAGTCCAATTGAGTTTGATGACAAGTTCCTTGTAACATCACTTCAAAAAGATTTTACAGTATCAATTCAAGCATCTCCTGATATTGTCCCCTCACATTACTACTTGTTGGGTAGTTTGCATATGTGTCTGAAGTATCAACAAATTTGAAGATGCTGAAGCTGACTTTTCTTAAATTGTTTTTTGAAAACTACAGGAGTTTTTCGTCAGGAAAATTAAAACGCTTTTGAGCAGTGCCGGAGAAGTTATAGATGCTAATGACAAATTCCTCGAATGTTCATCTTTATCAATATGAAATATGTAATTTCCTTTCTTAATTCTAAATTAGAACATTACTTGTGCAATAACCTAATGAGGGTGACTAACCACAACTGTAGGTACTGGGTAATTTTGGAGCAGGTTCGTACAGCAGAATTTTATTTACATCGTTAATCTTAGTATCATAAATATTGCAATTGGTTGGCTGACGAATAAAAAGGCTTTTGAATTGTCTCCGTAATGGCTTTGTAAATGATAACGAAAATAAATGTTATGGTAAGAGTTTTCTAACTTTCTTATAAATACTTGTGATATAAATGACATACTTCTGAGCTATCACCCAATATAGAGGGTCAAAGCGAGATAGCTGAAGATCAAGGTAGTGACCTTCAAATATTCTTCCACCCCCACTCACTATTACAATTTTTAGATCAAATAAGCTTCAATATAATATTACCCCTTTTGTTACAAAACTCTGCAGCTCTTTTTACTTTACTTCTGATTTCTCTTTCTCCTCTTGCTCCCAATCTTCTCAGGAGTGATGGAATGATAAGTGACCGGCCCCGATCCAGATTCTGGCAGAAAATAAGTTGAGAAAGAACAGTTTGCACCATCACTACTTTATTCTATTTTATATAAAAATTATTAACTTCAACTTTAGATAAATGTGCGTATGTGAACTTGTTGACAAATGTTTATCGTACACCTTGATAAATCTATGATGTAAACAAAGCATGTACTAGAAATTACTACAAATTTCACACAAATCTGAAACCTGCTTTTCAGAGCCGACCTCCTCATAATGGCGTCTCGTAATTTTCCAGACCTTATTGAATGTGCAACAATAATTTCCATAAGTTCTTTTGCGTGCGGGAATGCACTTTTTTCTAGAACTCACGGAAAAAATGAAAGTCTAAAGTCATGGGTATCATGGACTACGACAAAAAATAGTGCATTTTCTTTGGCAGTAGCACGCAATTTGGTTTCGTAAAATCGCTCAGTACACACGCATTCCTCTAAGGTTCTAGTTAGTCTGAAGATAAGTCGCAAAATTGTGTTTGTTGTTGGGTTGGATTGTTGAGCCCTGTTCTAGGGTGAAGAATAAACTTGAGGCTCTCGGTTGGTTAAATAGCAGAAATCTATAGTTGTTTTAGAAAAAACTTCGTTTGATTTCAGTACCTGCTTATCTGCAAAGTTAAAATCACACATAACACTAAGGTTTGCAATGAAATAAAGTTATGGTCTTTAGGTAACTGTTAAAGTTAAAATTTGTTTAAAACTAAGGCTTTGTAATGTTAATTTAAGCTCGAGGCGAAGAATAAAGGTTAAAGTGTGTTGGCAGCCAATTTTTGTAACATTTTGGAATTCGCTGGCAAGGGACAGCAATCGAATTCGTAACTAGTAAGCAAAAAACCTCAAACTCTGTGAATTAGCCCGTATTTAGTCAAATATGTGAGTAAGTTGAGGGTTTGAGAAGAAACAAATCATCAAGAAAGTTCAGTGACGATGTAATATCATTGTGCCGTTGTAGAAGCCACGTCACCTGTAAATCTGGAATAAATTCGGCGAAATATTCACGTTTGGCCAAAACAAAAATAAATAAGCTACTGGTTGTATAACAATACGCAGATTTTTTATATATAATGTACTTGTGAGCTTTCATCTCCATTAACTATTCCAAATTACCGTTGGTCTGTCGTGTTCATGTGTGTCTTTGTGACTGAAGAAAAAGTAGCCAAAATGGACTGGGGGAAACGAATTTGGTTCCCCATATTCAATTTTATATCATGTTCCACTGAATTTGTGAATTAAAATTGAATTTGTGATAAAATTTTCATTAGAAAATTTCATTTCAGAATTATTTCCCATATGGATCGAATCGGAAAAAGAGACAAGTGCTTGTTATTGTTTTTTCAGACTTTCTCTGGAATTATTTGTTTGGAGGTTTCCAATTAGATCGAAAACAAGAAAACATTTTAATCAAATTTTTTCGCTTGTACCTCAAAAACCCTTTTCCACATATGAGAAAGAAAAAACAGATTACGAATTATACTGCTACTTGCAATGCATATTCGTTTTTTCTAATATACCTTGTAGTCGCCCACCAGAACTGAAATACATAATGATGCACTGAAAGCATTTCAAAGCAGAGGCGATACTTCTCTTTAAATCCATCTACAGGGTGTGGCAACATACTTCCTTTTTCATATTTCTTGAAAGGTAAAAAAGGAAGTTATGTTTCCTCGCCCTGTATAGCTGCCAGCGTACTACACTTTCAGGCAATACTTTGCCATCACCTACTGTATTTCTTAAATTCCGATGCGTGACTATCCTGATGTTGCTTAAAATCTTGAAACGGTTGGAATTTCAAAAATTATTTAACTCCTTTCAAATTTCTACAAATTTTTATAAGCATTTCAAGAAATGATCTGTCCGGATATCCACACTGTCAACAAATTGAAATTCAAGTTTGATTCTTATTATCTATTTTTGCGATATTTTTCGACAGCTTAAATTTTACATTCGTTACAGTGTAGCTTTCTATTCGATTAGATTACAATAACAGTCGCTAACTTCGTTTTCTTAATAAACTGCAGGAGCAAAAACACAAGTGAATTAGCATCCTTTATTTGAGTTTATATTTTAATAAATTCCCAACACACTGTGCAGTACGGTAGCATCGACGCAGCTACAAAAATTTTACGACATCTGTTGGTTTTCGGTAACTTGCAGATAAAATTACTCATAGTGGTCAAACAGACATCATCCACAAATCAACTCCATCTAGAAAATACTGGTGCACATAAATTGATAAGCCAGAGCCAATTTAGGACTCCGGTTTTCCAGAAACAATATTTTCATGTCATGTGATGCAGTAAAACGACATCAAAGGTAGCGAGCAAAAAAAACTGGCGTTTGGCTCGAGTGTCTCTCTCAGAGATAGCCAGATCAACATGTTCTGAAACATTAGGGTGAATTTTCCTATGTCAACTTAAACAACTTTAAATCCCGAACATGAAGTGGTACTGCAAAGCAAACCGGATTGAGAGGCGAAACTTGTTTTCGGTTATAAAAATAAATGATGATGAAATTTTATATGTTGATCAAACACGATTCCCCTCGCAATGTGTGTTTGTTCGGTAATCTTCTTGCAACAAATAAGTTTTTGAATTATGTATTTAAATCTATACATATAGGTATAAATATGTACTTGTGTGTATCTACAATATAAAAAGCACTATTGTACCTCAACAAGGGTGGACCAAGGGAAGCTACCGTATTTTCATCTTCTAATGAGAAATTTAAAACATATTACTTGCTATGATTTCTTTTGCTGCGTAGTTATTTTTTACAATGAAATCGATTATATGCGCAAAAAATAACATGTGCACTTTCAATTTACTTTGAGTTTGCTCATTTTTATTTTGACAAATTTCACAGGCCTAGCAGCTATGGATTTGAAACAAGTATAATGAAGTAAAAGTTGTACATTTCTTTACCATTAAGATGATTCTCTATTCAATATAACGCTTGAGATATGTTTGTAACCAAAGTAGAAGAAAAAATCCCGCGTAACATTACTCTACGCAAATGCCTGCCAGTCTTCTGATAAACAGCGTATGAAACAGGTATGTTGGTTCAGTAAACGCTGTACGACTTGATAAGTACCAATGAAATCCAACCGTTGAACACTTCCCTCCCTTACAAGCTGTATCCTGGGGAAGAAATCTTTTCCCAAAGTTTTTGGTGCCCCGATAACGGACATACGCAGAAACGAGCTCGTCCTAATCAGCCTTCCGTGATTAGACGCCAGTGATGAGCCGTTAAGGCTGTTCTGATTAGGCCCGGCCTATCGGTAAAATTGGGCCCATTTAACGACCACATTTAATGAAGACGTGGGGCCTTAAGTGCCTAAGTTCTCCTATCCAAACCAGAACCAAGATTAAGCGCAGACTGAGAAAATTTTTCAAGTGTCTTATCGAAGGTGCACTTAAGATGAAATACATGACTTGTCTTCACACTTTCTAGCATCAGCTTTAATTCGCGTGATTACTTTTGGAGATCATGACGCAAGTTTATTTCTGTCTGAGATGCGAAACTAGTAGCGAGCAACAGACAATGAAAAAATAATTTTAAAGCTAGCCGCCTATTACTGATAAAATTCGTTTAAGTTCATGAGCTACTTTTATTTTTAAATTGCAATAAATTAAAGCTCTCAACATCGTTTGCAATGATATTTCAAAATGTGTTAATAATTTTTGGGGAAAAATATAGTGCATTTCCCCAAATGGCAACCTTCTTGTCGTGTCAACACGACAAGACAAAACCCAGGGTGTACAAAACTAAACAAATACGTGTTTGTTTCATTTCTCCACTAGAAAGGTTCTCCTCATTCCTTACTCAGATTATAAGACAATTATCTCCAACGCATGTAGAATGAAACAGATATGGGAACATTCTGATTACATACTGGTAATTTGCATTTTAGAAGTAACAAATCGTTCAAAAATGAACCTCGCGTAAAATACTGTACAAATGAGTATAAGCAACGCGCATGCCCAAAAAGCTACTGTGTCTGCTATTTATTTTTCGTATCTCTGCCTGTCTCGCGAGACCCTGATGTCAATACACGATATGATCCAAGACCAGCAGGGAGGAAATAAAATCATGCCCTGAGATGTCAGTTGATTTTTATCCCTCAGATTCCCTGACGCTTCGTGAATAATGCAGGACTCGATCTTTCATGTACTGAAACATGGAAACTCTTCCTCTGCTCCTCTGAATATTCGTGCAGCAATGATGACGTTGCTTTCAAATGGCAACATGGAGATCCAAGTGCTACGAGGAATCAAAATGGACAAGGAAACCGTTTATCATGCCAACGGAAACTGGGGACAAGAATCAAAGTTATATTATGAAAATACGATGCTGGTAACTAAGCATCTTATTCAATAAAGATAATACAGTACAGTAATGCGAATGATTTTGCATTCAGTGTAAACTGAAGAAACGGTTATCAACCAGTATCAGTTGATTGTTTGTTATCCTGGAAGTCAGTTAATTTCTTCATGAAGCCTAAGTGCGCAGTTTTGTTTGATTTTGTGTCATATGTTTTGTTTGTTATTATTTGATGATTATCAAATAAAGCTTGGGTGAAGGTAATGTACAGATTGTTTTAACTAGAGATACAGAGCAGACATAGCCGTAAATATGATAGAAGGTACGTTTTAACTTCGAGATGTTCGACTATTGCAGAACTACAGCTAAGCAATTATTACTCACGTTAGCATGATCGTTAAATTCCCATGGAAGTAATTTGTGAAAATTTACTATGACGTTACAAATATTCAGCATGTAAAAACGTAAGCAAATTATATTATCCTCTTTTTTTCTCGTAAGAAACAAGCTTGTATGCTGTGTTTGCTGTGCAACACAGACTCCTGCATTTAATTATTGCAAGTCATCTTGCCGTGTTTGCCTCCTTGCCGCCTGCAGTATGATGCAACATCTTCACCAAGGTTCTATCATCCGTGAAACACCGAGTGACGAAAGAAGTGACTGAAACTATATCACACCAATGCGCCAAATAATATATTACAATATTAATGAATGAATGATATATTAGAATAAGATTAATGAATGTTGTAGAATGTGACGTATGAATCAGGAATCTTTCACAGCAAGGAATCACCATGTTGGTAATTTTAACGTGGCTCAGTTCTTTGCGTCTAATTTTTAAATAGATAATGTTTTAACATTTTTTGTAAAGCAAATGAGAGCACTTTCAATTGTTAGAATATTTTGTATGATATTGCATCAAATGAATAGTTTCTTCATGGTGATTATTATGAGAATCAAAATCAACTCAAACTGTAATTGCATCAATTGAATAGTTTCTTTACAATAAACATTAAGAACAGCGAAACTACCTCGTAGGATAAACATACACTAGCTGCTCAAGTCTCATTCGTTCGTAATTTAGTGAAAGTTTGATGAGTCAGACACAAAAAGTTCTGAAGATCAAACACGAGGCACCTGGGTCGCAGATGTATTAATTCTGGCTTAGATGGACGTTTGTTTGTTCAGTCTTCAGGTCAATATTAGATGCCGACTCAGATGAACTGATGGGTTGGTGCGTACTCAAGTACATTGTGAGAGGACCTGCGACAATCATAGTGGGAACTTATTACGCATAACATTTTGCTCAGTTAACGGAGTTCAGTGTGGTGAATCGAAAACTGCTCAAATCCTTTTCCTGAACAAAATGTTAAGCTTATCATCCTTAAATTATTAGTGTATTAATTTTGTACTTTATTTAGTAAGTTTGTGTGGCATCAATTTGTTCCGTGAGCGGCAAGAACTTCAAAATTCTTCGACCTGGATTAAGAAATTACGTGATTCAG
>VCRD01000208.1:225842-257504 GCA_006783055.1 Trinorchestia longiramus | reverse complement strand
AATGATGACTCATACATTATCAACTCAGCTTGGAATAAAATATAACAAAAAATTTTTTTACATAAATTATCTGCACAAACATATAATTTCAGGCAGTGAGCATTCACTTTACGGTAATAAAAATTTATACCACTGGCTGACTTCGGGAAAGTTACTTCAGAGAGTTTTTTCTGATTGCAAGTTACAGTTTTCATATTAACATTTCTTGTTAATTTCAGCAGTAATATACTGCGTAAATGTTCATGCATATGTATGATTATTGATAAATTATGCCCTGCTTGTGATTAAACCCTTACCTGGGTTCTTAAAACATCTTATCTTTTTCTGAAAGCGCAAAAGACTCGTAAATAATTTTATTCCATATATTTATCAATGTAAAACGATCAGTTTTAAACGTCCTATTGTGTCTGAGTTTCCCCATTTTAATGGGGGAGATAACATACAGTACTAAATTTAACATTGTCGGGCACAGTGAAGTTGTGAAAATACCGAGCACTTACGTTTCCTATCTTGTGAAAAAAAATTTAAAACTCATATCCTCTGTAAGGCATAAAGTATGGGAAAATCATTCGTGTTCTAGGAAAAGTTTTGAAGCGTTTTGCTTATTTCAAAACAAAGATGATGAAGAGACGTTTGAATGACCGTACTTTGATGGGCTGTCATATGGAGCGAAGTTTGATCAGTTTGGGTGTCCATGAAAACGAAGTTTGTCGAATCAACGAGATGTGATACGAGCCAAACTGGACAACTCTCTGAGTTTGACAAGCTTTTGGGACTCGATGTCGTCTGACAATGAACTCGATTACGCCATGTCGTCTGGCAAGTGACTCAATGATATGTATGTAGTCTGGCAAGGAAATCGATTGCGCCATGTCGTCTGAGAAGAGGCTCGAGAATATTAGGTCATCTGACAAAGCACTCGATAGTACAGGACATCCTTCAAAAATGTATAAATTGTTAAAAGTCTGTCGTTTGAATTCTACTGATGCTAGAAAACTGGAACAGGTTTCATTCGAAACAGAAAAATCTAAAATTTCATTTAGTATCCAGAATGCATTGTTACCTACCATATGTATACCTCATCAATACCAGTTGTATTCAAACAACAGCCTTCTAAGAATGCATACATTTTTTGGGACACCCTGTATGTAGTCTGATAAGTGGTTCAAGCATATTATGTCATTTGACAAGGGGTTCAAATCTATCATGTCACCTGACGAGAGTCTCGATGGTATCATATCATCGACGAGGAACTCGATAACTTGATGTTATATGACAAGGTGTTCGATGATATCATGTCATCTGACAAGAAGCGCAAAATGCCAGTCAATATACAAAAATATGGTTGACTAGAAATTTTAATAGTTGAATTTAATCGCTCTATACATGTACTTGAAAATTGATGTTTTGGAATGAAAATTATAGCATTCCCGAGTGAGGTAAAACTGATTTAATGAAATGTAATCCCACGAATGAATTTGCTGTACGTATTTTCTATATCCTCCTCTTTTTGATGCCTTGCTGTTCAATGTTGGCCTATGAAGTCGTGAGATGCATTGCTATGTTGTTAATATTTATCTTTTTTATATCTTTGGTGTTTTCAGAATCAAGCCTTAACTTGATATAGGGTTTCGAAACATAAGTCAATACCACATACGCCTAGCTTCATCACCATACTGAAGCCAATCTCATAAAATCTTCGAAAATTCATTTCGAGTACAGCATGGATTATGCCAACAAACACAAAACCTCCCAAAAATCTATTCAGTTCTTCTGTTATGTTTCAAATATGGTAAATCAATGTGAATATCAAAAAGCAAGATGAAACACTCCACTTATAACTGTTATATAAGTTTCGAAAAAGGAAAAATTTAAGTTAAATTTATTTTTAACATTTATTCTCCGAGCCGTTAGTGGACAAAATGTTTCCATATTTTTCATGCTTTCCTATGCACAAATTAATACCAACAGGAATAATTATGAACTAATCGGGCTTTCTGATATCAATTCCTCAATAAAGGCGAAATAAGTTCAATATAACAATAAACATTAAAAATTTTGCACCAGAAGCATTCTTTTAGATCTTCTCACTCTGACTAATCAGGTTTTCTGATATCAATTCCTCAATTAAGGGGAAGTAAGACCAACAAATTAATAAGCACAACAAATTGCACGCCAGAAGAATTGTTAAAAATCACATTTTGAGCTGATATTTCCCCTGGACTGCCAACGAAGCCTGTAGGAGTATGCGCAAGCTATCTAACATCTCTCTCACTTTCCCTAACAAAGACTAGAAAAGATCTAACGAGCGCTCTAGGATTGTCCCAAAACTTCATGCCTTGCTTTGCGAGAAACTTGACTATTTCTGTCGAGTAAACTGACTTCATTTCCTTGTACCGCCCAACTTCGTGTTCCGTTGTGCAGCTCAGAACGCCTCGCTTGTTCTCAACTTGTCAAACTTTGGCGCGTCATCAGACCGAAGCGAAGTTAGAAAGTTTGTTGCTGCTCAAATGATGATGATGATAGTGTCACTAAAATGTTACTGTCGTTGCAATGTCATTTCAGGGTTGTTCTGAGCAGATATTTGCAACATAAACTGGACTTACTTTTGGCACGGCTGATGTATGGATGGGGTGGCCGGCGTCGCTGGGAGCGGGCAGGAAGTTAGCGAGTGTACTTCCATAGAATTTTTCACGAATATTTGCTTATGCAACTGCAGTGGGGCAACGACAGAAAATGATTGCCTAAGCTCAAAAACATCCCCGTCTATATTGCCGACTGCTAAACCATTTTTGCCTCAACACCATGTGTGTCTTCAAAGAATGAACGAACCTTCGAAAATTTCTCTTATACAGGCTTCACCCGAACATTTCTTAAACCACAGTCTTAAAGGAGTAAAAAGTTAAACTTTCGTTGATTTGTGCTCTTGATAAGCGATGAAATATTCTGAATTGATTCAACCACGTAAAAACTTTAATTCAGTTCAAAGTCCAGTGTTCCAATTCGTTCGGTTAATGAGTGTTTGGTGATGTGCTTGCGGTTAATTTACATTGAAGTTTACAGCACTTGTAGAGAACAACATGAGAGAACAACATTGGAATTCAAGTGAAAAGGAAAGTATCAGTTAATTTTCATGATCTACTTTTTTGAGCGATGGTAAAACACGGGAAAAATATTGTTAGGGCTGATGGAAATTGAGCGAAGAGAGTGTAGTGTATCAGCGACGACATAGGATAGTTCCGAAGACAAATAGCAAAATACTTATATACTATTGAAAGAATGTGTAACACTACAGTCTTCTCAAGAATCTAACCTAACATACCAAGAATCTAATTATGCGTAACAAAATACTCGCTTCGTAGAAAATAAAATTAAGGCAATACAGTACAATTTAACCGAGCAAATATCTTGCTTTCTATCGCTTTATCTGAGTGTGTCCGTCCCATTTCTTCCAATCTATTACTGAAGAAAATTATTAAACCGAAATCGGAATGGGTATACGTGTATTATCAGCATTGTATTGTGGATACCAAAAGCACCGGTTTATTATAAAATACGCCATTCCTTCCCGTTATTAGCTCTCTTCTCCTACACAACCATGTCATCAGTAGATTAGATACAGAATAGAAGTTCTATTTGTACTAGTGCAATGCCCGTTAATAATTTGTTCCCAACCGAATCAGTTTTGGGCTTGGGAAGAGAATCAGTTTTCTATTGAACAAACAACGTCTTTCTTGCCATCGAAGTCTTGCTGCTTCTCTCTTACGGTTGGACACGTTTCTATCCATGTTGGCCTTTTTTCCGGAATTTTATTCTGAAATATTCACTATTATCTCTTCAAAGTTTTTCAAGAAAATCACAATTCCGAAAACAATAACTCAATTTCCAAAATCTTTGGCCTTATACTAAGTGGTAGCCAGGTTACTGGTCAAACTAATTTAAAACATTTCGTTTCGCATTATCAATTAAAAATATCAAAGCATCATGATGAATTTCAACAGAAAAAGGTCCAACGAAAATTTCTATTTGTAAAAATGAACCGATTATGTATTCTGGATACCATAATGCAGGTGAAAGGGAATTGAATTGCCACATAAAAACAATGCAATAGAATGATTTCTTGTATTTCTTAAGCTTTATCCTTGTTGCTATCAAAGCTATCGATTAGAAGAGTGTGACACACGGACAGACGGACGGACAGACGCGGCTCGTATTATAGTATAGATTGATAAAAAATATTCCCATTCTGAAAGTATCACGGATAAATAGAAAAATATATTTTATTTCATAACTCCTATATTTTATCACTTTCAAACCGTGGAATTTCCACGGGAACTATCTAAGCCATGTTATCGGTAGATAAAATACAGAATGGAAGTTCTGTTTATATTCTTGAAAAATATTCATTAAAACACAATAATTCATTGTAAATCTTTAATGTATTCGTCTTTATAATGATTTATAATTAGTTAAATTCAATCCGTGGAATTTCCACTGAAACTATCTAGTTCAATGATAATTACTTCGTAGTTACTGTTATTTAGTAGTTTCTACTACGCTATGCAGCACGTCTCGTATTACTCCTACTGGTCATTAAATACTGTCATGAAATACTAATCATTAAATACTGTCATCAAATAGTCCAATAATAATTACACTTTCAATTATAATTAAAAGCATGAATTGGTCAGGATGATTACAAATTAAATTTGCGTTAATAAATTCAAGAATATATGTTTTATTTCAACTTTTTTGATGGAAAATCATCTTTACTGTGGAAATTATCAACTCATTTATTAATCAATGAGGCATCCTACTAATTTTAATGTCAACGCTTCCAATAAATGACAGCATTAATTAGTAATAGAAACATTTAAGCTACATAAATCGCTGCAATTATATTGATTGTTTTGTGGCTTAGAGAGGAGAAAACCACAGAAAACCTGAAAAATATTTAAAAAGATTGCTACAGAAAATGTGCAGTAAAAAGATTAAGATAAATTTTACTAGTACAAGTTAATTAAAAATTTCTATCCATTAGTAGGAAAGAACTTTAGCTTGTACGTCGCAGAATTATCAGTGTTTGTCCCTCGTCAAAAACAGTTCACACAGAGCTTTCAATAATAGCAAACTATTTGTCTAGGTCTTAAAAGAATTATCCTGCGTACACTAGGCAACAGATATCATTAGACAAATGAAAAATTGTGACCTATTTGATTCTTCCTGGTACTGGCACCGTAATGAACATCAAGCTAACCAAGGAATTAAACATGCATAAGCAGTTCACATCAGGAAACATCTCTAAATCAATGCATTTATTTTTGCTTCATCAGTTAGAAATTCACCCTGATATCTGGAAGCCTTTTTCGCTGCGCCTTTGTTTCAGGACACTTTATCGCGACCAGTACGACAGTTTGACGGGCTATACTTCATTAGAATAAATTCATGCATCGTAAAAAGCCGGGGCCCAGGCCGTGAACTGATTTCAATAATCCATAATGCTTGTTACAAAAGATGAGGTCTCTACTAAATCTAGTACAAATACTAACCGATACTCTTGAATAAATTCCTGTTAAAAACGTTCCGCTGAATTTTGAGCAAAAATCTGTGTTAAAATATGGTGCTTGGCTGCTGCAAGTACACATGAATAAATTCTTTTGCTTCTCTGATGGCAACAAACGATTCTGGCAACATTGGATTCTGGCAACATTGGTTAACTAAAATCATAGCCATATGACTTAAAATTAAAAATGAATCGTTGTTTTGATATCGGGAAAATTGGAACGGGTTTGTGTCAGGGTTGGACTAAATTGGTCGTTGACAAAAGACAAAATTGACATTCTCGTATAATTCGTGATTTAATTTGTGAATTAATAAAGAAATAATCATGGCTGCGCTCAGGTAATGCAATCCGATTAGGGCCACTTTACCTGCAAATTCAGTGTAAAATTAAAAGTAAACTTTTGAGGAAAGGAGAGTGTCTCATTAATACTACAGATTTGGAGCGCTGATAATAAATGTCAAAAACAAAAACAAAACGACGTAACTACATGCATTTATCCAAGACGAAACAGTCTAAGCACAATTATCCAGCACGAAATTTACTAACTACAATTGATTTAGTCGAAACACTCCAACCATAATTGATTTAGTCAAGATACTTTGACCATAATTAATCAGAACGATTCTCTTTAAGAATACAGAACAACCAGGATAAAAGTTCAGGAGTTCTCTTTTTCGAATATCAGTGAAGAATGTGGTACGGATGATGTTCATTTCAATTGGGAGTAGCGATAATTTTACCTAGTTGATTTCACTGTGCCATAAACCTCTGTTTTTTTTCTGAACACATTTTTGCAGACACAAAAATTATTTCACAGTAGTAGTTTAATTTAGTGAATGGTTTGGCATTTATGAAATTACACTCGTGAGGTACATTCTAAAATAAATATAATGTTTTGAAGTCATAAAACCTAAAAACCAAGAAACGTCAAGTAAAAATACCGTAAGAGAATATCATAGGGACATGCTTCACAAATTTCATGCCAACAACAAGCTTTGCTTTCTGCCAATCATCATCGGTTAGCTCGGAGTTTCTGTGTTCCGGATACACTGAATATTCAGAAGCAAACGGCCGATAGGATCACATTGCGCAATCTGATCGTCATGTGCAGTGAGACGCAGTCATGTCAGACCATGTTCCCGGCTTTAAAAAAGAGAAAACTGGACCGCATAAGAAGCCTTCCCTTATTTATTCAGGCTACGAGCTTAGCAAAAAAGTTAGAAAAGTGCGCAAGAAGACTTAAATGTAAATCCTTGGCAATCTGGGAGCTTGAATGTCAATAAAGTTATTCTCTCAGTAAATGGACGCATGCAGTCACTCGAAATCGATGCAGGATTAGGAAATATTTTTGGGAAAATCGGTGTTTCGAAATAGAGTGAAGAAGAAATTGGAGCGGGTTATTTTCAGCGTGACCGGCGGTTATGTAGCTCGACTGGTATCTGTTTGAAACAATATTTCAATCGTTTTATTATCGTTGCACTTATTACTACAAATTTTCTTCTAATAATTCAATATTGGTCAATAATTTTACTAGACACTAATGGTAGCAGTTGTTGCGTCGGTCAATATAATTTCAGCAAATTTTAATCCTGAGTTTCAACACAAGAGTAGCCTTGTAGCCTTTTACAACTTGCCACTTAGTAGGTAGAAAGATTTAGGGACTTAATTTGCAGTGAAATTGTTCCGGTTAGCTGGCAACTTGTAAATGTCTCGGTGATGTCCGAGACACATCTGTTTTCTACGACAGTAAATTATTGCTCCACAGTCCCAAAAAATTCAAAGTGGCTTTATGTGGTTCGAGGTAATGTACACACGATGTTCCACGTTATCATACTCTTATATTTGTGTCGACACACACGTTTTCTTTAAAATGTGAACAATGAAGAGCATCTAGGCAAAATGTTAATTTTCGACCTTTAAAAAATGAGTTACCATTCTTTGTCATAAAAAAACTCTTTGGAGTTAGCAGTAAGACCTTCATCACTGTCGTAAAATTTTAGACGAACGTAAATTAGTGTATTCGTTATTATTCATCGTTAAATCTGTTTGTGATTCAATGATATCAGGTGTACCTCAAAGAAGCATTTAGGGACCATTTGACTGCACAATACATTTTCGATCTGTCAAGATACATTATTGGCCTCCCTGGAAAACAATTTTTACATACAAGCATTTGACAGCTAATTTGTGTATTTTTTTCCAGTGTCTTTAAGTAATAATAACAATATAACACGCAATGTAGTTTTCAAAATGAGCTGTATTCTTTTATTGCAACATGTTGTTATCCAGTTCAGTATTGTTAGCACGAGCTTTGGTTCTCCAGTTTTCATTAGAAAGGACGAGTTGTATGGTTAGGCAGCATAGCGGTTTTCCTTCTTCTGCCTGAACTTCATCATAATCTTCAATCTCCTAAAAGCATTGAATAGAGATTTCATGTCTTAAGAAACTCCACTACTTTCAAGCACCCACTCAGCTCTATTTATATTCTCCTTCTTCTCCTGATACTATTGGGTACTGGCACATGCCTTCTTTATCATAGTCTGAGTCCTGTGGGGTACTTTAACTCGAGAATTTAGGTTACATCAACTATGAGTCCTCATGTCTATCTTTTATTGCAAGAATAATAATGTTAGTACAATAGTACGCTAGATTGAGTACTCTACGGAAAATACTGGTGTATTCAGTACAGCTAGAATTCATACATTAGAGAAAAAATTAGCGCATTCGTTAAATACTCGTTTAAATTGTTTTTTCGTTCAATCACTTCACACGGCTAGGTATTTACCGTAAAGGTATTCAAACTTCGTCGGGAAGAGATGCTACGTCGGGAAGGCAAGATTGAGAGAAGCTTCAAATCGAGTAGGGAATCATCACTTCTGATCTCTATTTAGATAGGCCACAGAAGCGACGCAAAGTTCAATCAACGATTATTAGAAGTCCATAACACTGCATGAAGTGCTAAGCAACTTCGTGGTCTGACTCAAATGCAAAATTACGCTTAGTTTCTGTTCATTGCATTCTTATGGAAGGACTTCTCACGCATAGCATGATACACTCAAACTTTGATATTTTCCCCTTCGTGATTTGTATTAGTCACAACTAGTAGTGCTTTTAGACAATTTCTTCATTACTTTCAATATTACCCATTTATTTGTGTGATTTTATAGGCGTTTTACTGTATTTATAAACTTATTAAATAATAAATTATGACTTTAGTTACGACAAGTAACGAGGCTTGAGAACACGCTCTTGAATGTAAATTATTGTTTTCAAAATCATCTGTAAATCCATGAATTTGCCATTCATAATGAGGCCAAAAGCAGTTTAGCATTTGAAATTTCATGAAAATTGCTACATTTCAGAGATGTGAATGGATTATTCGAATGGAACCACACGGAACAAACTTCCTGTGACTTCTTTCAGCCTGGGTGCTGAACTTCAGAGTCATAATAAGACATCCCTGAAGGCGTGGAGCTGCATGGACTCTTCGCTAAAACTGTAATAAATGTGAAACAAGAAGGAAAAAAAGCAGTTTAGCGTTGCCTGTAAATTCCTACTTTTCTGAAGTGTGTGTGAGTTTATCGCGGCTCACTTTTTTTATTCTAATTTAGTACAAAAATAAGATGTGTTCATGCATGACTTTATTTGCACTTTACGTTCAGAAAGAGTATACTTGTAGTAGCAAAATTCAAAACTTTCTTTGGATCTTCGGCAAAGTTTTGAAAAAGGGAAAGAAAACTCGTTTATTTTACTTTTTCGTTGAACTTATTTAGAAAAATATTTCTTTGCTAGAGGATATTAAGAAGTCGATAAAGCTGTCGAAGTATTTATTTTCTAATAAATATGCAATATATTCAATACAAAACTTGTTTTTTCTTACTCAAGGTGCAACATGAACCAGTGATATAACACACAGTGAGGCTTTTAACATCTGAAACACTTTTCTAGGTGCTATCTAACATCAGTATGTCAAATAAGGAGGTATGAGCGCATAAAAAAACATTGAATAATACTTTACACGCAGTTACAAAGCAATGCAATAGCTAATATTTTTCTTATTAATTATTCGTAAGCTAAAATTGAATTCATCACATGAAACTGTAAAATGTCCATCAAGTTCTCTAAATAGAATCCTTTGATACCAAATGTCGTGAAATGAAATTTTCCTACCTCCTTTTGCAGATGGACGCCACCATTCAAAAACCCTTCAACCTATCTTCTAAACGCCACTACTCTGTTTTTCCGTCTTTTAACCTTTGAATCTATGTTGTAAACATCGTTTTTTAACATGTTTTCACCCTCGAATCTTTCTTCTATTACTCCGTTTTCACCTGTTTCTATCCGTGACTATCCTTTAAATATCATTACTCCGTTGTTGATAGTTTTCACCTGGCAATCTATCTTCTAAACGCTGCTATTTCCTTTTTCACCTGTTTTCCCCACTAATCTATCCTATAAACATTGCTACTCCGTCGTTTCTCCCGTGAATCTATCCTCTAAACGATAGATAAAGATAGTTTTCGAGAAACTAGCGGGTAAGTGAGCTTTGCATTCTTTTTGAATATATTTGTAGTAAGGTATTAATTTCTATCTACTTCGCAGAGATACACTGCTGTTCAAAATGATAAGACTACACATGATCTCCGTGTTTTGAGTACATGCATTTACTTTGGTGGAAAAATTCACACGCATATCAGAGGTGTCAAAAAAAATTTCATGGAAAAGATTTTCTGAAAATGTTGTACCTAATATTCTATTCGCCAGGAAATGAAAAGCATCTCATCATGCCTGATCATAACTATAAGACCAAGAATGAAATACGTTTTTTTTTCGGTAAAATGTAAACAAATCAGACAGTTGCACGGAAGAGCTGATGAGGTAAGGATGTGCGTGGCTAATTACTAACACTCTCGATTAATTTCTATATGGTTAGAGGACATGTTTTAACAGATTATGAGCGGGGTTGAATTGTGGAACTCGAAAAACATGGCATGTTGCATAGGGCAATTGAAAGTGAACTAAATAAAAATAAAACTGTCATCACAAACTTCTTGCAAAATCTTACTGAATATGGAAGAAAAAAAATCGAGCAGTCGCCCCAAGAAGATCACTCCTGCTCTTAAAAGACTAATAAAAAGGTTAAGAAGAACACACACATAACTTCAAGGTAAATCTAGGCAAATACTGATGAAAACTGTATTTCTCGTACAATTCGGTGACATTAAATAATAAGGGTTTTAATAAATTGAAACGCTTGCAGAAGCTCCGTTTTCTTCGCCGTAGAGCCTCCCGCATGTAATTCGCTGCAGACTACCAAACATGTGATATAGAAAAATGGAAGAACGTTGTGTTTTCTGACGAGAAGTTTAACCTCGATGGCCCTGATGGGTTTCAGCACTACTGGCATGACAAATCTGTTCCAAATTAAACTTATTTAACAAGGCATAGCAGAGCAGTATCATTGATGGTGTGGGAGCTTTCTGTTTCAGCAGGACGCTTCAGTTACAGCTTGTGGAAGGTCACCAAACCTCTGCCGGATACGTCATCATGCTTGAACGTGCTTCTATCCACACTACTGAGTGTCCGAGGATGTGTGGAGAAAACTGAATTTTCAACAAGACACTGCAGCAGTCCACAACGCTTGCCATTCGAAACAGTTATTTGATGTCAATAATATCCAACTCTTGAACTATCAACCTTGTTCTCCAGATCTCAACCCGATCGAAAATCTTTGGGGACAGATGGCCATAAAGTCTATAAAATGGATTACAATTTGCGTCCAAAGAGGGTCTTCGCAAGGCTGTGTTTGAGGTCCCAGTGGACCTCGTACAAAAGCTTGTCACCAGCATGCCCAAGCAAATTTTTCTAGTAATCGATGATAATGGAGTATACACTAGTTACTAAAATGTTTTTGTAACGTTCAATGTAAATCTATACATAAATTTACTATATGGTCTTATAATTTTGACCAGCTGTTTTTAGCTAAAGCTTCATTTCTGTTCTTTTTCCGCTATAAAATGTTAAGAGATCTACTTGTTTATTTATCCATTATTTATCTAACCATCATTAGAATTGTGCACAACAATTTTATTTCAAATTGTTCGAAATATGATTCAAATTTGGTACTTTGTAACTGGTCCTATCATTTTGACCAGCAGTGTATATGAGCACAGAAAAAGTCACTTTGTGTTATGTAAGCTAATTCAAATGTGTCCCCTCTATTTGTTTATCTCATCTGAACACCTTGACGTGTAGGTGTTTGGACCTGAAATGAACACCTAGATTGAAATAAAAAACTAATGTGTGCTAATTATTCACGGCCAAAAACCTGATTATACATAAGCTTTACCATTCATTTAGATTAATTAAAGGATAAACAGCATTTTTATGCTCGTTCAAATTTGAGTGAAGTTTTGAAAATCGTCTTCATTTGAGTCTTCATCAGTGCATAACTTTCGGAGTTCTTGCAAGAGTTCGAAAGATTGTAGAATTTCACTGAAAGATAACATCAGTAATTCAGAATAGTTTTCAATATACCGTGTGTTCATCATCACGACCAAATAAGACCATGAAACTTTATTCAAACCTTATAGCTGCACATACAAAAGAATTCAAAGCGTATTATAAAACTGTTACACTCCGACCAGGCTATGACGCTAGAGCTCAAATTCAGGATTTCTTCAGAATTCTATCTAAGATAATAGAAAGTTGAGCTCATCTGTTTGTCCGTATTTTAAAATATCAACACTAGATTATACTTGATGTCTAGCTGGCTCCATCCAGAGTCCAAAAACTTTTAAAACATTTCTTATTGTCTGTTAATCCCGGTTCTCAAAACGGTACTTCATACCCGAGATACGGGTTCACATTTTTTCGTAAAATGGAACTTAATTAGGGATGGACTCTGTGACTAGTGTAGGTAGAGGATGCAGCAACATAATTTCCTTTTTTAATACGAAATTCCTATTGAAAAAACGAAGTTATGTTGCTGCACCTTGTACTTCTGCAACGAGCGAGTAAATCCTCAATTCCATACGTTCCAGAGCAAGATGAGTGCCGATCGAAATGCAACTGACATGTCTTTAAATCATTACAATTTGTACATCCTGGACTGAAATTTGACGACCTGGATTGGTCTACATGCTGGCTAGCATAAAATGGTGTTTTGACGTATCAGAGCTACAATTTTTCTTATCATATCTTTAATTCTTCAAGTGTTGGTACAAATTTGCTGTCTTCAAAACCCAAAGAAAATCAGTCGTTAAATATACTCAAAATATTGTAATTTTTTACCTGTTTTTTCTAGTTCCCAAATTTGATTAAACGATTGGCTATCTAATTTGATAAATTATCAACTTTTCATTCAAATTTACAATGAAACATTGAAAAAGAATCTTGCGATACTAAATCGAAGGATACTCTTATGACATTTGCTGTAGACCAGATTTATTAAGTAAACATGTAAAGCAAAACTCTCAAATCAAAGTTCCATATTTAGAAACAGTAAATAAAGAGCATTATTCCGAATATATGTATTCCCATTTTCCTATCTGTGTACTGATATTCATGAACAAATTTCACATATGTGTCACAGTAACGTCAGTTGTTAACGGAGTCGATGATCGAGTTCAGCCTATGCAATCGTATTTCCATACTACCAGACAACGCTATAAGAGTTGAGAATATGTTTCAATTTTGGATGTACCCTTTCTGTACTATTATCCAAAAGATGCTGTCAGTGCAACTGTACGAGAATATGTGTCAATTTTGGGTTTGCCATTTTTTTGCTATTATCCAAAAGATGCTGACAGCGCAACTTATTTATAATTAAAGAGAGTCACTTTTAATTTATTCCATAATCGACAATTAATGACAGTAAGTTATATTCTTGCATGAGTAGAATTGACTCGCTCTAAAAATGACGAGGTATTTCTTGCAAAAGTTAGCACATTTTCTTATAATTGTATTTCAAAAAAGCCGAAGAAAATTGTCTCTTTTTCAGAATTATCATTTCATTGCACAAGAAAATGTCTTCACAGTTGTTTGGCACTAGTCATTAATAGCAAATAATAATAATAATAAAAAGAAAGAGGTATACACAGCGAGTATACGCACAATACTACTGTGAATGCTCTCTGATATTTAATTTAGAATTCTCATACAGCAAGGGCAGAATGGCTTCTATAATATATTAATATTGATTAATAATTCCCATTGAGATCTACAAACACTTTAACCAAGTAGGTATGCATCAGACATAGTCGTCGTCCAGCAGTTTCATGGAACGGAAACAGTGTAGAATAGAATAGAATAGAATAGAATGAGGCTATAGGAACGAACCTTCTGGCCCATTCTTGGGTCGGATAATTACTTCGATAATTATTCGGTTGTTTACCCAAGTCCCATGCCGTATTTCTAGCCGCGTCAACCATGTCGGCAGCGGGATTCGAACCCGGGTCTTTCCGCTCGCAAGCAGATTCGCTCACCAGTCGACCACGCTGGTGCATGTACTTAGTTGCCTGTTAATTTCCTAGCTGTAACCTGAGAATACACGAGTTGTGTTCCCATCGTACTCCTTCCTTGTCCTGCTCTAGTTTTAATTAAATCCATAAGGTCATTTTCTTAATGTAATTTAGAAAGCTCTCGTGAAGAAGTGATACAATTTTCCTAAGCTAGGAATCTTACGTACTCCAGTGTTTAATTTCTACCTGAAAAACTGAAACTCCTTATTTCGATGAATTAAACATAGATCTTAAGCTTCAAGGTATTGAAAAACAAACGTCCGTAACTTGCTGATGATGGGGTACCAAAAAATTATTTATTGATCGCAGATTCTAAATCAATTCACATAGTCTAATAGAAGCAATTCCGTTTCCTCCATCTAGTTAATTTTAGACACTTCAGTTATGTCTTTGGCACTGTATTTTTAGTTACTATGGATTTGGCATATTTCTAATGAATGACTCTAAACGTCATAGCTTTCTAAAACGTCAATAAGAGACTTCTTACAACGCACATTACAAGTTTTACTGATTAAAGTCAAGTACAGAGAACACTCCTCAATTGGCAAGCATACATCTATAAGGATTTATTTCACTGGATACGCTTCATGTTCAGTCCTTTTTTCAACATAAATGTTTCTCTAATGAACTCTGACAGCGCTGCAATATAAGTGATGTCTTCTCTAGTTTTCTGAAAAGAATGTTTTATATGATGCAAAATTAATAACAACTGAAGAGGCAACAAGAATCCGTACATTTTAATAGTGAAAACGCTAAAAAGTTTTTTTCCGTAAAATAGTTAAACTTTCGCAAAATTAAAACAAACTGAAGAGGCTTCAAGTACATCACTCATAATTTTGAAAAAAGTTTAACAACTGAGATTTTCTAAAGGAAACATTCAAAGTATAATAAAATTAATATAAACTCAGTAGACTACACATGGACCCTTGCAAAAATAAAAAATGGGTTGAAAAACGTTGAGAAATGGTATCAGCTCATCTAAAAAATCAACTACTTAACTTTCTAATGCTTACACACTAACTCATATAATAAAAACGAATAAATATTTAAATATATGCATGGATAGGTCTATGAAACGAGCATAGTAATAGGTATAAAACTATGACTACAGCATACACTCCATGTATGTAGAAGTACAACAATTAGACACTACGAGAAAGTTCAGGGTTCCACTATAATAAAATTTCTAAAACCAACTGAATTCTACCATTTATGAAACATATATACATTTACTAAGTTATGATTGCATGTTAATACGTGTCCAAGGGCTGCTTTCATTGAGCTAACGATTAGTGGACTAAATATGACTAGCAAGCCTTCAACACAATTGTATTATTCGTTACTATAACTATTGTGAGGTTTAAAGTTAACATAAAATGAGAGCTCTAAATTTTATTGCATTCTGTATTGTCTTTCGTTGAATTTTGGGCCACAAACCCAGGCAATTGCATCAAAAATGTCGTAATTTCACATGAAACTTGTCGTAAATTCATGTTCCAGTGGTCGGAACGTAAAATTTACGTTACTTAGAATGTGCTAAACAGAATTCAATTACAATTATTTTAAGGAAAGGACATAAATAAAAAGGAATAATTCTGTGACACATAAAATTATATAATTTTTCCACATCAACGAATCTTAAGCTAGCCTTAAAAGGAGGATTATTGTTCACAGCGACTAAATCGAAAGTCTTTTTTTTTATTATAAATTGAGGCAAAAAAGTACCTTTGCATCAATAAACAACGCATCCCTAAAGCATCTTCTAAGCAAAGAAATGTTAAAAATACCCCAGTAATATAAATAAATATACCAACAAAATTAAAAACTTTTCCTGACCTCAAAATTTGGAGAACTTAAAAGGCTTATCCTGACCTCAAAATACTTGGAGAACCTAAAAAGCTTATCCTGACCTCAAAATATTTGGGGAACTTAAAAGGCTTTACCTGACCTCAAAATACTTGGAGAACTTAAAAGACTTTTCCTGACCTCAAAATACTTGGATAATTTAAAAGTCTTTCCGTCACAAAAAATTTTGACAAACTTTTAAGGTGAGTGCAAGATTAAAATGCTATTATGGCTCATTTCATTCAAGCTCTTTGACAATAAGATAATTAGAAACATTAAACATAATACATTATAATTAGCAGCATAGAAGTTTCTTAATATAATATAATGAAAAGTTATATGTTATTTAATAAGAAACAGCATTTAAAATGAGCACTTAGGTTACATGACGTACATGAGATGTCATCAGAGAGAAATAAAGGAAAGAGCAACAAAATCTTTACGACTGAGTTTCTAAAAATAAGTTTAAACCTCCATAGTAGATAATGAATAAAATATTTCTACTCAAAATATATTTTGATCTCAAATGACATGTTAATGTACTGTATATGCAAAAAGGTTGAATGTTACAACGGGTTAATATTTTACATATTTGCATGAGACAATAATTTTTAAGAATTAACTATAATCAGGATACCTGCCAATATATTCATACAATGACTCTTTTTAACACTATTCATGGATCATTTAATATCGACAACTATATATTTTCGTAAAATATTTTTAGCACAACATTAAAAAACATTTCATTATATTGAATACAAATTTGCATGAAATTCAACTCGTTCAATTGCTTAACAACGTGGTCCTAATGAACATGTTTACACTGTATAGACTTACATAAATTCTTAAATAAATATCCAGGTTCGGTCCTACTTATATTTTCCTTCTTTAAACAAAGACGTGCTTGTAAGAAGAAAAAGTTTTCGTGAATGCACGAACACAGATTTCTGACACTTAGATTCATCTTCATGCTAATCATCTACTAAAATAAGAAAATGTCTCCAGCACGACATAAAAAACATTACTAGTGTTTTGAAAACATTGCTGGCGAAAACATACCGAGCAAAATAATACAACACGTTGATTAAATCGCCAGATTACACATTTATAAGCCATGTACAATTACGAAAATTTGACTATATATATAAACAATATTATAAAAAGGTTAATAATATACCTAAAACCCACAAATAAATCATAGAAAAATTATATAGGAAAATGTATAATAAATACGTAAACAAAAGCTAACACTACACGACTTTTTTCTCGATATTAAACATGAAAATTATTGTAGGATTATTCCAGAATAATCTATTCTATTTTATTATTTAGCAATCGAACTTTCGTCAGCATTCATCTCCAATAACGTGTCATTCGGACAGCAGCTCTCGTTCTGAAAGATCGTAAGCATAGGTAAGACTAAGGACCTCAGCCAAGATCTTCGCGAACGTATTGTGGAGCTCCATAATGAAGGTTTGGGATATATGAAGATAAGTGCACAACTGTGTGTTTCTATAGCCTCGATTGGAACTATAATAGGTAAGTGGAAATGCTGGAATACGGTCTCACCAAGCCTCAAACCAGCCGTCCACGGAAGATTCACGACCGTTCTGCTCGAAAATTGGTTTGAACAGTAGCGCAGGGTCCTCAAACTCCTCGTGAAGAATTGAAAGATGATCTCAAGGCATCTGGGATCGAAGCCAGCAAACACACGTTCAGCAGGGTACTACGCCGTAAAGGTCTTCGCTCCCGCACCTCTTGACAGGATACCTCTTCTCCAGAAACGTCCCGTCAAGGCCAGGCTGAAGTATGCCAACGACCGCTTGAACAAGCCAGCTGCGTTTTGAAACTCAGTACTGTGGTCAGAGGAGACCAAAATCGAACTATTTGGGAGAAACAGCACAAACCCTGTTTGGAGGCAACAAAACGAAGAGTATAAACCAAAGTCCACCATACCCACTGTTAAGTTTGGAGGTGGCTCAATCATGATGTGGGGATGTTTCAGCTCATCAGAAGTAGGTAAACTTTACATCATTGGAGAAACCATGAATGACAAGAAATATCGTGAAATATTAGAGGGGCTACTCCTGCCTTCAGTTCGTTTGTTAAAATTGAAACGTGCATGGAAATTCTAACAAGACAACAATCCAAAGCATACTGCAAACGAAATCAAGGAATGGTTGAGGACTAAAAAGATAAACATTTTAGAATGGCCAAGTCAATCCCCGGACATGAATCTTATCGAAAACTTGAGGGAATTGAAATTGAAGATTCAGAAGAGAGGTCATAATAACATCACTGAACTCAGAGAAATTTGCATTGAAGAACCAAATAAGATTACGCATGAAACTTATAATAGGCTGGCAGTGAACTACTATAACCGTCTCGAAGCCATAATTAATAATAAGGGCTATACAACGAAGTATTAATGTATGTATATCTTGATATGTGTTGTAAACTTTTGTGTGCGTATTTAATATACATGTTCTTGTATATTTTTTCTATTAAATATTTGTGGGTTTTAGATTTACTATTAACTTTTTTATACTATTATTTATTGATAGTCCAGTTTTCGTAATTGTACGTGGTCTATAAATGTGCAATCCGGCAATTTAATCAACGTGTTGTATTATTTTGCTACTCACGGTATGTACTGGATAAATTAATGAACTTCATTTTATGTTAATTTCCCAGCGCATGAAGATTTAAAATACGTTATCAAAATCTAAATTAAAAACTGAAAGTTGCTGACATTGAAACTCAGAAACGCATGTAGATTTTTCGTATAAATTTCATTGTACATCCCAGCATATTATTAGTCTTCAGTTGCACCATCCAAAGCATTGTTGAATATTATCGAAAATGTGTACAATCATTTCGGTGATAATGAAATGAATGTAACGCAGCATCATTATTTTTCTCCTTCAGGCTGACACAAGGGCTGTAACAAAAAAGCATTTAGACTTTTCAACTAGCAGCCAAAGAGTATAGAGTACTTCCTCAACTGACAGTCAAAGAGTATAGAGTGCTCCCTCAACTGACAGTCAAAGAGTATAGAGTACTTCTTCAACTGACAGTCAAAGAGTATAGAGTACTTCTTCAACTGACTGTCAAAGAGTATAGAGTACTTCCTCAACTGACAGTCAAAGAGTATAGAGTACTTCCTCAACTGACAGTCAAAGAGTATAGAGTACTTCCACAACTGACAGTCGAAGAGTATAGAGTGCTCCCTCAACTGACAGTCAAAGAGTATAGAGTACTTCTTCAACTGACAGTCAAAGAGTATAGAGTACTTCTTCAACTGACTGTCAAAGAGTATAGAGTACTTCTTCAACTGACAGTCAAAGAGTATAAGTACTTCTTCAACCGACAGTCAAAGAGTATAAGTACTCCCTCAACTTACAGTCAAAGAGTGTGAGTACTTCCTCAACCGACAGTCAAAGAGTATAGAGTACTTCCTCAACTGACAGTCTAAGAGCATAAGTACTTCCTCAACTGACAGTCAAAGAGTGTAAGTACTCCCTCAACTTACAGTCAAAGAGTGTAAGTACTTCCTCAACTGACAGTCAAAGAGTATAAGTACTTCCTCAACTGACAGTCAAAGAGTGTGAGTACTCCCTCAACTGACAGTCAAAGAGTATAAGTACTTCCTCAACTGACAGTCAAAGAGTATAAGTACTTCCTCAACTGACAGTCAAAGAGTATAGAGTACTTCTTCAACTGACAGTCAAAGAGTATAGAGTACTTCTTCAACTGACAGTCAAAGAGTATAAGTACTTCTTCAACTGACAGTCAAAGAGTATAAGTACTCCCTCAACTGACAGTCAAAGAGTGTGAGTACTTCCTCAACTGACAGTCTAAGAGCATAAGTACTTCCTCAACTGACAGTCAAAGAGTGTAAGTACTCCCTCAACTTACAGTCAAAGAGTGTAAGTACTTCCTCAACTGACAGTCAAAGAGTATAAGTACTTCCTCAACTGACAGTCAAAGAGTACAAGTACTCCCTCAACTGACAGCCAAAGAGTACAAGTACTTCCTCAACTGACAGTCAGAGAGTACAAGTACTTCCTCAACTGACAGTCAAAGAGTATAAGTACTTCCTCAACTGACAGTCAAGAGTATAAGTACTTCCTCAACTGACAGTCAAGAGTATAAGTACTTCCTCAACTGACAGTCAAAGAGTGTAAGTACTCCCACAATAGACAGTCTCGAGAGACAATAGGCACTCCTGAGCAACAAATGGTCGCCCCAAGCAGTTATAAGTAATACCGTCCATTGATTGTTAGGACTTCTTCATGACTATGTGTCACGGATGATTGACAGTTCATGACTGACTGATTGTGTCCCTGCTTGTAGTCAATCTATATAAAATACAAAGATTAGAACCTGTTATATTAATTTTAAAGATATTACTGAAAAAGAAAAATGACCTAGGTATGCTTTAAAATGTCTCTCCTATTACATGTTTATGAAAATTTTATATGTTACATGTGTAAGTGTATAATTGAGTGTTCCTTAGCATTTTTTAAATTTTACTAACGAAAACTACATAAAAAGTACATCTGAAAGCTTCCCTCGCTGCTGAGAACATGCTTATTTGTCAATGCATAGCTCTCTAATTTATTATACAAGAGAACTATTAACGGAAGAATAGAAGACAAGCTTACTTTGGGTGCTGTTTCAGCATCGTGCAATACCAAGTACATTTAAATTACGAATGACCCTGAAAAATCATGCAATTAGCTTTTCATTTCAACGTGCTAGTCACGTTCAAAATTGTCCTAAAATGACTTCATCGTACGCAGTTATTAATAGAAAAATACTACATTTTCCTATAGATAAAAAACTGGCAGTAAGGTAAATTTACCTGAGATATGAAATTGATTACACGGCGCTGATCGCATTTTTTTTCATGTAATATAGGACCGTTAGTCTTGCTTTCTCGTCACTGAAATTGTTTAACAAAGCAGCCGTTTGATGTTAACATCAACTGAAAAATACTTGATCAGTGTTTTGATTACTGACACAAATCGTGTTGCAATTAACTTGGTAACCGTACAACATGTGTGTATATAACACAGACTCTGGTTTATTGTTTCTAGTTCAGGGAGGTGCACATTTAATATTACTGTACAAAGAGAAAGGCTTTTCAGTTCTCTTGTTTTCGAGATTTCGTTTCCGAACACTACGCCAAATTTAGCACCTACAGACTTGCACAACTTGAGGTCATACAGTGAAAGCAGCAGCTACCGGCAGTAGCTACCAAACACTCAATAGTTAACACCAAAGCTGAATTTTAGCGTGATGACTCATAGCATTAGGCTAAAAGGGAATTTTTACTTACTTTAGGTCAAGGTCCTTTTATTTGCAGTTAAATTAGTTCAGAGGCTGTGTACAGACAACAATAATTCTACTTTACACTAACTCACACTATTCTTAAGACCAGTGTGAGGTGATCTTTGAATTCCAGCTTCAAGTTAATTAATATGCGTTCACGCTATCATTTATAATACAATGACTGAAGAGGCATTAGACTTTCTTAGTAAATGGAAAACATCAACAAAAAAACACAATTTAATAAAGCTTACCGAGTGGAATAGGTCGAAGCATGAGTATGACGCAGATATTAACACCTAAATGCAATTTTTCATAGCTTCTAATAAGAAATTTCTGAGCATATCTGCGTATCTGCATATTTATGTAAAAAGAGATTCCATAGCGTTAGTCGTTTTCTGTTTCAGGTGAGCTATAAAAATATCCAATCGTCCAAAAACTTAGGATGCAATTATTTGAAATGACCATACCGCATAAAATCTTTAATTTTCTACTAAAAACAAAATGGTAAACATTCTGAAACTGGATAAGCAAGGTTTATAGTTTATACAGCGGGCTCTTTAGATTAATATATTTCTAATTCACAAAGTTTGTAAAACCATTTCGAAACTAAATTTCATGAACAAGTTTTAATATTAATTATTATATAGCATTTTCAACAATTGATACCATAAAATAAAACAAAAGTAGTAATAACACTCAGCGTAAGTACCATATTTTCTGAGGGCAAAACTGAGAGATTTCTTATGGTTTCCTAATGAGCTTACGTTAATCAAATACAATGTACTTTTTCTCATCAAAGTTTTTTAAACTTATGTAAGATATCATACCTATCAGTATAAAAACATTTTTCTAAAAACGAACATTCATTCTTCACCAGGATTGAGCCATGTTAGTTCATTGAGTCATTTAATTCAACGATCTTATTTACAAATAAATCATTCATTTGAATTAAACTCACTAAACGAGCTTAATTGTTCAATAACATACCAGACCAATGCACTGCGGGAGTGAGAACCCTGTTGTAGTAATTCCTAAAATTATATATATATATATATATATATATATATATATATATATTTCAACACGTGTTTTTTGGCCAGTAGTCTCAAGAAATGCGAACATTCTAAAAGAACCTTGTATCTAACACATGTGTTTTTCTGAATACAACTTAAAATTTTATACTCTAACGAATTTTGAACTTTTGCATATATGCTTCCATAAAATTACCGTTTCATTAACTAAATATATTTGCTTTATTTGATCTGTTAAAATCGACAAACACCAAACTATAGATGAACACAATAAAGTTCTCAGAATCCACCGCTAATTCTTTTTCAAATCAACTTGCCAGAATATCATTTTATTGACCATAAAGATTAGTTTTACGTTTCTACATCACCTTTAACGGATTCAAAAATGTCGATTAAAATATCCCACTCACAATTTAAAATCTTGAGCTATAGAACTGGAAACCACTTAAGTAAATGTTTAAGGGAAAAATATCAAAGTAACATTGAATTTACTCAAGCCTTTATGCTACTTATGACGTACTATGAAAATTTCATAAAACGTATTGAAATACTGTAGTGAGCAATGACTTTTGAAAATTTTCTCGGCTGTTTCAAGTTCCAATGGTTTAAATTTTCATTACGTATCTAAAATGCAAAAACCATGTATACCAGAGCTTAAAATTTCTGGTCTTCAGTATGCAGCACCAAAGTTAAGCAATTGAGAAACCAAAAAAATTCTAAACTGTACCATTATGTGTCTCAATACTTATACTACACATCAATATTAAGCTTTCTGTGAAATATGACCAAAATTATGAAATTTAGTAATACAACAGCAAAGTGGCCTTCTTTTTGAAAGTTAGATTTTAATTTCTATTACCTTATATTACTAAGTTTATGGTAGCTCATGGAAAGAATTCTTAGTGATTGATTATGAATAAGCTGTCACATTATTTTTATCTTTCCAGATCCTTATTTTCATACAGAGTCTAGGCTTGGAACACTGAAGTTTTCTATTTTTATAATTTTTCTTCTCTACTGTGATATTTGCTTTCGATTTCTCTTTACAGGCAATTTGATCCGCGTGTTGGCTTCTTAATAGTAATTGAGACAATCACTGATATTGCTGAATGACAGCCTCGAAGCTCTATGGAAGGATATGGAACCTAAACTGTATCCATCTCCCGACGACAAATCCGTCAAGTAGTCAACCCTCATCTCTGAAAACGACGAAACTGTCGCCAAGTCAGCGCTCAACATGCGGTCTCTGAGATGGGACGCCCTGCAGTTCCAAAAATCTTCGACTGATTCCCCTCGGTGCATGTACGCTGGGCAGCCAGAAATCGAGAATTCTCCCGAGTAGAACTGATCGCGCCGCCAATTCCCATAAGATGTGGTGGGAGTGGGCTGAGTGGGTGTATCGCTGGCTTCAGTTGCTGAGCAATTACTCGCTGAAGTCGGTTTGGGTTGAAGTGGAGAGAGACATTCAAGATAAATAGGTTCTCTAGCCTTTTCCGGCATTGGTGGTAGGTTTTTGAAAGTTTTCATTCTTCTGTGGGGTGGAGGAGACCAGAATTTCTTTGGACTAGGGATAATTACTTCTTCGTCTTTAGTATGGTTAGTTGCTGAAGACTTCTCCTCTGGTGAACCTGGAATACTTTTCTCTTTTTCTGGACTGATTGAACATGCCGCTTTAACGATAGAAATCTCCAAGTTTTGCATAGGGTCACTACCTGACGGTGATTTACTCTCAGCTGACTGGGACAAGGTAACGCCCATGTATTTATACATTGACTTGTCTGGAGGAGGTAAACAAACCTCCAAAATTTTCTGTAGGTCTGCTTTCAGGTCGGAGATCATTTTTGGGGCACAGTTTCCTTCCAAATCTTCACATTTCACCTCACTGTTCAGGACCATCTCCGAGTTCTTCCTAACTTTTACTTCAGGGTTGTCCTGGGGGTCTTTTCGATTGCTGGAATTGTCAGGGCATCTATTTTCTTTTTTAATATCAGTCTTTGGAGCGTAACCCACTTCATGTGTTGGAACGTCAAATTCATCAGTCTTAAGAAAAGAGTACTTGGAAAATTCCTGCGGATTTTTATTGACATTTTCGTCAACGAAAATTTTACATGAATTTTCCTCGACATATTCTGAATTTTTTATCATATATTTTTCGCCTTTAGAGTGATTTTCAGCTTCATTTCTATTTAAATGATTTGTTCGAACTCTGTGCTCGTGTTTTCCATTTCTTGAACTTTTCGGCTCATACCTTTGGAATGAAGACCTGTCGTAATTTCCTCCAATATGTTTTTGTGAGCAGCTGGAAGAAAGGTCTGCGATATCCTTCCTGTGCACTTCAACTCTCTCCTTTGAAAAGCAATATTCTTCGCAATGATTCCGTTTTTGCGGCAATGAACGTTCTTCGATGTTACAAGATGGTGGACAGTCGTCAACACATAATTTTCGAGATGATGAATTGTTGAGCTTTTCATTTCTTTCTCTGACTGTTTTCAATTTTTTTGTCTTCTGTAGCGCCTTAGACTTTTGGACTACAGGTGACGCAGAGTTGGTTGTCGTGTGATTGCGATCTATCTGGGGTGTTCCAGTGTGGTTTGACTGAACGCACGAATTTCTACTCCAAACCAATTGGAAATCGTCTGTTGGATAGTGACGAACGATGTTTTCTCTTTCTCTTTGTAGCGAATACACATCAGAAGAATACCCAAGCTGTCGCTTCTTCTTTCTTTCAAAGTCTCTATCCCAACAACACGAAACAAACGAGCACTCGGAATCTTCCATAAAATTATTTTTGTGGTATAAATAGCTCTTAGAAATCTTCCCCACAGATATAAGTAACGACGTGTACACAATAATTTCCAAAAAACGTCCCGTTATCTGAAAAAGTGCCCATTTGTACCCGAGCTTTTTAGGACGACTTAACAATTCTTTAGGGTGTATCAAAATATAGATGTACAAGCAAACCATGGAAAGCTGAGCTAGAACTACGAGAAAGCAGCATCCTGAGATCTGATGGCATCCACCTGTCACGACTGAATAGTTCCAAGCACACTTAGAATCTCCTTTGCTTTTATAGTGGCTCTTCCGTCTTGAACGACGAAATTTTTCACAGCTTAACAACAGAATGTAGGCCATAAATATGACCGTGTTCCAAACCATACCAACGATAAACGATAATAAATTTAAGTTGCCTTGACTGAAATTACCAGTGTGAATCCGGAAATATTTGAATGCAAATTCTAAGAATAGACCTGATGTCATTTCGGCAGCACTGAAAAGCGCTATTATGAAGGGAAGAATTACCATGCCATAAAATACGTTGAGCAGAAGTGCGATGAAAGAAGACATGACAACGCCAATGCTTGGCTCGCCAGCAATGGTAAGAACATTTAGTATTTCTACAGGTCCAAAGCGATGGCTTGAGAATGGATTCCAAAGCACAATAGACGCTCTCACGAAGCTGCTCGCGAAAACCACTAAATAGAATGAGACGTGTAGCAAAAACGGCAGAGCACGGCATTGACAACATAATCTATAAAAGCAGACTGAACTTATCAGACAGAAAATTCCACTTACGCTGTATAGATAAATTCTCCAAATATCTTCAACATTATCACAGAACAACTGGAACAGGTCTTTAAAAATTGATACATTAAAAATTGCAATTCCAAACAGAAGAGTTGAGTTTTGATTTTCGTATTCATCGCTATTGTTAAAAAGTTTTTCAGGATTATAGCCTATTTCTTCTGGCTGAAAGGCAAACGTTGGGTGAGTTTGAATAGAGATTGAACTTCTATTAACATGCAAGTCCTGATATCTAGCGATCGTGCTTGGTTCTGTTGAAAAGAAGGTCAATTCATCGGTGGTAGTTGCAGGGAACGATTGTCTCTCAAAATACACAACAGCTCCTAAATCTTCGTTTTTCCAAGGAGAATTAAGAAGAGGTTTGAGCAATGATTTCTGGGTTATAACCTGAAATGTCGTCGTTTCGTCCGTGTTAGGTGTAGGTGGGATAAGTAGGCGAATAGTCGTTGGGAAGCCAAAATAACTTTGACTTTGCGATTCATGAAACTTGGACATTTCAGGAGCTCTAAATTCTGCCCGCTTATTTTCCTTGTAAGCTCCGAATGGCACGTTAGATCTGCCAGGTAACTGTATAATAAATTTTGCATTATCTTTTTCCCTGTGAAAATAATGTGAGTTAGTTTCCAATTCCTCAGGAGAATATTCGTGAATTTTATTACGGGTTGAATATTCATGCTCTTGGATTTGAGCCACACTATCAAGAACCTTTGCCTGACTTTCAGCCTTTGTTTTGTGTTGATGATCACCAGATTTCAAGGCAATGGGAGGTAAAACACTTGAAACCTCAAGCCTGAGTTCTGGAGATGTGAGTGGAGCCGCCACCGTTACAGCACCGTACGCGACACCCCTAAAAATGGCAGCAATATCGTTTTCTTTTACAGAAATATTATCTCTGGTAAGCCGGGCTGGAGTAGCAAGCTTCAAAATATTCTGCAGAACCTTGTTTTTTGCCCCCGTATTTTGGCTGTCACTTCTATAGCTTGGCTGGACCCGTTCGTCTCTCAGGAAGCTCGGTACATCTCTTTTAAAACGCTGAATATTTGCATAGTCCAAATTTTTTCTTACAACCGAGGTAATACTATTGTTGCTTGCATGAGGATGAGTGCATTTACCTTCTCTGAACATAACTGAGTTTGGAACTTCCGTGGGCAAACTACGTACAGATTCTTTTCCAATGGAGGTGTGAGTTTCCTTTTCTCTTGTTTCATTTTCGACATTGATATCCATTTCATTTGCAACGATTATAAGTCTACTAATTTCTGGTGTATCAGCTTTACTCATATATTCGCTATGAAGAAGTCTGTATTTATCAGTTTCAATATTGCTACTATTGATTTTAAACCCATCTGCAAGATTGCTTCCAGTGCACAATAATTTCCACATCAAAACCATTGAACTTGTCCTTAGTTTTTGATGAAGTACGTCAACACTTCTACAAAATTTGTTAATCTTATCAAATCTCAAGTCTTTCTCTGCAGAAATAGAAGTTTTCATCGCATGCAAATCAGTCCAGTTCATACCACGTCTTTCTGTGAGTTCTTCCTGGTTTCGTGGGAGTTCACTGGACTCAAAATCAAAGGTCTGGTTATGCACAGAGCCAATAGAAAGTCCAACTTTTGGCTCCTGGTGAATTGGAAGTTCTCGGCTAAAATTGAGCCTCGGACCAATGCGAAAAAGAGGGAATGTCATCCTAGCCCCAGAAAAGTTAGGCCACGTAGAATAGTTTGATTTCGAATTTTCTGCAGAGCTGTAGGAATTTTGTGCCAGGGAACCCTGAGTTCTGTGAGATTTTTTTGCTTGAAAGTGTTTGTTTCTCAAGTTTTTAAACTCTCTTTCCCCTCCGAGTTGTCTGTCCCTTGAACTGGAACCGTTGGTCAACCGCTCACAATTGGTCGTTTTCAAACAACTTTTTTTTATGTGCTCAGGGAGCTGAGAAATTTCTCTTGGTTTGATTGCAATTTTTTTTCTAGCTGTCTGTCGCTGAAAAAAAGTTGGGAAGAGAATTAATGGTTGATCGACCAGGTTTTGAAACTGTTTCTCAGGGTTACTCGTAGATTCCGTTTGAGCTGGAAAAAGGGAAGAGGTCGATTTGAAACTGGATGGAGAGCCGTTGGCGATGCAGGGCATGAAGAACAGAAAAATAAGGCCGGCCAAACCGTTCTTGTATTGTCTGAAGTTGACGGACGCCATTGTTGAGATCTGAGGAAGAGAAAAGGATAACTTAGTAAAAAACAATACTGATTCATAATAGTGTGCTGAGATATATTGTAAAATAACAGGATGCGTCAAATAGAGCTTAGAAAATATTGTAAGTTTTTATTCAATAGAAATACCAGGATCATATGGACTAAATTTTGAATTTGAGCATTATATTGGTACTCTGTATTTTTATTTTTGCTGATAGTAAACTAAGCCTCTAGCTGTACTTTGAGGTAAACAATGTAGGGGGTAAGAAAGCACTTTGTTCATTGATGGCTATTCATCTGTAAAATATTTCCATACAGTTTATTTTCCATTAATGCTCAGTCAAAATTTTGGTTGTTAACATACAATAATCTTGAACCATTGAATGAATCTGAGAACGCCCTCTTAATGCTCACTTAAATATATATGTGCATATCGTGAGGCACATTGTTTCACACTGTAGAAAGCACTTCATACCTCAAAGTACACATGGTCCATTTCATAGTGCACAGTTTACTCTACATAGTGTAGTACATCTCACAGTGCACTTCATGGCACACATTGTATCACATTTCAGAGCACAATTCACGGGAAGCATTGTAGCAGACTTGATAGTGTCTTTGAATGTACTCACAAGGTCATATTTTGTTTAGCAGTTCAGACCCCATATTTTCAAGGTGTGTTTGCACTCGCATTAGTGCAGATAATTTGTGTGTATCCTGTTAGTAACAGAGCTGCTTCCTCAACTGTGAAATATTTTTAGTCTTACTAAATGTAAAAGCGTACAAATTATCTCCATCATGGAAAGTATGTAGTTGATTCTTATTCACACAAAAGTATGGTTTATGGAGGGTGCACTGCTTCTAGGTTGCAACATAAGAAATAATCTACACGAAAATTAATACGTCACCGAATGCAGTACCAGTAGTGCATGTTCTCGACCCGGAAGATTTTCCTGCTTAAGTTAAATATATATATATATATATATATATATATATATATATATATATATATATATATATATATATATATATATATTCTTTATGTATTCTTGATATAAGTCATTTAACATAATTAGTTTCCATAAAACAACGATATTACCTTGAAAGTTATAACTGTTCGTGAGATACAGGTTATTTAATGAGTTTAGTTACACAAGTTCAAAACTTACATGTATATAAATCATGCAATAAATCTACCCTCAGTCTCTACACTTCAAATCCGTGATGAGGTTCTCCGTTGCTTTCAGATCAGTTCTTATTTGTATATTCCAGTAGATGGAAATGGTGGAAAATTTTCGATATCACAGCCTAACTATTTTACTAAACTAACTAACACAAATTTCCTTATTTGAGCAAAACTTTTCGTCAGTTGTACGAATATGATCAATAATTCGACAACAAAAACATGTTTGTACATATTTATTACATCTACTGCACATATTTGATGATGAGTACATTGATGTACATATTTAATAATGAGTTTATTTGTTGTACATATCTAGTGATGAGCATAATAGATATACATATATATATATATATATATATATATATATATATATATATATATATATATATATATATATATATATTTGATTAGCATATTTGACGTACATATTTGGTGATGCATACATTTGATGATGGACACATTTGTTGTATATATATATATGGGTGATTTGATGCAGATGCTTGGGGCAGTCGTAAAAAACCTAAATGTGCGTGAAGACAGTTAGTCGAAACTAGGAATTTTTGCCCTAGATGTTATCAAATGTAAGAAAACTCATTTAAAGAGTAGACTATCCAGCCCTTCCGTCAATGGAAACTTACTGTGCACCCATATCTCACAGGCACCAAAAAATGAAAGACTTTTAAAATCACAGCCTAGTATAATCTAGAAGTTGGAAAACCAACTTCTTGATGCTAAAATTTTAAGACCGGTGATGATGCTGTCTGCGACTGTTCCTGTCCTTGTGTTGTGGCTCCAAGCAGAGGAAAGTTTGATATAATAGTCTGTTTGGTCATTTAATCAAGTCAATCTTCCTGGCCTCCTACGTCGTAACAGGAATGATTCGAGCGCTCCGTGAGGACTCGAACCAGTGACCTGATGCACAGGTCTGGGTGCTTACCATTCGACTACAGTGGAAGGACTGTGTAAGCATGTACTGGTATTAAATTTACTTTAAATCAGTAAGTCCCAAATTGAGGAAGATTTTCCGCTGGGGGGTAATTGAAAGCTACCTGGGGGGGAAATAATGACACTGCCTACTAACGATAAAAAAATCTCAGATGGATTTTCTCATGTTTGAGTCTACACGGTTAATTGTTACTAACCGCTCTCTCACTGCTTTACTATGGAACTATTTCTTTATCAGTATTTTGTTACATTTTAAAAATAAATTAGTAAATAGTCACAGTGCATTCTGACTACTCTTTCCCTTGTACACATGAAGAGGGAAATCTGGATGGCTGAACTGGGTGCAAGAGAAATTAGAGTTAAAAGATTGGGAACCACTGCTCTAGACAGTTACCTCTGCGTTCACACCTCAGGTTTGCATATTTTATGGGAGTGTGAAATGTACACGACTGAATAAAAAGTTTGAAGTGCTCATCACTTTATTGAACTTTTGTTCGGTCCTGTATATTTCAGGCTCCCACAATATAAACAAACTTAAAACCTTTAAAAAAAATTTCTTAAAATTCGAAATATGCAAATGATTACTAAGCGATCAGTAGAATAAACAGCATATTTTTCCAATTTATTACAAAATTTTGAAGTAATCTCACATAATAATACCTAGAAAATTACTGGATATCAATTACTGATGAAAAAATGAAGTAAACGTTTACACTATAACGCATGAATGTGTAAATTTCAATATTTTTTAAGTGAAGTGGACAGAAAGGCATTTGCTGAAGCAATATCGTTTGATGCATGACAATATGATACTTTTCTTTTGATGCGTTGATGGGTCATCAAGGAGACCTCAGTCCCATCAGCTTCATCAGAGAGACTTGATGATCCTACCGTCAGAAATTGATGTCATCAAGATCAAGGTGGATATCAGAGCACAAAATAATTTACGGATGTCAGACCAAGAAATAATCGATGTATATCAAAGCATGAAGGAATTGGTGTATATTAGAGCACGAAATAATTAATAGACATCACAAGATAAAAAAATTTATCAGAGCACGAAAATAATTGATCATGCGTGAAAAAATGTCACATCATCAACTCTTCTTTGTTCTGGTCTACTTGCAATGAGGAATGGAGAGCAAAATACTTTTTGACAACCCTAATCCAATCACACGTGGAGGTCAACAAGTGTGCTGCCGCTTACCAACACATGAATCACATAGACAACGACTAAAAATTTTAAACGAAAGCGAACGTGGTAAATCAAGCCATATTTTCAAGGGTGCTACTCACATTCCATGTTTTGAATGTTTGGCCCATGTTGCTTAATGATGGACAATAGTCGTATTGATTTCCTAGGAAATACTGGGCTTGCAAAACGATTTTATTTCTATGCTGTAAAAATTATTCGATTCCAACTTCTGTAACCTATTATTTTACCATCAACTAGTATTACTCA
>VCRD01000208.1:200087-225331 GCA_006783055.1 Trinorchestia longiramus | reverse complement strand
CTAAACACATGATGCATCGTCATCTGTGTTGGTCCAATTCCCTTCTACAAATCATAACAATTTTACGCCTAGTGATATCACTCGTTTTTTAAGGGGAAACACGTAAATCTTTAATAAGTCAAGCACAGGCGATCATTGAGTTAATATTGTTTTACATTTACCGAAAGAAAATATGAATACATGTGAAAATATCTAATTCCGTCTACACTGAATATTATTGAGCATGCAGTAATGAATTCAAGTATCTGAGGAAAAAGTACAACTAAAATATCATGCTTCCTACTTAATAGATATTACATATGCTCCTAAAATGCCATGAAAAGAGGCTTTATTTTCATATTAATGGAATACATTTCGAGAGAGAAAAATATTTCGCACTGAAGCCTACTAAGCTGCCTCGTAAAACATACGGAACTTTCTTTTTGGAATCAACGTCTGCTCTAAACAGTGCTTTAATAATTTCCTGTGAAGCCCAAAACGATAAGCATTAGATGACGACACACCTTGTATACTCGTAGATTCATGAACAGTTGTTTCCACCAACAGCAGCAGCAGTTCTTTTCAAAACGTCCATGTTAGGAGACAAGGGAAAATATTAAAGTGGTGCTTGGCTGTATCGCCTTGGAATCAATATGGCCGCCGCACTCCCCTTCACTCAACGAAATCTACATCTGCACCGCTCACTGTGAATATTTATTGTTCCTTTTAGTCTGGGTTTGATTTTCATCACTTCAATGTGCATAAGTTGAGCAGAAATGATCAATTTTTCATGTCGGGATGGGAGAACCGGTTGGGTCAATAACCTCCCTCGCTGACGCCAGGGGGCAACTGAGGAGTGTGATTACTCCAGCATCATTCTGTGACTGCAGAATACGTCACATAAAGCTTTAGGATTCTGCATCCCTTGAATATTAACAATAAATAAACTCAAATTTTATTCCTTATGTCTGGGAATGGGTTACTCAGGGCAGTTATTCTACAGCAATTTATAAATTAATGTCATGGTATCTCTTGCAAAACTTTCGGTAGTTTGGAGTAAAATTTTTGCCGCAAAATGAGATAAATCATAAAAATCTGATAACATTCAAGAAAACTCTCAATGATGTGTAACAGTCAGCCTACAGTGGCCCCCATTGAAAGCTACATTCGACGGTGTAAAAGTCTACGGTGATCAAAACAAACATTTAAGTATCTTTTTAGGCCCCTAGTCAATTTCGTTTACGAAATAAGATGAAACTAACTATTTTTTCAGATCATACAGTTTTTCTCAAACGAATTTAAAAATGTAGAGCCCTTCACTTATTATAGTAAAACATAACATATATAAGTGTGTTCTTCTATATACATATATATGAATATACTGCATAAACATACATCAACAGATCTTACGAGTGAATTAAATTTTAACGTGAATTTAAATGTTATTGTCTTTAAATACGCTTTACTGATATTATACTTCTGAATTCAATTCATTTCATCCTCAAAATCGGATTCTTTCCTCCGAGGAGTTATTAAAATGTTCGTATTAATTACCGTAGAGTTTAGAGCAAAAATTTCCCTTGAGCAAATGGAGTAAAATGTTATCATTTCAAACAGCATTTCTTGCACATTTATTTCAAAGTTTGAGTATGAAAATTTGGAGCTATTGTATACCATTTCATATCAATAAAATGTTACGTTAAATAAAATGCACTTTAGGAAACACACCGGTGGGCTTCAAATTCAAATTGTTTAAGTAAAAACAATCAGAGAGGATATACAGGGTCAGTCAAAATGATCTGACACATTTGTAAGTTAAATAAAAGGCAAATGAAGTAGGGAAAAAAGAAAGTGTTTTTATTTTCAAAAAGTACATATAATGCCATTTTTTCAAAAGTATACATTAATCGCCCTCAATCTATTGAACAATTCAAAGATGCAATTCGTCAAGAAATTACTGCCATTCCACATAAAATGACCCGTCAAGTTATAGACAACTTTCGTGAACTCCTCCTACAGTGTGTGGACAATGATGGATCGCATTTGACTAATTTAATTTTTAAAACATATTGAAACAAAATAGCATTATATGTACTTTTCGAAAATATAAACACTTTTTCGTTTCTTTACTTCACTTGCAATTTATTTAACCTACAAATGTGTCAGATCAGTTTGACTGACCCTGTACTTATAAGGTAAAGTTACATTAGACATGACATAGCAGAAAATAGCTCAAAATAATACTACAATAAAAGTGGGATTCTACATAATGATATATCAAGGAGAGTGATGTGGTAATAAATTTAGAATATATATTATTATATTACAAAGTTTAAATTAATTAAATTCACTTCTAAATACACTCAGTTGAAAAATCAGTATAATCTTTTTTTACGAGAATGTAACGGTTAGGTTACTTCAAAAAGTATATATAGCATATAGTAAAGTTCATATATCGGATGGAAATGACGACATTCGTCAAATAAGTTGTTAATGAACCATTCCTTAAACTGGATGGAAAACTGGTTCGAACGCAGGTAAGTGTACTCTAGGCTTCATTTTCTACACTAATAATAAATTGTTGAAAAATATAACATAAAATTCTTCAGACGTGTAATATCGAAGATGTAAGCACAGGTGAGTCACCTTCAACTTAACCCTTATGAACCTGATGGAATATATTTGTCCCAGCAGTAAGGAACAGATTTATTCGAAAAATTTAATGATATTTTGGAAAACATGTCCTATTTTTGGGTTGATAAAGCCATTGTCACTGAAACTTGGCTGAGCAAAAGCCAAATCGGAAAGATTAAGCAAGGTGAGTTACGTTCAATAAGTTACATAGTTGATCAATCAAGCTATCTTCCTTAATGTATACTGCCGATATCTGCTCATACAAATTACAGTGAACATATTTTAAATAGTTTTGAATTAGGAAAATGTTTGTGACTTGGTAAACACTTAATTTTGGCCCTCTGCAAGAGATGATACATACGGAGGATTTTTCCTTTATTATGAAATTGTGATACGTAGAACTACGTGCCTCCGTAACAGAAATGAATTATTGTTCTCTTGAAGAAACTCCCGTGTGTCCTTCCTCTAACCTGCAATGACTGAGGCCTCGGGTCAGAATGAACAAGCAGAACCACTCGACTTCCAGCCTTATCTAAACCGACAGCACCAAAGTAGTTTGATAAATGAAAAAAAATGTAATTATTATTGGAAATTAGCTGTATTAATTAAAAATAAATTGTCAGTTAGTAAGAAATTATCAATCAGATATAGAGTATCAATTAGAAAGAAGGTATGAACTAGAAAAAAGGTACTAATTAGAAAGAAGGTATCGATCGCAAAGAAATTGTATTATTTATCAATTAATAATTAGTTATCAATTATTACCTATAAATAATTATTGATCAACTTTTATTTATCAATTAACAATTCAAGTACCTAATGTCAAACTTGAAAATCCTTAGAAAAATGCCTAAGGCTAGTCTACGAAGTTATAAAGGGGTTCAAGAAGCAAGCTAAGTGACAGGCACTGAACCCAGAAAGATTACGCCGGGGAAACTAACGTATATCAGCTCCGCAGCTGCCCAAATTGTGGAGAGATCTTCGCTCGGTTAGAGCGACAGTTCTCCGGTGTTCCAATGGTTTTCCTCATCCCGGGATAGTCAGTTTAGAACAGAGGTTCTCAACCATGGGTAAATTTACCCTTAGGCGTCAGTAAATTTTCCCCTGGTTGAGAACCTCTGGTTTAGAGTCACCGCTCTATGTGTACCCAATACACACCCTGCATCGGACTTCGCTGCTTCGAATTTCCACCCGGTACTCGCAGGGCGGACGAAGTAACTCTGACCTCTCTCCCCGTAACGATACTTCACTAATCCGTGACGCAGGTGGGGACTTATATCGTGATAAGGCTGGCAGATTATTATTTGTTTCGTTATATTAGCTTGAATTATTATTATCTGCTTGATTTATATTTTCAGTTAATACAATTTTTTCTCGATGAAAGTCATAGAATTAATTTAATACCAAGTTTGTGACTGTAGAATAATATAGTATGATTCACATGTAGTGATACTAAAACAATGATTTATAGAAATATTCAAAGTGTGTAAAGTAAGTACCGCTTTGAAATTCCTCTGCTGCAGCGCCGTTGTCTGCATTTAGCGCATACGAGTTGTGTACCGCACTCTCTTGACAAGCCACAGACGCCAGTACAGAGTTATTCGGAGTGTGTACGTTTGTTTGTGAGTGTTTGAATAGCCTCCTCCGATTGAGAATGCCACCGACTGTGAAATACTCACTGTGATTCATTTTCTTAACTCAAAAAGCGTGAAAGAGGCTGAAATTCCTTTTCAGATAGGTGAAGTGCATGGCGAAAACATTATGAGCGATGAGATGGTGCGGAAATGGGTGGGAGCATTTAACGATATTCGTACGAATGTGCATGATGAGGAGAAGTGACTTTCTGTCATTACTGGCGATCTGGAGCAGAAAGTTGGTAAAAAAGTGAGAGAGAACAGACGCTCTACGATTTCGACAATATTTGCTGAATTTCTTCAAGTTTCAAAAAGTTGCTTTATGCAATTGTTGCAATGGTTGTCTAATCGGGTGGCAGATTTCTACTAGGATGATATTCAAAAGCTTGTTGTACAATACGATAAGTGATTTAATATTTATAGATATTATGTAGAAAAGTATATTCAGGTGCAGGCTTTCTTTTAACATTAAAATTACTCCGAAAAGCCTTCTTATTTTATTTTTATATTCTAAAACGATACTTATTTCAGGATGAGCCACATAATGTAATACCGTAATATTGTCATAATAATAATTGTTGTTACAATTAATATTATCACTATTATTATTACTATGCTTTTAAATAAGAGCCGTAAACATGCTGACGTTCGAAACAGAAAGTCCTTAGAATCCAATGCGAAACCACTACAATAAATAGCTCAAGATGAGCGTTCATGGAAGTTCTCAGTCTCGCATTCGTGAAAAACGCAGCCCTCCATCGGAGAACACCAGAGCCAAGAGATGTCTTCATATATTTTATTGGTCGCAATAATCCACATCTTAGGATATACATTCCTGATGTTCGACATCGAACATCAATAGATTGCTGCGAAAAATTCCTGGAATGTCCTCTTCCAGCGACAAGGACTTTTAAGTATCGGGGCTCAGGCCTAAGATTGACAAAGGGCAGACGGGAGAAATTGCTCGAGTCTGTGTAATACTAAAGTGCGGATGTAATAACTGTACTACCTTAGCAAAAATACCTTTAATGAATACTTATTGTCATACGCTATTTATTGTATTTCAAGAACCGTAATCATGCTGGTGAGGAAATTCACTTGTATCTTTGCACGCGTACTATCGTTAGAAATTTCTATGTTGGCAAAAGTACCTATTTTTCATTCTTTTTGCGTCTTCATATCGACATGTTGGAGTCCTGTTGTGTCCATATTAATGTAGTTTCCTACACGGTTTGTAAACCCGTTTCCCAGGACATGTGGCTTTGAAGTAAATTAATAGCTACAAGAGCCAGTTCATTGTTACTTTTCATCGTTTACATCCAGTTCTGCAGACACAAGGAGCACAATCGAACGTCGTGCCATGCAATATCTTTCATTCGTAGATTAAAGTATGTTTCAATACCCTTCGAATCGCCGTTCTCTAGCAATCACATCGACATTGCAGTGTCAATCTCTGAGACAAATATTCTTCATATACCTGACTAGTTTCTAACATACTGGACATCACAAACACTATTAGGCCTCCAATTCTAAAGACAACTTTACTTTAGGAAAATTAAAGACAGAATAACCATGGATTTTTATAAATTAATAAAGGTTGTAGTAGACCTGCGGAGCTAAACAGTTAGGAGTGAAATTGCGAGATCACTTATCCACCATAAACTTTGTTCAACGTTACGATCAAAACGTTATTTTGCTTTGAAATTTCATACTCATTTTGCTTCATTGTAAAAAGTTGACTTAGCAAGCCTGCCCCAGCTCAAAAAAAATTCAATGAAATTAATTGAAAGGCATTATGTCGCTCTTTTTCAAGAAACTATGTTCCGTAACTAAGCTTACTTTATACAATAAAATATAATTCTGTGTCCCTTTAAATGACAACTAAGCAATTTCTTTTAATATTTATTCAGATCTATCTCACTTGAAGCAATAATAAATAACTCATGCGTTAAAGAACTCCAAGATAAAAAATGAATCCTGTTTCAGGTCATGTGATTATACTTTTGACAGATACTTGGAAGATACTTTAACAGATACTTGGTTTTGCATTGTAAAACCAAACACAGAAAATAATCTCAAACACAACAAAACACACTTATTTACACATTGATTTCCTTATTCCACTTTATAAATCATAAAAAAAATTGTATCCATTCTTCTCGACAAAATAATCCTGAACAAAGTAGAGTTAATGAAGTTGAATTTTTCCACGCTCGATCAATTATCTTCGACGAGATATCCATCAATTCCTCCATCTCAGGGCCATCAATTACTGATGGTGAGAGCCATCAATTCTGCCTTGATGAAGCCGATGTGGCCTGGGTCTCTGCGTTCATCCATCAAGGCCTTGTGAAGAAAGCCTTTCCTTAGACGTGCATCAAACGATATGCATGTCCGTAGCTTGCTACTCAGTATTTATCAGCAACATCATACTTGCAAAGTTTGAAATTCTTTTGACCCAGTAATGCTATTCAAGAAAATTTCGTAGCTTATGTAACTAGGAGCGGGGAATTAATAAATCATAATGTATGGAATTATTGTGAGTTTATGTCTGCTTTTATGAGTATTTCAATTTATGATTGAGTTATAATTAGTTATTTCTGTAAAGTTTTGTACTGAACCTGAAAAATAATGTAGTTATAACACGCAAAGTCTTGAATATTTAAAAAATAATAATTACGAAAAACAAGTGAATAGTTGAAAGCAAATTACAGAAAAGACATTTAGTAAAAAGATTGAGATAATTTGATATCAAAATGAATGTACAGCAACACTTAGGCGTGAGTGTCATCTAAGAATGTATGGAAATGTCTCAATGGCGATGAAGTTGAGACATGTCTTCCTCTAACAACATCGAAAAATGAACTGATATTCTGCATTGTTCAGTGATATGACGTAGAAATAATATTTGATCCATGCATGATAAAGTTTTGGGTTGACAGAAATATTTTATTTGTGTTATGATTCAATGATTGTTTTAAGCCAGTTGTGCTCCATACATTGGAATCTAAGTGTCTTTATGTCACAAAATAAAAGTCATTATACTAATCACATGGAAGTGATAAACCACATCTAGTTCCAAGAAGATTTTCTCTGCTCGTTATTTAACGGCTTCTCGTTGCAAGGAAAAAGAGCTGCTAGGGATAAATGTAATAATATTTTCTGGAAGCATATCCCTTTCATTCCTATGAATACTTATTCAAAAAACAGCTATTTCAAAAGTAATGGTTAAAGTAAACCGAATTTAGCGTTAACTTTTCAGGGGTAGGTGAGGAGAATTTTAGCACATAATTTGCATTGTAAAAAAGTAATCTAGAATTAGAAGCTACTCATGTAATTGTTTTCGAATCTGAACCCTTACTCAAGCTTCCCCAGTATTAATACTTTCATGATAAGTGTTGGCAAAATTCCAAAGCTGCAATATGTTCTATAAATGATAATATTAGAAGATTAATTTGTAAAATATTTAATCGTTATAGCTTAATAAAACAAGGGTGGCAATGAAACTCCATATGTACAATAAATGTATACGTTCTTAATCCAAATGTTCAAAATGCTCTTCTAAGCTGACCCCTGTACACGTCTTTTCTTTTCCTGGTGTAACTTGTTATCTTTCTGACATCCTCGTCACTCATGTTGGCTGCAATGTCCGGCACAACACGTCTCAACTCAGCCAGAGTGTTTGGTTGACACCTGACAGTGTGTAAAATGCCCTAGGCCCAGAAGGGAAAATAAGAATAGGTAAACACTTTTTTTTACTTCATGCTGGAGATTTGAACGATCTAAAGGTTCATAATTCATTAAAAATGATTAATTAAGATCAGGTACGACCACTTATGTCGGTCATTGCACGTATTTTTATTTCAGATCGTCTTCAGCAGACAGTCTTAAAGCAGAGAGCCACAATGAAGCCTCATAGCTGAGTACCACTGGATGCTATAACAAATATAAATATATAAAGCCCTTTTCGTCTTAACCAGACGGCCTTAAAGCAGAGAGCCCCCATAACACCCAACAGCAGAGTATGACAGGATGGTCCCACACACATACATTGTGTGTGAACTGGGGTGTAGAGTGTAGAAGGTACGAAAGGGGGCCAATTCAAAGCTATTTCTTTTGAACCAAATTTGCAAAAAAGGTGGGTCATCCTCATCACTTCTGGAAAAAATCCCAAAGTATGAATACCTTCAGAGCTTCAGCATTATTTTTACCTTTGTCATATTGTGTGCACTTCACACTGGATGTGAATGTGCCAACCAAGTGTCCTCATTGCGCTAAATAATAGATGTAAAGTGCAAATGTATGCATGAATATTTTGATAGAAGCTGACGTACTTGCCTTACCAAATGTTGATAGCACCAGGATATAATGAACGAAAAACTGATATGCGTAAAATTTACTGGAACAAACTTGGGTAGGTTAGCATTGATGTGAAAGTTCAGTTAGAGAGCATTCTCGGGACTGCAGTTCATGTTAACTCCTGACCAGTCTGAGCGAGTTAACCTCAGCATGGTTTGCACACTAATTTAAAAAACAAAAATGCTGAATTCGAAATTTAATATAACTCTATTGTATAAGTGAAGAGAAGAATTCCTTTTCGAATAACAAGTAGTCTGTGTACTACGTGTGAATATATTTTCCTTCTGGGCTTGGAGGATCGCCATTTCATTCGATATGAAATTTTTCGATACATAATTAATTCCATATTTTTAGGTATATCTAAGTAGCGTGTAGCGTGTAGATGATCAACACGCTACTCTAACATAACTCAAAGCTTCATACCTGACGGACCAGTATAATTAGGATCCTTCTATCCTTACTAAATATAACCTGCATAATTCTTGATCGTTCAGACGGTTGCTTATAATAGAAACGGTCAGTTGATAAGTTCTTATTGATGAACCTCATTAGGGAGTCCGCAAGCTGTTATGAGTCTTCTCAGAACCCCTGAAAATTTGCCCGAGTTGTTCGTGCATTCATTAAGTCAAGCCTTGATGAGACGAAGATGAGAGCTTTCTAATTAACGAGCTGCCTAAAAAATATATAAGGGTATACTAAGGAGTAATTAATGGTGCACGCGAGATGGTCTTCGGTATAGCATATCGCTCGAATCCTGATGATGCTTAGGAAGTAGTTTTTCTCCTTATTTCAGTTTCGAGGCAGTCATGTTTCTGGTAACTGAAGAAACCTCAACATGGAACCGCACAAGAAGAATCTTGAAATGATAAAAATTTCGGGAAGAGAATGTAAATGCACGTTTCTATGATATGGGGACTATAATAAAAGTTTATAAAAAGCACTCGTACTTATTTAAAACCTTATTTGAATTTCAAAGTTTAACATTTTTTCACAGCAACTAGTTTATAACTTGCTAGTACATCATTTCAATTTTGCTTTCGTTTGTAACACTGAAGTGCTTCTAGATACCACTTTTTCAAAAGAATGAATGTGTCGATTAGTTTCATTCCAAAACACTCATCAAAAAATGTAAACTTTATAACTCGTAAGTTTCTATGGAGTATGATAGCGTTATAACAAATATCGAAGGCAGATTAAATTCTGAATTTATTATGAGTATCTCAAATTGCGCATGCAAATACCAAGGTTTTGAATGCTATCGAAAGTTCCCGCACTTCCCAACAGAGTTTGCTATAGAAACTCGCTCTCGCTCTCTCTCTCTCTCAATACCCCCAAAATGTTCTCTTTGCTTCTAATTAAAACAAATGCCTTTAATTCGTCAGTTCAATCCCCTAAGAAGCAGTTTAGATCGTTAAACAGAGACTTGGACTCGATAATGCGCCTAAAATGTTTTCTATGCAAAATTGCATTGCGTTTTTTCTTATCGTGTGGAGCTCTCGCATGACTTTGTAAAAACTTTTATGAAAATTTTGTACGCGTTAAAGCGCACGCAAAAAAGGATAATATTTCAAATGTAGGAACAACAATTCATTTTCTTATGCAATGGTCAAATGCAGTACTATACATAGAGATATCCTTTTTCTCGAGAGTCTCACATAGTTCATGCAAGTTGTCAATATTATAATCATAAGTTAGCCGTAGAAAATATCTGTCAATACTCTTGCTAGGTCAATATTAAGCACTTCTCGAGATCGATTTTTATTTTAAGATTTTCCGTCAGGCAAACATTAAAAAAATTCATAAAGAAATCTTTATACAGTAGGAAACAAGATAAAATTTCATGCGAAATTTTGTTGATCACTTGTGAACATTTAACCACAACGGAAATCCCTCTTTGGAAATTTTATTTTTTTCGACATGACTGTATTTCGAAGGGTTTTGAAACTTTACCCTTAAAACATATCCTTATAACCGCATTAATTTACAATGCTCATGACCTTGAAAATAATTCTCTAAACTTTCATCGATGAATTCAAGTCTCGTTTTTTGCGAAATCTCAAACGCCCAATAAATTTTACCACAGGGAAATGCGTCGTGCGGAATCGGGAAAAAAGGAACGCTGGAAGCGAATCGCCTTGGGAAAATTAGTCGGGGAAAGCTACAGATAAGCGAAGGCAACTGCCGCCGTGATGGCAGTGAGGGGAATTGATGGAAGCTGTACGCGAGGGGAGTGGTGAGGGGAAAACTATTAAGAGAGAAAGGATCGCAATAACTGTATAAATATACAAATGAGCAAAGAAGTTTCTGAAAATATAAAATATTATTGCAGTTTTGAAATAAATCGGATAGCCAAGTTGCATTAAAAGTATCGAAAGCTATGAAATGAAACTAATGAAGATGTCTGAAAAAATAGTTATAGTGCAAAATACGATTAATAATATTCTATTATGAAACTCGGGTGGATTTAGACAGAGTTTTGTTTGCAATTATTTTGTTTATTACTGTTATATTCTTAAACTCAAATATCAATTACCCAACAGAAAGTGATAGCATGACTCAGCCTCCCAAGCCTTGCCATCGTCCTGGTCTAAATGACCACTTACCAAATGAAAGTTCCTTCTCTCGAAGTGTGAAGTATGTAACTGCACCAAAATTCTTTCTCACATCGCCAAGACTCGTTATTTAACCTCCCGTCAGACGCAACTGATCTGACAGGCACAGTTACTTTAATTTTGCTAATCACTTGCAAACTGGGGCCTGACGGAAGGTTAAGTTCGAAAATAGCAGTTAACTAGCATTGCGACTGTGATCCTTTCGAAGAAAAAGAGGCATATAAAATGGAAATGGTTTCTTCCACTAGCAATCACGTATGGCTGGTTATGCTACACTTATGACGGATGACCTAACGCTACTGAATAACGCTCAATATTCTTGCACATTTTCTTAAAGTGAATTGTCAAATTTCTTTGAAAGTTTTGTAGACTATGCTGTGAATTTTTCTAATTTTCGTATAGTACCATTTCGATTAACACTTGTTTATTTAAGTTCAGTCTCTTATCTTGTTTTTGTTAACTTGCCCTCTACCAGTAGTAACGCCTATGTGGTTTATCACATATGACAGTTTGAAATAATGAAAATAACATAATTTGGATTTCATGTTTGGGTCCTATTAACAAACTCACGCTGGATTTGAATTTAATTCATCTCAATTATCCTTAGAATTAATGAGTATTTTCGGTCAATTCAATCAAGCACATGACCTAATTTAACGCAGAATTAACTCAAGCAATGCTACATATTCGAAAATTATAGTTTAATATTCCATATTCTAAGAAAATTAACCTTAATGCGACGACAAAATTAGGTTAGCCTGTGTCTCAAAGTGACAAATCTACTCAAGAAACGATATGAAGAATAACTATTTTTCCAGCTCTTTGAATTCTCCAACTTTTGCAAGGTTGTCCCCTGATCTGTACAGTGAAGCTTACGTGGTGGTTTTCCTGGTTTGTATTTGTTAGCGGTCCGATAAACTGATGATTTGAATGCTTAAGAGAAACGTGAGACTGTTTGGAATTTCTAACAAATTTTATTTCTTTGCACGGTGGAAAGACGTGACGAGTACAGCAGACGAACGACGAATGAGGACGACAGACGTACTACAAATGAGGGTTGTAGTCGTACGACGAATAAGGGTTGCAGTCGTACGACGAATGAGGGTTGTAGTCGTACGACAAATGAGGGTTGCAGTCGTACGACGAATGAGGGTTGCAGTCGTACGACGAATGAAGGTTGTAGTCGTACGACGAATGAGGGTTGCAGTCGTACGACGAATGAAGGTTGTAGTCGTACGACGAATGAGGGTTGCAGTCGTACGACGAATAAGGGTTGTAGTCGTACGACGAATGAGGGTTGCAGTCATACGACGAATGAGGGTTGTAGTCGTACGACGAATGAGGGTTGTAGTCGTACGACGAATGAGGGTTGTAGTCGTACGACGAATGAGGGTTGTAGTCGTACGACGAATGAGGGTTGTAGTCGTACGACGAATGAGGGTTGTAGTCGTACGACGAATGAGGGTTGTAGTCGTACGACGAATGAGGGTTGCAGTCATACGACGAATGAGGGTTGTAGTCGTACGACGAATGAGGGTTGTAGTCGTACGACGAATGAGGGTTGCAGTCATACGACGAATGAGGGTTGTAGTCGTACGACGAATGAGGGTTGTAGTCGTACGATGAATGAGGGTTGTAGTCGTACGACAGACGAGGGCGGCAGACGTACGACTATTGAGGGCGGCTTCCTAGTGTAATGAATGGCCTTAAAATTTGATGAAAACCACTATAAAATTATCTAACAACGATGAACACAGCACACAGAAAGTAAAAGTCGAACAAAATAAAGCATTTTTACGGATTAAAATGCACAAATCAAATAAATAAATCTGCCGCCTGTGGCATGAGGACGTTATTTGCATGTGATAGACAACACATGCAGGAAACGTTTATTCTATTTTACAGTTAAATTTTATAGTAGTGTGACACTGGTAAAAATTGGTTTCGTTTCCCTAATTCCGTGGAACAGTTTTTCAAAACGTTAGTGATCCTAAAGTGTATTTGAACATACAGTACGAGTATACTAAAATTAAGACGGTAGTTTCAAACCAAGTCTTTGAATTCTCGTCTAATTTTTTGCCCGTAGAAATAGTGATAATGACATTGCATCTAGATAATAAAAATTAAATGTCTAAATGCTATCCTAGTATACATTATTATGAACTAATACGGTGAACATGAGTTCCCAGTGCCCCCGCATCTACAGTCTTCCGCAACATCATTGCAAGAAAAACACATAATTGAAATCGATGGAACTTTTTCGGTCTAAATAATCTCCAAAATTCTATGTAAGTGTTATTATTTTGAAAGTTTGCTCCAGTCTTCGCCGAGATAAAATTAATCAAATCTTCACCTCCCCGAAAAAAATAGCATTGAACAGAATTGAGTCACAACTTCCCTCATTTGGTATTGACTTGAAGAAAAGTCTGTGTAGCATTTATTTCCTCATTGTTGACTGTTGTAGGCTGCAATCAATAATTCAAAAGGAAGCTGTGGAACATAGTTTTTTATTAAATTTTTAAGTAGAAAGTGATACATGGGAAACCATCCTACATGCAATACAACACATATTTCATACCTAATGAAGCCCCATATCTGATTTCATGTCTCTAAGTCTTATCGTTGTATGATGATGATGCAGTTGCAAGCCATTAGAGAAAAGTTCTATTCAATCTTTTCATTCCCAGAGACTGTTTCATTTTTATGGACTTGTACGTAACATCTCCCATTGTACTCGTATACAGCTGGACTCAAAGCAAGGGTACAACCTCCAGTACCTTGACATCAACTCCTACGTGCACTGGGTCGGGCATGCCTTAGCAACTAATCGTAGACTTTAAATGTAGTGTATGGTATGTATATATTTATAGATATATAATAATATTGCAATATTCATAGAATCTTGAATAGCAGTAACTCTCCCCATCCCTAGTTAAAGATTTGAAATTCACTCGCTGTTGAAGGTCGTGGAGCTTGAAAACAAAGGAAAAACTCAACCTACCTTCTGACCTGGGGCTACAGGGACGAGTTTTTGAAGCCCCAAATAAACAAACGTAGAAGAAGAATCAAGGGTGCAGGGAACACATCACGAGTTTTCCCAATCCTTGTATCACATTCTTAAGTAGACAGCATTACTCCTACGTGAGAACCTAAGTTTAATGTCCCTGTTCTTGTGAGGCACCTGACCTACAGCTGTTGCATGGCCCCTCAAAGTTGTTCTACTGGCCCAAAAGCCGTGATAAGAGACCAAAAAACCGTTTTCAGGTATCCGGCGTCTTTCCATAGGTCTCGAAGTCCTATCATGGGCTCTAAAGGCGTTCTACGGCCCCTGAAAGCCACCTGAAAGCAGTTTACTGGCTCGAAAGAGGTTCTACTCTGCCCAATGCCGTTGTGTTGGCTAAGAAGCCATTCTACAGTCTCCAAAGCCATTTAACGATCACGAAGTCGTTCTACGGGCCCCAAAAGCCGTTCTATAGGCGTCAGAGCCGTTCTAAAGGCTCCAAAGCAGTTCTTCAGGCCTTAAACCCCTACTACAGCTTCTAAAACCGTTTTACGGCTCTTGAAGTTGTTTTACTGCCTATATAGCCATTTTACGATCCCCAAAGCTGTTCTACTGTCCCCAAAACCGTTCTACGGCTCCCAAAGCTGTTCTACAGACCCCAAAGCCGTTCTACGACTCCCAAAGCCATTCTACGACCCCCCAAAGCCGTTTTATGGGTCTCAAAGCCATTTTACAGTCCCAAAGCTATTCTAGGGCCCCAAAGACTAAGGTTCGTTAAAGTGACTGGCATGAGAGGAACGATAATCTCACAATCTGGACCAACGGCAGCCTCGCGACGACATGGTGACCGAAACTCATGAACATAATCCAATTTGCTCTTCGGTACGCACCCTCACAAGAAGACTAGGGGAAACTTATTGGCTTCTTTCCAGATCGCATTTAAGATGTACTCCAATCGCTTCTTGAATTATAAAGTAAATAGATTGAAAGTCCGATGCTTGCAATATGATTACTACAGAGATTAGGTAAATTAAGATTGCAAGACTGATATTTGTAAGATGATTAATGAAAAAATAGAGTCGAGTAGATACATATACGCTGTGTGCGTGAAATTGTTTTGAATAAATTTTCTCCCTCCCCCTTTGCAAAGTCGTTATTTTAATTTTTAGGAACAGAAATTGCAGCAACGATATTTTAGCAGCACAACTAAATTTGAAATAAAAATGCAAGCACATCAAAATTTGTGACTGCTAATAGAGCGTAGAAGGTTAAATTGGCTTTTTTTGCCGTGCAAAATACACTCCCTCAAGTCATTCTTGAATAAGGACGAATGTGAAACTTTCAAACATTCATTTCTATTTCGTCTATTTGAAGGTTGCAGATGCAGATCGAGATAACAAAGATAAAAAATCACTTGAATATGACAGAGGTGGGCATGAAAAACATATACATAGAATATAACATATACAGACTATGAGCAGATACACAGAGTATGAACAGATACGCAGAATATGAATATAAACACATAGTGCAAAACGTATTTATATGTATGCAGAGTATGAACACATACACAGAGTATGAAGAAATAAACTTAGTCGACTCTATTTAATAAGAAGTAAATCCTGGTCAGAAAACCTAAATTTTATAGTGGTTTCAGTTTTAGATCATATGCTTTGTTAAACGCTGTGAACTTTTATTAAGGATGACATTGAATTCTCTGAAATACTCGATACAACGTCATAATTCCACGAAAGATATTATCACCTCGACTAAAGTTTACTTTTCGATAATGCATCTGAGGTTGTGTCCGTGATGAGAAAAGTGTTCCTAGTGAAATTTGAAACAATATGTATATTCTAATAGTAGTGGTAGAAGTAATAAAGTTTGCTATATACTTTAATAGACGACATTTTTTGAAACACGAGATTGCAGATTTCGGAGAAAATTCTTCATTCAAAAACAGAAATTCTTTCAAGAAAACAATTTTTCAATCGTTCAAAATTTAGGGGCGCATAAAACCTTGATTTTTTTCACTAAGTTCTGGATTTTTTTCGCGATGAAGAACAGCATTGAAAATGAAACAGCAAAAAATTGTTCTGTTGAGTTCCCTGGCTAATAAATTATGCACCCTCTAATTTTGAGACTCCTCTAATATCAAAGTCTATATGATGCCTTAGAAGTTTTGATTATCCTTAACTTCCACGATGATATTAATTAATCATTTCCATATACTGGGGAGATTAACGGTTGAGATCCTAATCACATTAGGCAGCGCAAATTGTGGACTGTCCAAACGACTGGAGCACTTAGGGTGCAAGTCGTAATGGCTTTCATGGGATATATAGTCAGAAAGAAAAACTAATAGAACAGATCCATTCTTTTTAATGGAATTTTTTGCGAGTGGAAATCTACGCTATGAGCTCGTATGTATTAATTTCTAAGAACTTTTTTTAGAACGAGTGAAACAAGTTTTCCTAGAAAATATTATTTTGTCCAAAAGATGGTTCTTGGAAGCTGGATGTTTTAGTTATGCAGTTTTGAGGAAAACTTCATCACTGACTGGATAGACAAAAGTGCAAAGTATACGGGTTCTTACGAATAGACATATTGAAAACTTGTTGCAAGCGACAGCTAACTTTGGGGTGAAATTGACTCTGGAAAATTGGCAGTTCCGTAAATCAACGTGTTCGAATGCCTTATACATCAAAGAAGGCCATTAGGGATCTCATCAACACCAAAAGAAATTAACTTTTTGACTCTCGTCACAAATTAAATTCGTGTGATAACCTCTGAAATTCACCGTACCGTAAGCATTGAATTGAACTTTGCATTTCAAGATATATGTAATCTCCTCAGTACATATAAATGAGAAAATATTCGCGTAAAAAGCTCTCAGCTGTCAATTGACTGTTTCCCAGTGGACGACACTACTACGCATCACATAAAAGATGAAAAAAATTCCGTTCATTCCTCTCTGTGTCTCATGAAAGGAAATTAGAAATTCCAACGATCGGTCTTCACCCTTTGTTAGTAGCAGGAAAAGCATTTCTCTCATATTTTCCAACGAAAAAATACCTGACAGAATTATAGTGTGTATTTTGGAGGTATGAACAGAAGCAACACTAAAAGGGCAATAAAGAGAAGCAAAAACAACGAAGAGAGTAAACAACAATACGTTTGCCCACTGAACTGGGAACGTAGCATTTTCTATTGAAACACGAATTCAAAGTCATCGTAATGGTTGACGCATGCGATACCACATTGTTAAAAAAAAATAACTCCTCTTTCCCTTGCATCCAGGTGCCAACAACTATGTGCGTGCATCAACACCCTTCTGACTTGTTCTTTACGGAACTTGAAACTACTGACTCTCCTATATATAAGTGTTAACGTTTCAGGCATGCTGATCGGTCCAAGACCAAGTGAGTACTGAAATATTTTCATGTTTTATTTCTTCATCCTAATACTGATAGTCGTAGGTTTCCTAATCTTCCAAAAGTTTTTAACGTTCAAGAAAAGTTTATTGGTCCATGAGCGTTAAATGCTGAACTAAGTCGATGTGGAAAGCTCACAAAACTTCGTCGTATTTCAAATTTTAAAAAGCTTAGACGCTAGCAGCTGCTTATCAGATACTGGCTGTTCTTGAATCGAGTCTGCAAGCAACTTAAGTTCATCCTGTATCTACCAACGGTATCTCTCTTTATCCTCGTGTTCGCAGCAAACAAAGTTAACTTCGCGTGATGTGAACACACGTCAGTAACGAGATGTACCGTTGTTAGCCAAATGGTAATCTTACTTTATCTAGTGACGGTGTCTGTGAGGCTGTATGGCTCTGGGGTAAAAATCAAATCTCTTCCTTCATCTACTCGAAGACGCTTTACACCGCATGGTTTGATGAGAAGTTATGGACTAACAAAAGCCTACATGAACCATACGTTTAATATTTTACGGGTTTACGATACCAGTTCCAATGAAAGGTGAAATCTAAGAATTATATGCAAAGAACGCAAAGAGAAGGAAAACCTTCATTAGTACGCTGTATGTTTAAGTTGTTCAATTCAGTTTTGAGTGGTAATTGATTAAATATCTAATTTATTTTCTACATGTATCGTAATTAAAATTAAAAAAAGTTCCACGAATGACACATATTCTTTTTAGCTCGTTTAGATCGTCTTCATGACACCACTTGAGCTTTTTAAGTCTATAAATATTTTCATGCTAATGAATCAAGAAAAATTTCTGAAGTGATCATCTTTGCTAATGGAGGAAACCGATTAGAATGCATGTTTTTAGGCTACCTGAATTCATTAAAAGAAATGTAATAATAGTTTATGACTGTTCTAAGACTTCAGGTCATCGCTTCCATTGTCCAATTCATTTTTCTGAAAAATAAGATTATTCTAGCAGTTTTTTTTCTTTTCACGCTCACTTTCTTAGAAAGACCTGCACTAAGGGCCCCAGAGGAAGTCATTCCACCCTAGCTCTGTATTTCCCCAGGCCCCAACTCTAACTTTGCTCTCACTGAACACCTGAGCAAGAAGCTTCTTTACACTTCACCAGCACTGAATTCTCAAGACAGTTTGTGCTGCAGGAATGTGTCGGATTCCTCATTTTTAAGATTTTTCAGGGAACGGATGTTTTATTGTCACATAATATAAGGAGGATTTCATGTTTTTATGTATGTTGGTAATACTACAGAATAAATTTTCTTAAGTATGTAGAATTGGTCAGCAGACAAAAACTTGAATAAACCTTCTTCTTTTACCCTAAAAATGCAGAAAATTTATTTCTTCTAAAATGAAATTGAGTAAAAAAAGTAGCAAAACGTGAATAAAACTTTTGTTAGTGAAACTAGTAAAAAATTAATCATCGAAAGATTGATTAAAGAACGAGAAAAAATTGAATAGAACTTTCTCTTTTAATTCAACATTTTATCAAAAACTTTTTAGCATGGGAAATTTAGGTATTTTATATTTAGAATTCACTGCATTATTTCAAACGCGTGGGCAGTCAGGTCTCATTAAACTGTACAGGATAAAAAAAATTTATAGCCGTTATATCTAGACGACTAGATTAAGCTTGGCATGCTAGTTTGTGCCCACGCTGCATTTGCAGGAAGTAAAAAGGGCATTCATTGCTCCTCTTGCTTTTCAACAGGGAGATATTTCTATCAAATCATTCAATACTGAGATTGAATTAGTGAAGCTGCAATTGACGTTTTTTCTTTAGTAAGAAGATTGTGTTTTCTGGATGCCTAGCCGAGAAAATCTAATCAGAAAACAAATTTTAAATCATATTTCTGCGATCTAAGCTCGTGTTCATCGTTATCAGGCGTTACACTCAGCAGTTTGATTATCAAATGAACAATCCTTCATAAAATTCAGCTTCAAGTTCAAGAATTATGATAGTTTTACTTTACAAGAAATAACTGCGAGTGAGGATACACTACTGATGACAACTCCATGTTAAAAATATTGTTATTCAGTTTTTTAACTGAATAAAAAATATGTGTTGTATGTAGCATGGATTATTAATAACACATGATCTAGTCGTGTTTTATTTTCTTGTTAGGGCTTTTATCTCAGTAGAAATATTTAAAAAAAACAATAATTCCTGCAACTTTTCTTTATCGTAACGACGTAAAAATGTAACGTACTGGTAGATGAAAGTTGAAAGCAAGAATTTTTCTGAAGACGAAAATATAATAATGCGTTTAAAATAAATGTATAGATTCACAATAAAAATATTTAATTGTCCTGAAATGAAACGCTGAAATGTCAATTCCAATTTGCAAACGTTTTCTTCATATTTTGTTGAAATAAATTTTTCTATAATTTTTCTATTTCTACTCATACTACGATATTTTATTAAGTAAGGAAAGAGCAGATGGTTTTTCCGATTATGAGTATCCGAATAGACTTTATCAGGAGAATAAGGATTCTGTTGCAAAATATGAACATCAAAAAGTGTCCGTTTCAATACGTGGCGTGGGAACGAGCACTATCGTGAAGCAGGATTTGTCAAACTCTATTTATTGATTATAGCTGAATCTAATTTAAAAATGCCATCGTGAGCATACAAGTTTGATTTATATTATTTGCCAATTGAGGACAAAATATATTATAAATGACCACTTCGGCTCAGAAATGTACAAAAATCATCAGCTATTTGGAATGCAGAGACAAATTTGATTTGTGTTTGTGAGGTTTTTTACTTCTAACGTCGGACCTTTCTCTTATTTTAACCGGAAAGTTTGCGTAACATCTTTTAAAACATTCAAATTAGATGCAAAAACTGCTTCACGATGAGGCAATGAAACGGATGATACCTCGAAATACAAGTCATGTTCAATCAAAAAAAGCTACAAGTCAACAAAGTCACTAAAAAGTATGGATTGCAATAGATGCATGCATCCTGAATGATGTAAAAATCAGTTTTATGTTAAACAGAACCACCAATGAGTTGAAACTGATAGACTAGTGAACAAACTGCTGAATTCTAAAAAGAAAGTACGCACATCCCAGCAAACAATTATTTCTCGCTCCTATTGTCTTCTACACAGTCACGAGCTTCCACCATGGGGCTTCAGAACATTTCATGTGTACCTGTAGGAAAATTAAAAAAATTTAAAACAAACTTCGAAAAATGGGAAGATATCAAAGTATAGACTCTAAAATAGGAGTTCTTCAATTACACCTTTTCATTCGACTATGCAACGTCAATTTTGATAGTAAACCTTAGTTTCCAATCGCGTAACAGCGTAGTTGTGAAAAAGTCGTTATAAAGTTCGATCTTCAATCATGGTATAGAAAAGTTCGTTCAGTTTGTCAGTACATTCAATGAATATTCGGAGCTTAGCTTTGTATGGCGAGGAAAGATCATAGAAGCCGTTGCGAGGTCAGCCTGCCAATATCCTGCTGGAAGTCTCACATTAATGCAAGGTATGGAAAAGCGCTGTTGATACACGGCTTTCCTTCGAAGACTTGGACTAATGAATGCGTGCTCAAAAATAAACGTGATGGAGCACATGCGTACGGTTGTGATGACGCTGATGATGGTGAGAATTGATGGTTCTCTTGAAGCTTCTCACCATCGTAGATGAAGTCATTCAAATCATTAAGTAGCACCCCATACAGTTATGTTTGTTTATATAGCCATCCATTCAAACATTACAGAAGCTGTATAACATCTATTTATACATTACTGGTATAACTAGACACTTCGTTTTTGTATCACAAATTAACGGGGGACGTTCAAAACCATATTTTTATGTACTCACGGGACAGAGTCAAGCATATGATGAATGAGTTCTACTTATATGACCTCGTAACATTTCTCATCATCCTCACAAACGTAAATTATGAAATAATTTACACATCGCTAGTGTAAAATGATATATAGCATTACACACACAACGCTAGTACCACTGATAACCAGCTTCACTATTTTCTTTTATCGTTAATTATCTAATAACACTAGTAAATTTTTCGTATTTCTGCCTTCTCTCATTGCTTCGTTATTTTTGTTAGTAACTGACAGCTAACACGTCGCTCTAATGTAAAGACTGATTTTTAAATTTCATGATCACAGACGTCAAAACCTGTTTATTCTAATCACCAAGTTATTCATGGTTTATCAAGAAAAACAGTTTATTTACTTGAAATGGAACAGCATGCCTGTTTTCCTTTGTGTTGTAGTGGTTACTAGTATAATACATGTATCCTCGTAGTTGTGCGACTCGTGCGACGGTTCGAAGCTGTTTAACTTTGCAACACTTCTAGTAAAATAAGTTTAGAATATCAGAGATGATGAAACCAAGACCTTTTAAGTCAGCTATTCCTAAGCCTCAGGTAGAAGAGAACTAAGAAGCATGCCTTATTTCTGAAAATATTCTTCTCTCAATGAATGTCTAGCTCATGTTACAAGAGTAGAAATACTAACTCTTTAATGGACAAATGGACCCTGAAGTGCTCTTCGTAAAAGTGTTCTACAACAAAAGCAGAGTTAATCAAGCCAGCACTGCACTCGACAGTTATAGAATTCTGAGAACATTGTACGGTTTTGCTTGTTTAGACGCTGCCGGCAGTGTGATCAGTGAATGAACAGCGTGTGTTTGTGTTACATTTCTCTCTTCTGGTAAAAATGCAATCAGTAAAAAGTTGAAGTACACGATTATTTTAATGAGTGTATTGCTTCTCGCATGCATCAAAGCTGTATGAAAGCTTTTTGTTGTCATTCTCGTTTTGATGTTTGTTTAAAATATTTATCTCTTTCTTGCGAAACATTACCTCTAGAATAACCATCTCTTTTCCGAGGCAAGTTAGTAAAGAAGGTGCTATGAAGTTGACTACATTCTCTCTTTGACGTCTCTATATGAAAAGATGAATAGATTTTTCAACAGTTTTCCTCTACTTACAAACATGATTTTCATATCTCAATTAAAGTGCATACCAAGCAACTATTGTTCAGTGTAGTGATGTGCACTGAGACAAACTAACGTTTATTAAAATACCTCATTTTACGTGTTGTTTTTAATATTACATAATAATCGTCGGACTGCAGGATCTATATTGAGAATTACCGTCTTTTGTAGGCTCCAAAACATTTTTCTCAAGCTTCAATCCAGTTTTTTATACCTAATGACGCTCTTCCTTGTGTCTCGAAACCATCTTTTTCCGCTTCGTGACCTCTCTCCTTTTATTACTTCATAGTCCATATGCTAAACATCTTTCATAAGCTTCATAAACCTCATTTGTATTATGAAAATTATGCGTGTAAATTGTTCAGTTTTGAACTAATTTCAATACTGGATGCATCAAATGAAGTGCGTCTCTTACCTACGACTTAGAGAACAATATTTAATAATTGTATTAATGCCACACACATGTCGAGTTACCTTGGCGAGTGTCAGAATTTAAGCATCCTGCCCTAACAAGGATGTCTTTAATTTATCTCTATGGCGTTCAACTTTGTATGCTTTACTGTGTTCATCACGTTTCCCACAGTGCGATATATCAGTCCTAAGCTGAATAGATTTAACAAACAATGAATTTAAATCTGAATCATACAAACTGAATGAGCTTAAGTAACTAATGACTGAATCGCTTGCTCCACTGGACCAGGTGTTTCTTTAAACAAACTCAATGTAGTTGAATTTTTTGTACTTTTCTGAGTAAATCCGACGTTCCAGAGCACGCTCTGCTCATTGAGTGTAGAACATTCCTCCATTTATGAAGTTTAGCTGCGACCTAATCAGCAGCTGTGAACGAGGGGTGACTCGGCGAAAAGTTTATTGTCAAAGGAAGACGGATGATAGGAGGGAGCTCCGGTGCATCTAACTTTTGCAGGCGATGCCAACCGTAATTAAGTTTCTGTGGGGGTCCGTGATGTCAACGCTGTTCGATAGAAAAAGATTAATTTCTCGACAAGTTCCCAAGTCGATCCAGAAAGTTATGCTCGTGGAATTCAGAAAAGAGCTTCAATTCTCTGTATGAGGTTAAAATTAGATGTGGTAACAATTGCCATAATTTCTGGTCAGAAAGGGAGAAACTATGACCCAGTATACCAATCAGTTGCATCTCATCAGCCAAAATTGATTGAAATAGGTGCCAATGGACCTGATTGTGATTTTAGACTTTATTGTAGTTAACTTAGATGAAATAACTAAAATGCGTTGGAACAATGGAGTAAATCCACGCTATCAAATAGTAAGAACTAATAATTTTTTATTCACTAGTGTAAGATTCGAGGGCCAGCTTTAGAGACAAGTAGCAGCAGTACCATGGCGTCATGCACGTAAACAACGACAATAAAATCTTGCAAGGGAAAAAATATAGACGCTTTCCCATCTACTGGGTAGGGAGAAAGTCCCTTCTTTCTTTTAATAATTATGAATTAGAAATTAAAGTGAAAAAATGTGATGCATATCAAATAAAAGAAGAAATATCAGGGTTTTATCCAGCATGTATCATAGTATGTATACCGATGCAAAGGATGTTTTGTACCTTGAAACAGTACTATTGTACCGTAAGCCAAAACGACTAAATATAGCATAAAAGCGACAATACGAATAGCGAAAAGTTGTTTAAAAAATCATGTATTTTTAGTTGCAGTGCAAAGGGATTTCATTCCAACATTTGATGAACGAACAAGTCTTTCCAGATATTGTACTTTTCTAATGATTTCAAAATTTACAGAATATACAGCTGATTTGGAAGCTCTGAGTAAAGATCCATTTTGTTTGAACTAGCCTTCCACTATTTCCTATCTTTTTTCTTTGCTGTATTTCGCTATTTTAGGTTACCTGAAAATAGTACTGTGTTTTGAGTACAAAACATCCTTTACATGAACATAATGAACCCTGATTAAAACTTTAAAGTTTCCTCATTCATTTGATACGCAAAAAATTTTTTCGGCTTCATCAGGTTTAGTTTTATTAATTTTTGAACGAGTAAAGTGACTTTTGCTGAACCCGTTATAAGTGAAATGCACTCCTATGACAATCATATTCTTGTGTATAATTGACAAACGCAGGGTATGTTATTATTGATATTGATTCATGCCGCTGTGTGATTTTTTATCTTTCTCATTCACGCAAAGAGTACTCAGTACTACATTTATTACTCTTGGAATTAATCAATAACGTTAATTACGCTTTCTCTTAGTAATTACTCCTACATTTTTGCCGACTTGTTCCCTATTTTTCTAGTTGCTATTACTTAATAAGTTACTTTCCCTATTTAACGATCAATTTATAAAGCATAAATGCTCTTTCCATGATTTTTGTGAAGCTACTGCAACATTTTATTCCCATATTCAAAGATAAAATATTGCAGAAATGTTGCAGGGATAACATCAGGTCAACCCATAAGTTCTGTCCGAATTTTCATTCATGTGGCACCCACTTTCCAAGTTTAGGAACTTTTCCAAGTTTTTGAAAATGACAATGAACAGGTGTATAGTTTGAACTGAGAACCACTGCTAATTCTTCAGCTGATAAAGCAGGATTTTCTTCAAGGGCTGCTT
>VCRD01000208.1:134781-177494 GCA_006783055.1 Trinorchestia longiramus | reverse complement strand
TTTCTTAATTATGTCTGACCATTACTCTAGATCAGCTCTTATTGATCATTCCCTGGTCTGACTTGAGGGTTCGATGCACGCAACTGCCTCTCACGCTACCTTCAGGCTTAACAGTTGAAAACGAGAGCAAATTTTGGAGCATGGTAGAATTTTCGTTGCCGATTTTTTGTTTAATGTTTATGTTAATGTTAATGTTTAAACTTCTCTGCCTCCTATGCTATAATATGCCCAAAATGTTTTGCTACTCATGAAACTGTCAGACTTTACTTATTTGTATTACTTGTAGATAAGAAAAGGTAAATTGTTCTTCAGCGAATTCTAAAAAGCCGTTCGTAATCTATTTCGCAAGTGCTGTATACTCATAATTGAATTTTAATAAATAAAACAAAGTGTTTTATAGATGTTCGAACTAAACAGCAGAAGCAGAAACTTTAACGTATTATCGAACCTGACTGATTAAGCATTTATGACAGAAATATGTGAGGTAAATATTAACGCACCAAAATCTTCAGATGACTTCCTGCTTCGTGTTCATGGCATTGCAGTTCCTAGAATCATCAATAAAATCATTAATAAGTAAAAATGCTGTAGAAAATTCATTCCCAAGGTTTTCTCAGTTCGTCTTGCAATATAAATGATCCCTAAAGTACATCGTTCGTTTTCAATGTATAAAATACGTACATCTTTTATATATTGCATGCGGTTACCATTTATTTATACGATAGAATCACGTGTTACCTCCATGAAAGGTAATTTCGGGCCTACCACCCTGAAAAAAAAGTGAATTACTCTTTAATTTAGGTCTGCAAATGTGTTTTGCGATTGTCCTGTCCGTGTCTACGACTTTGTGAGTAAAAACGTCTTCGTTCATAAAAAACTTTCCTATAGTTTCTTATCCAAAACATATCTCCGGGCTGAGCATCTCCAACGACTATTAAAATGATTTTCAATATTCAGAACTCCCTCTGCACATGTCGACAAAAATTAATTCAATTCCGACTTTAGGACGAAATTTACGGCTGCTTTTCTCCGAAAACTCCCCTCGCGAAGTCGACAGCAAGCGCACAATCGCTCTCCAGTGCACGGCCTCAGCTCTCCACAACAGGCAACGCTCCCTCGCCTGTCCCTCAATGACCGCAGTTCGTGTCCCTCGTCACGTAATAATCTCTGAGGCTATAAACACTCCCCTCATCGCTTTTCCCCTCCCGCTCCTGGTGCGATGAGAGAGTCGTATCTTCCCTCGCCCTCCAAATGATTTAGAGCTGATAGCCACCGTTATCGGCTGTACGGACCAGCCGCGTAGACCAAGAAAAAATATATAAACTAATGCTCAATTGGAAGAGTTATCGGCTGTACAGACCAGCCGCGTAGACCAAGAATAAATATAAACTAGTAAACCAAGAAAAAACGTAAGCTAAAGCTCGATTTAAAAAGTTGTCGGCTGTACAGAGCAGTCACTTAAACCAAGAATAAATATAAACTAGCAGACCAAGAAAAAATGTGAGCTAATGCTCGATTTGAAAAATCGGCTGTGTAGACCAGCTGCATAGACAGTATTGAAACTAAAAATAATTTTATATCATGATTATGGTTATATTTAAAGTATTAATAATTTTATTGTTCCAGTGAAAATGATGCATTAATGAAATATCGACTATCGACAACTATTGAAATTATCGACTAGAAATGATGAATAAAAGACGACGTCGTTTTCACCAAATCGATGAATTTCGCCAAGGCTCGAAGTTCATAGAAGTAGGTCACAATCAAGACCAAGGGCATAACTAGTAATGTTTGAAATATGCCTGCAAACACTACAGAATCCAAAAACTGACCTACATAGGCGCAGTAAAACTCTTTTGTTTCTTAGTGCATTCCCAGCTGAACGACATTGAACGCATTTCGAAAAATGGTAAGTGCTCCCGGCAATTTTTGGTGGGGAAAATGGTCAAATCCATTCCCATAACTGTATAATGTTGAAAAAAGTATCAAGTCTAATGAAAGAAAAGCACTCAAATAGACGCAGCTTACGAAAGATTAAAACACAAGCTCAGTGCAAAATCCTTGAATAATTGTGAGAAAAACACATTTTTGACCTTGTTGTCTAGTTTATATGATAGAGAGTGGTAAGCATGAGAGTCAAGTTAAACCTGCAGTTACGAGATGATTATTGATGGTGTTCAAGTGTACCAAATGTCATGCTCAAGGAGTAAAAAAACTCGATTGCAAAGGTTTTCACCGAATAATCGAAAAAATAGGAGTTTATGTTAGACTAGAAAATAATTTAAATTATTATCGTTAATAAACCAGCCAACTAAAGAATTTGGCATGAAAAATTCAACATCTTTCTCTGACTGAACATCAAGTTATATGTGGGTGTCAGATGGTTTAAGATACCAAAGTAGAGTAACATTTACTTAGAAATATAAATGTTCATTACTTAGATTTTCGGACGATCAAGTAAAATATCATGAACATGTGTTTTCTGGAAGCTTTATTCAAATGCATATGATGATTTCTTTAGTATATATATATATATATATATATATATATATATATATATATATATATATATATATATATATATATATTAGTATACTTAGGAAGCAGTCCTTCATTGATACATGTCTGGTTAAAAATAATGCCATATTGGCATGATACGAGCTTTTTATTGAGCTTTTCAATCCGTCTAAAATTACAAATAGTTTTTGGGTCTAAAACTTCAAAGCAAAACCCTTTTTAGATTTGACTATTGCTAATATCTTTGAAGTTTTAGACCCAGATACTATTTGTAATTTTAGACGGATTGAAAAGCTTAATAAAAAGCTCGTATCATCCCATTATGGCATTATTTTTAACCAGACGTATGTAAAGGTTTACATATGTTTTTGGAGCAAATACTTCCGACCAACTTCAACATTGATGTGGACCAACTATTTCCGACCGGAGGGAGTAGTAATTCAAGATATATATGTATATATATATATATATATATATATATATATATATATATATATATATATATATACTACTCCCTCCGGTCGGAAATAGTTGGTCCACATCAATGTTGAAGTTGGTCGGAAGTATTTGCTCCAAAAACATATGTAAACCTTTTAGAAAGGATACTTGCAAAACTACTGGTTGTAACAAAAAGAAAAACGTTATTCTGTAATACAGTACAATAAATTGATAATGTATAAACATCAATGAATGATATTTTAATAAAATATATAACAAAAGCCAAACTCTACATTGTAATTAATACATGAAATTGATCATGCATCAAGGGAAGAAACATATTTGCCACTATATTTACTCAATACTTGTTAATTTATTCTTCAATTTTTCTGAGATCTGAATTGAATTTGGAAAAATTCCTTTGCTTTCTAGTTGTACTTTCGACAGATGTTGAAGCCTGTAATTGTTGCCACCATCAACCAGAATAATCTGTTCCATTGGCTGTTGCAAAGTAAGGAAAATGGTGTTCAATGTTGATCTCTGTTATTGCTCAAAGCCATCTGTCACTGCTTCAATTAATTCATAAACGTTACGTGGTGCTTTTTTATGTTGAAGGGATTCGATTGAATTGAAATCGCCGATGTCAAGTACATTCAAGTCTGGCCTGTTTTACTGGCTGTGGATCTCTCAAGAAGTGCCTGCAATACTACTCTTGTCTCAGACTCTGTCAAATCTTTTGTCTTTCAGTTACGTGTGAACTTTTTATTAGTATAATCTTTATTTGCCATATACTGCGGATAATTCAAGAACTTTTAAATATTATCTGAAAAAGGAAAAGGACAAACTTGTATTAACTTTTACCCTATTATTTATTAAAAGGTTACCATTTGTGTTCAACGCACTGTGCACGATCGTCTACTGTACTCAAAACAGAAGTTTGTTAAAACACACTAAAATGCTGGGATTTTTCTTCTTTTGTAGCAAATATTTCCGACCGGAGGGAGTATTAAATAATTCATAAGTTATCAGTCTCATCGCGCTAAAACATTTTGAAATTGAGTACCTGTTCAGTTAGAATTAGTTATTACTATTTTTATATTGTATAAACAGAAGAACTGTCATAGATGGGACTCCCAAAGACAAGAACTTTTTCGAAAGTTGGATTCCTAAACAAAGGAAAGTCTTTAAACAATGAACTACAACGAGCGTCATCTATTGAGCACTGGGTTAGCTAATCCTCAAACATAAAAGCGGAACTTTTTTAACTAATAATAAAACAAAAATGAACAATTAAATGCATATTGAAATGAAAAAATGAAATCGAGGGATGAGCACTCAATCAAATTCCTGCAGTTGGCCCAGAATGTTAGTATTTTTAATTACTTCCTGTTATATAAGAGCCGCAAACATAGTACGCTGGTCAACAGTGGCAACTGTTACTCCTAAATTTGCTGCCTAAATTTCAAAAAAGGAATCTATCCCCTTTTTATTCCCCTTGATATGTTCTCATTTTCTTTAAATCTGTCAAATTTGTTGTATGATGTTAAAAATTATGTAGTCAACCATTACAACACAGCCAATAATGATAAAAACTTTAAAGCGTTGCGAAAAAACGACAGCTGGTGGAGGGCAAATAATGGATATTTTAAAATCGGAACTCTCTGTCAAGAAGAGAAGCCTTTTAGGTTTGTTGTTTTAGATTCTATTATATTTTATTAATTAATTTTATGTAAACGTTTATTTATAATTTATACATCGTATCAATTTTATGCAAGAAAATAATAGAATAACTTTATTCAGTCTGCTCAGGATCAGAGGTTGATAAGTAAATCAAGTTCCATTGCAGCTCAACGGTACAATCATGCTCTCCTATTAATGTGTTTAACCACGCAAATGGGTGGACGCTCAATCCAACTATCTGCTGTGAAGGAAATGAGTTTTGGTTGACCTCTGTTCGAAATGTTCAATATTCCCGTATTCATCGATGTTCATTATCAACACCAATGCAAAATCATCGCCGTGCTCATTTGAGCGAAAGCTTTGGTAATGACTTCTCAAAAGCATTTGGGTAAGAGATGGTCATCGCTTGAAACCACCTGTCATTCGCGTGATGAACTCATATAGATACATGGAAACTATTTCAAATTTTGAAATGCTAACTCAACTTTTATTGAACTGTTGGAATAACGCAAGAAGAACTTTTTCAAATCAGCCCTTGAACTTCCCCTGACAATTTACATTTCATAAAGGTGTCTCACTTAACACTAATTTGGTCTTAACTTCTTTGAGAAGTTAGACAGCGAATGTTAAAATTAAAAGCGTGCATCAGCCTTGAGTTTGAAGTACAAACTGAAGATTTAAAACATTTTATACATCCACCCAAAACTCAGATTTTTTTAAAGACCGGCATCTTATTCCACTTTTAGAAATTGTTAGTCTTGATGAAGTCTAGTCCTTCATTTAACTTCATTTACTTTATATGAACTGTTGACGTACCTGTAGTACAGTAAATTAGAAATGTCACTTTTTTCTTATATTCTAAATGTTTCGTGCAAAAGTTAGATGACATTACATGAAATACTAGCTAAAATTAGCGGTAAAGCACACAATATTTCGGTCAGTCAAAAAATGGCTTAGTTGTTATAGGGTTTTAACGATTATCTGAATGAAAGCAAACGACATAATTACTGTGACAAAACTGATATTAAGCACCACCCTTGGATCAGCTGGGAACCAGCTCTGTTATAAATGGCAATCCTCATTTAGGAATATCAAACTTTTTCGAGTGTCCCCCATGAGGCTAACCTCTAGATCCTTAGCAGCACATTGTAGAACTTTGGGCGAATGAGGCAGTGGTTTCAGCAAAAAGTCTGATGCATCTTTGGTCACCTTCCTAACCGAGATGGGGAGAATTACTGAGGCATAGCGACATCACTCTAAACCAAAAACTAGTGTACTGTTTTGTGGGACAAAAACAAATTTATAAGGATTTATTCCTGTAAAAGCGCTCTATATCGAGCATCGCTAACTACTTCATGGCTTTTAGCTCTAGGTCGTTTTATTTATTCAATCCCATCCATAATGTACATACATACAAAGCAGTCTCATTTCTCTTGCTGAAGCCCGATGCAGTCCAGCAATGATGCCTGCATAAAAGACGAAGAACTGAACCTCTGCTGGCACGCACACATATACCGAATGATAGTAAGATTGCTTATATGTATATATATATATATATATATATATATATATATATATATATATATAGAGAGAGAGAGAGAGAGAGAGAGAGAGAGAGAGAGAGAGAGAGAGAGAGAGATCATTTGACTTGAGGGAAAACCACGAGAAAATCATTTCAGTGAAAATTACTGATAGTGAGTTCTAATGATGACTTTCCTAGGCTTCTGAAATTATCGTCGAATTACTATTGAAATACATTGGCATATGATAATGGTTTTCATACTCTAAAAATAGTAGAGGAGACATCAGGTTCTAATAATGATTCTCGTAGTTTACAGATATTATAACTGCATAGTGAGGCGCAATAATGATCGTGATCTATTGAAATTAGAACAGAAAATATTCTAGTCAAATAATTATCTTCGCAGTTTATGGATAACAGAACAGTAGATATAAAGGTCTAATGATGATATTTGTGGTCTCCCGATATTGGAATGAAACTCGTGTAATCAAGGTAAAATAAGTTATTGAGTTGCTATAATCCTCAATAATTTTTTAAACGTAATAGAAAGTGTCGAGGATTTTAATGTCCACTTTCATTAAGCTTTTTTCAATGCATTTTCCATATTTTTTCGGACTCTCAAGTGCATAATACTCAGAGACATAAATAAATCACTTCAATATGTATTAACTGAAATTCTTGAGAATTAGTTGACAAGCACACAGCTCAGTACGCTGTTGTGGACATATACGATCTCCAAACTGTGGTGATTCTCCCACCGTGTTGATTCACTGTTATTAGACAATTACAATGTGCGGCAACATAACTTCCTTTTTTGCCTTTCAAAAAGAATTGGAAAAGGAAGTTATGCTGCTACATCATGTAAATTGGTGACCTCTTTTGCTCCAATAAACTGTGATTCTACACACGTCTGACACACCCTGGTCCTGCATTCAGCGTAGGTAATGGAGGTCTGTTTTCAAGCTCCACAGGGCAGCCGTCAATTTAAAAAACATGAAAAGAAGATTACTAATAGCTGGCTCTAAAGCAGTGGATTCTACACTGGAATAAATTGAATGTTCATTAGTTACTGTATGTTTCCTCGAATGCTTAGACCTAAACTTTATCCTTCTTTTAATGATTTAAGTTACATGGTTTATAATACAGAATGAAACAAAATGCCAGCTCCAGTAGTTGAATTATTGCATCAGCCAGCGAAGATACGACACAACTCAACAAAATATCACCTTCATTGGTATACAGATATAAGATTCAACCCCTGTACCAGCCAGCAAGATGTGAAATATACTATTATTTATTGGCCTACCTGTTTTTCAAGCCATACATGATTTGAGGCCGCCAATTTGAAGGCAGGCCCCTTAATACATCACTTCAATACGCTGGTCACGCCCTCGGCTCCTAACTCATTTACTCGAGAGCACTTAACTGCCAACGCTTCTCCTATTGGCGCGTGCTTGTGCGTCTTCATTTGTTACACTTAACATCCTTCATTAATCTTAGTTTCCACTGCACATTGCTCCCTGGCATTAGTCTCTGTGAGTAATTTTATATTCCGTTGTTTCCACAATTGCGTTCTGCACATTTACTATTGCACCAAGTATTACTGTTATGAGTACCGTACCTACAGAGCTGGGTCCATAGTCGCTAAACTTCAAAACCATAGTTTATTATATATGAATTTATTAACCCATACTCAGCGATAATTCTGGGTTCTATTTAACACTAGTAGGCCCACACGTAAAAATTCAAATGTATTTTACTAAATTTGTTCGTTTGATTTGCCAGTGAACACGGGCTTTGCAAAGGAGTTTCCGCGTTGCTAGCATTGCTAGGAGTTCACTAGCAAATCAAAAGAACACATTCTGTAAAAAACACGTGAATTTTCACGTGTGGGTCTACTAGTGTATAATAATCGACAGCCTACCATGTATAATAATCGACATCACACTATATATAAAAATCTACAATAGATTATGTATAATAATCGACAGCACACTATGTATAATAATCGACATAGTACTTTTTTTTACACTTTGCCTGTGTGGACACCAAAAAAGTAATCTTTGTTAAAACGTGCAGATCCAAAACTAACAATGGGTAAAATTCCTTTCAATTTCCACTCCATAGAAACTGTATAGATTGCGATGTTTTCATGCGAGTGATATATCTTCATTCTTCATCGTAGAGCTGACTGATCCGCCCCCATTCCCCCTCCCCAAGGCCCCAGGCCTTCGTCAGGTTAATTAAAGAACCTGTCTCTGGTGCCTCCGCCGGGCCTGCACCAGCTGCAACGCCGTCCTGAAAAATCAACAGAAAAGATTTCATTTGAAATTGAATGGAGAAAGTTTTCCGCCCTTCGTTCCGCGAGAAGTACAACCGGCAAAAAAAAACCTCGCACAATCTCCACAAAGCGAAATAATAAGTGCTCTAAACAATGCAGTCAATATTAAAAGTTATTCTGAGAGTAAAAGGTGTGTGGATATAATGGACACTATTCAGCTTTGTTCACAATCTGCACGAGGTAACACAAATAAAAATAAATGGTGTCATCACCGAAAAATTATGACACTAACTCTGCCAGTGGGTCACCTTCTTTAGTCCCATTAAAAGTTTTGTTTTACAATGAGTGACCAAATTAAAAAATTCCTCTAGAAGACAATGCACAAAACGAAAACATTTTATTTTTTCAGTTGTATACCTATAAAAACCTTTGAAACTAATTGATTCATTGAACGTAACTTATTTCAAAGAGCTACATTAGTAATTGAATAAGTTCGTTTGCAAATACATATGTATTAAATAAACATTGGCTCGAAGCTCTGACTACATGTGTTCGCTGCTAGCTTCTATCAGGTTTACGGGACAAATTATTGGGACAAGCATGAACTGAATCATTCGTTATTACTGTTGTGACCGTGTGCAATTAAGTGATCTTTGCTTACGATTTGAAAAAAACACTTTAAACGAAGCTTAGCCTGTTTTTTCAGCGGTGCTTTTGAAAACAAACTTAATAATATGTTCATCCTCTTCATATTACTACAACAGTAACAGAACTGAACAACTACATTGAATATGCAGACGATCTTTTTCACAATGTATATTCTATTTTTTAGATATGGACGCCCATCTTTCTTATATTATACTAGAAAACTTTTTATAGCCCGGTTTATGTTTTCATTGCCTTTTAGACGTGTGCATTGATTAAGCATGTTTGATTATTTTCCATAGCTCAAACATTAAGTTAGACGTGTATGATCTTTCTTAGTTAATAGAACAGAACAATTTTTGCAGCGCTGCTTATGCATTTATTGAGTTTTCAGAAACAAATATCTATTTTTTTGTAGTTTGAACGACACTATTTTCTCTTAAGCATCGAATTTCTTTCCAAAAGTCACCCTGTATTCAATGTTCATGATGTACAACAATATTCACTATGCACACTTAGCTAGAGCTAACCCTTTCGATCCAACTTTTGCTAAGCCAAATTTTGTTGATAATGGCTTCATTAATCCATAAATAAGACATGTTTTCCAAATTATGAATACCTCTATCGTATAAATATGCTTTTACTGCTGGTACAAATATATTCCATTAGGATCAAAAGGGTTCAATAAAGTATCATGAAAACTTGACCAAACGCGCAATACAATGAAATATGAAAACTTCACTTTGGCCGACAGAACTGTAAGAGTTTCTTTATAAAGCACAGCTATGAAACTCGTGCACATTTCTGCAAGACAGATGGAGCCTAAAAGAAAACGACAAAATTACAGAGTTCAGTAAACTTCATACCCCACTAAGAAGCATTAACAGGACAAACTTGGTTTCCAAGTTCCCCCTGGGCAGACGGATCGTAAAAATATTACGATCTAGTGAGCTGACTTTTACATCCCGTCTCTAAACTTCTGAGTATTATTTAACGTTGGTAATGGCAGGACTTGAAATTTCTTGTTACTTTTAACGTTTTGTCTGAAGCTTCATGTGTACTGAGTGGCAAATGACGACAAATTTTAAGTCTACCGAAAATTGAAGTGCTTTCTTTTCACATTTACAGCACGTAGGCTGTAAGGCTTGGACCCACCTTCTTCTGGTCAAATCAACCTCTACAAATTTGGTCTCCCTCATCAGTGTTCTTCTTTGTCCCTGGTCATAACTGCACTGAGCCCGTTCTATAATTATGATTTACTACATCATAAATATCTATTATATGTTTTCCTTTCTTCTCCTCGGTCGTGACTGCACTGAACACGTCACATAATAGCAATTTACTACACCATAGTTAAGTATCATATATATTTTAGTTTTCGATCTCCTGTTTCTGGATGTTAGGGTTTACATCATCATATTTACGTAAGAAAAGTTCAGGGTCGGTTGGTATTATACGTGAACTGTTGCTCCTAACACTGATGGTATTTACTGTAATAATAGCTTATGAAAATGTTATTCATCACATTAATCACATACCTGCATTAACAGCATATGGTGATGTTATACATCACATTAATCATATACCTGTATTAACAGCTTATGATGATGTTATTCATCACATGAAGTACCTGTGTTAACGGCTCATGATACTGTTTTTCCTAACACTAATCTTATTCATAATTATCTTAACAGCTTATGATACCACCTCATACTCTGAAAAAGCGGTGTCGACTCTAGTTTGAAAATCTTTGTCCAACTGTGGCACGGTGATCAAAAACACCTGTACGCATTCTAAGCGCCTGCCCCCCTGAGTAGAGTGTTCCATCTCCAGTACTGACTTAAGATATACAGACTTAAGTTATTTTCTCACTGAACAAAATATTACTTATATAATCACTCATATAACAGGTATCTGCTATGTCATTTTTCATGACTTATGAAGGAAGCACTTAAAATATCAGCTTAAAATGAGATTTTTTATTATTCTTTTTTAACGACAGAAGTCCATGTAAAGTTAAATGCATGTCCATGCCGAACAGGTGGTGTTATACAAGCAAGTATACTTTACTGAATAATAATAAAATCTCATAAGCTAGAGAACTGAGAAGTATTTTTTCTTCTATGGAATGAAACTCCACCGCAACCTCCTTTTCTGGTTTGATGGACAATAATTTAGAAAGGCCAATATTATGTCGTTGATGTTCATGGTTTCTCGTGGTCCTAGTTTTATAGTAATACACACCCGTACTAAGCTGCTGAATTACTGTGAATTTTCAGATGCATAAAAAAGAACATGAAAATACAAAAATATTATATGAGCAAAAAGACAACGTGAAGTTCCACGTCCATGCTCATAATTGTAAATAAACTGCAATCTCGCTTTCTGAAGTTGGCAATGGCTTTAGAAAACAGAGTTAAAAATCTTTTAAATCTGAATTTGGGTACAAGGATATCAGAATTTGATTCTGTTATGGAATTTTCATGGCGACTTTAAAAGAAACATTTAATTCGTTTATAAAATTTAATTTAGAACTTTTTACAATGTGAGACGATTCTTCCAGTCTAACGCTGCTGTCAGTTTGAAAACGAATATCATCATCCGCAGTGCTCTCAAGTTAACTTCAATATTCCGTGGGGAAGAAAATAATACAACACGTTGATCAAATCACCAGATTGCATATTTATAGACCACGTACAATTACGAAAATTGGACTGTATATAAACAATCTTATAAAAAGATTAATAATATATCTAAAACCCACAAATATTTCAGAAAAAAATACATAGGAAAATGTATAATAAATACGTGAACAAAAGTAGACAACACCCAAGTTTTTTCTCGATATTATGCATGAAAATTATTTTAGGATTATTCAAGAATGTTCTAATACATTCTACTATTTAGCAACTGAACTTTCGTCAGCATTCATCTCCAAAAACGTGTCATTGGTACAGCAGCTCTCCTTCTGAAAGGTCGTAAGCATAGGTAAGAATAAGGACATCAGCCAAGATCTTTCCAAACGTATTGTGGAGCTACATAATGAAGGTTTGGGATAACGGATGATAAGTGCACAACTGTGTGTTCCTATAACCTCGGCAGAAACCATAATACGTAAGTAGAAATGCCGGAATACGACTCTCACCAAGCCTCGAACTGGCTGTCTACGGAAGATGAACGACCGTGCTGCTCAGAAATTAGTCCGAACAGTAGTGCAAAGGCCTCCAAATACTCGTGAAGAATTGAAGGATGATCTCAAGGCATCTGGGATCGAAGCCAGCAAACACACGATCAGCAGGGCACTACGCCGTGAAGGTCTTCGCTCCCGCACCCCTTGTAGGACACCTTCTCCTCCAGAAACGTCACGTCAAGACCAGGCTGAAGTATGCCAACGACCATTCGAACAAGCCAGCAGCATTTTGAAACTTCGTACTGTGGTTAGATGAAACTAAAATCGAACTATTTTGGAGAAACAGCACAAACCATGTTTGGAGGCAACAAAACGGAGAGTATAAACCAAAGTGCACCATACCCACTCTTAAGGTTGGAGGTAGCTCAATCATGGTGTGGGGATGTTTCAGCTCATCAGGGGCAGGTAGACTTCATACCATTGAAGGAACCATGAATGACAGGAAATATCGTGAAATATTGGAAGAGCAACTCCTACCTATAACTCGTTTGTTAAAATTGAAACGTGGATGGAAATTCCAACAAGACAACGATCCAAAGCATACTGCAAACGAAACCAAGGGATGGTTGAGGATGAAGAAAATGAACATTTTAGAATAGCCAAGTCAATCCCCGGACATGAATCCTATCGAAAACTTGTGGAGGGAATTGAAATTTAAGATTCAGAAGAGAGGTCCCTAAAACATCACTTAACTCAAAAAAATTTGCGTTGAAGAATGAAATAAGATTACGTCCGAAACTTGTAAAAAGTTGGTAGTGAACTACTATAAACGTCTCGTAGCCATAATTAATAATAATGGCTATGCAACCAAATATTAATGTATGTTCATCTTAAAATGTGTTGTAAACTTTTGTTCACGTATTTATTATACATTTTCCTATATATTTTTTCTATTAAATATTTGTGGGTTTTAGATATATTATTAACCTTTTTATACTATTGTTTAAATACAGTCCAATTTTCGTAATTGTACGTGGTCTATAAATGAGCAATCCGGCGATTTAATTAACGTGTTGTATTATTTTGCTCCCCACGGTACGATAACACGCGAAAATGTACGATAAACACGAAAATACACGATAAATACGAAAACAAACTATCAAACTATAATACGGACATATATACAATAAAACACGAAAATATACGATAACCTACGAAACTATACCATAAAACATGAATAACTACCGTTATCTGGCTCTGATATTAGACTGGACATATCAGCAGCTTACCTCTATGCAATCTCAGCGTCATGTTTTCATGGCATCTCTCGATAAATTTTCAATAAATAAATATAAAATTTATCCATAAATCCAGAATGAGACAGATTTTAATCAATTTTGCAATCTCGGTAAATAGGTACCTGTTTATTTAATGAAAAGTTATTTGAGGTACTGGAACATGTAAAGTCTTTGAGTGTTTCTTCATTGAATGAAACAAAACGATAATGAAACTTTTGTGTCAATGTTATAAGACATAACATAACTTATACCGTAACATAATTGCAAACGTCAGAGTATGTGTCTCTCGGAAGAAGCTAGGGCAAATTCATATTGACAGTCCAAGCGGGAATATAACAAATGAAACCATGTGAATAATCCATGTCGTGTGACAGTACTCAATAACATGAATTCCATTGAGCAGTTGCAATGAGCAACCTAAAATATACTTTTTACCCCTCGAAGTTACAAATGTACTGTAACATTAAAATACTAGTCACTCGGGCCATGTAGCTGTTTTTCTTTTACAGAATGTCATCGCTACGAACGGCTTAACTTGGGGCTTTAACTTAAAATTCTAGCACTTTCCTGCAAAATTCACTCTGGGGAAACTGCGCTGCATATTCTCTGGTCAAGCTTCCAACATTGGCTCCCAGTGACTTGTAACATCATACGAGTCTGAATAATCGAAGCGCCATGAGTGTTCCTTCACTCTACGAAGCAAATAAAAATTGCAGAATGGCAGATCAATTCTTAAAGAGCAGTGCTGCACCCACTCACAGCCACTCTAGCTGCTACACGGCCACTCATATTTCAGGACGTATTCTCAAAGTTTTGCATTCTTTTTACTCGTCCATTTTGCGAGGCTGAATGTTAAGATAATTTTTCTCAATACTTTATCATTTAGAACAAAAGTAAAAATTCAACATCAGGAAAACTTGATTTTGTAATGGGTTCAGGGATCAAAGATCTTTGGATAATGGATCAATCAAACTTATACTCAGCATTCAAATACTTCTTTAAAAATTAGTGTGTTTTGTAGTTCTCTGTCTTTTCATAACAACTCTTTAACAAAAGATCGCAAAAGGGATAACTAAGTACAGAAAGATGATTGCTTGTTAACATCAGATACAGGCTATTAAGTCAACTGTGGCTCCTAGTAAATAATGACCAAATTTTTTTTGTGTTCTCTTTATGAAACGTGACAATTTATTACAGACCTGTAACCATAAACATAAATTATAACCACCGTCATGAATGGTGCCGATCACAGTTCCAAATTTAGTCAAATCATTATATATTAGTATTAAACACCACATTGACGGCCTTCCTTTTAAATAATTTCCGGGTGATCACACAACTGCAAAAAAATGCACCTGTGAAAAATGAAAAGATTAGACCTGTAAGCTTGAGGGGCATGTGAAAAACCTAATAGCAAGTTCAGAACTGCCAGTGATGTCCTTTTTGAAGGAGTTGGGATCCGGCTTTGTTGGAAAATGCCTGCGCTGAGGAGATGACAAAGATGATTGAAATTTGAAAGTCAATCGCTAGACTATTCCTGAAAGTATCCCTCAAAAAGCATCTCATCGGCTGAACCATAATTACATGAATATCGACTTTTTGATGTCGGTTTTAGGCCGTCAAGGCCTAATAATTTTGAATAGGACAAACTTTCGCAAAACTTTCCTGTGTGGACTTCAGCACTAACACGGTATTTGTGGCAAAATTTTTGTATCGGCTTCATTAATGACAATTTTCCCAGGCCATTTCATTTGCACTAGTGAGTGGGGGAAGTTATAAACTAAACCAACACCTTCTGTCCTCGAAAAGCACTGTCCTTTTGCAAATTCGCATGAATCTTGGATAAAACATGATATGCAATGTAATTCTGCAAACCTTCAACGAATGAGAAACAAAACAGAAGATTTTCGCTATAAGTTTTCGTAGACGCTGGATAACATACTTCTACTTTTCCCGTCCCATCGACTAATTTGTGTTCCAATGTTTTGGCTCCCATAGCTGCTACTTCACTCATGGCCGCCGTCTATGTCAAAAAGGATGTTCTCGTGATCAGTGTAGCTGCCTCGTAATTGATTTCATAAAAAGTTCAATGATCCCAAAATGTGAAGAAAGTAAAATATTAGGAAAATTTTGTAGGCCAGCAAAAAAATATTACCTATCCAAATGAGAAACGTTTTACTAAATTTAAAGTTATGGTTTTTAAGCTTTAGTTTATTTTAACTAGGTCTACATGGCGTATTTACTAATATTTATATAAGTTTTGAATTTATAAATGTCTTTTGTTTAAATTCCCTCCAATGCTCATTGGAAAATGTATGCTGCCCGAAAGCAGACATCATTGACTAATAAATTCACGTGTCATACGAATACTTGTTAAACAAATTATAGATGCTCTAATTTTTTGCTTCCTGCCTTACATTGTCAAGTCCATATTTCGTAAATATGTAAAATATTTCAAGCCATTGCACCTCAAATCGACCATGAAAATAGCGCATTACAGAAAACCCACACTCAACAATACTCAATTTTCAACATTGCATTACTGCACGAGTATTGGATCAGTCTCAGCTGTGTTTGTAAAACACTTCAGTTTGTTATAATAACACAGAAAAAGCGAATTAATGATAGAACAACGCGCGTACATCATCTTTAGAATTTTCGTGTCATAAAAGGAAATACTTTTCTTTCTTGACCGAGCTAAAAAATACACTTGAGAGATATAGGAAAATAAAAAAAGATGTATTTATATAACAAATACATCTACACTTTTAAATTTCTTCAGACTTGAAAGGTTGTGAATAAGATCTTTGTAAATCATTCAATGATCCAGTTAATAATGATGTTTTGCTCTCGCTTATATCTGTGACAAAATTTTATTTTCAAGAAAATATGAGCCTTGTTGTGTCGATATATTTTTTCCTAAGGAAATGGATTTTTCATGTGAAAGATATGGGTTTTCCATGAAACACGGTGTCTGCACGTGGCATTTTGTTGAAAAACTTTTATGTGGCAACTGATGATCATACAAAAGTGCATTCATTTGCGTAGCTCCAGGCTTGCATAGCATCAGATACTTTCTCATTTTCATGCGCAGAAATTAGGTCGCACATGAGTCTTTCGTGTCTGATATTTACGCTTAGTTCCATACAAAGGACCGTTCTTAATTGGAAAATCATTATGTTAATAAGAATATTCGATCATTTCGACAGTTCTTTTGGGTGAAGTTAATGTATTCATGTGTGTTATTTTCTTACGATAAGTCAAACGGGAAAAAGTTTAGCGCGAGCGTGTACATGCTTATCGAAGTTGATAACTGAATAATATTCATAGTAAATATTTTTAAACTACTATCCTCGTTCTTGTCCCCGATGTATTACAGCGTACTTGGAATAAAAAAACACAGGAAAAATCACAGGAAAGACTTGCAAACCGAGCACGCTGACTGAGCTTCTTTGGCTTACCTCAAGTAAGATACAAAAATAAATATCCTCCCTATATGTAGATTTATATTAAAATTACATTCAATCAAACTATGAAATCTTTACATCTTTCTTGAAAATTCAGCTAGATTCTAATTTTCTGAAGAAACTAATTATGAATTACGGTCGATTAGGCTTGGAAAATACTTCATTCTATAAAAATAAAATACACTTTACGTGACTGTTCAACTAACCTAGGAATATTAACGTACCCTCATATCCTTCCCTATGTCTACAGGGTAACTGCTGGGAGAAAGTACAGGGTGTTCCCAAAAAATGCATTTATTTATAAAAGGCTGTCGTTTGAATATTACTGGTGTACCTAAGGTGCACATAAGATAAGTAACAACGTATTTTTGATACAAAATAATATTTTAGATCTTACTCTTTCGAATGAGATCCGTCCTAGCCTTTTAGCAGCAGTAGTATTCAAACTACAGCCTTTTAAAAATGAATGTTTACATTTTTGGGAGACACCCTATGCAAGGTGGGTTATAAGTAACGTAATTCTTTATGTCGGTAGCACTGCTACGCTGGAAGTACTCATGTGATTTATCGCTATAATTGTTTTCAAAAGGTACCTTTCTTATGGCCCACCCTATAAGTACATACCTATGTATAATCCTAACAATCGAAGAGGCTTATCAATCCTCTCGCTTCCGAGGTACAGCTGATGATTTCATAAGATTTTTGATTCACGTTCATGTCTAGAATGTACATGTATTCTTTCAGGAATAACATTTTTGCGTTTGAACGTACAATCTTTCGCCTGACGCTATACGGAGGGATATTCTGTAAGCTTTAAACTTTCTCGTGAAATTTTCCTACGAGTCCATAATTTTCATATCCGGTAGATCAGATACGTACATGCATAGCATGAAATATAAATCACTCGCATGAGTAATAAAAGTATAATTAGTTTCATACTATGAACTTTTATCAGTGAAGAAAAACAATGTCCTGCTTCTACTTCACTAGAAATATTCATCCACATTTTGTAAGGCAACCTAATTTAAAATCTTTTTCAACCATAAATTATTTTTTTTAGGAGAGAAAAAACGAATTCGAAAACGTGTCCCCCTCTACCGCTTAGCAGAGGTATTTCCAGCCTGACGTTTTTCAGTTGAGTTTCTTCCTCAGAGCTCCTTATGGTAATGGTGCGTCCGATGGCTGTGCATCCGGCCCAGCGTCTGCTCATAAATGGGACAAAGACCAACAGGGTTTGAAAGAAAACCAGGTCTTCCAGCATACTATTTTGAATATCACCGATTAAATCGCTTACCTTGAAACAAAATTAAGAAATAATGGATGATCTAGTGTATAAGTTATTCTTATAGCCTTCACATCACTAGAAGTCTAGCCTAGAGAAACAACTTAAGCAATCGATTTCAACAATTTTTTACCGTCAAGTAGAGTACTGGCATGGACAAGCATAGGTAATTTCAAAAGTTGGAAAGTTTTCTTCAGATATTGTGTGTAACCACGCCCGTACATATATTAAAAACTATTTTTTTATTTTTTTCATGGAATTAACTTGTGTAACTGACAACTTGAGAGTGTTTTGTTCCTAGTAAGTTTCTTTATATTCAGCTCACTTTATTCGTGTAGTTAGCGCCTTTTAACCTCTACGAGTATTTGTGCTATTTTAATTTGATATTTCTTCTATTACTTTTATTGAGCTTCTTTGTCTTGAGACATAATTGTGAAAAGTACTGAGTACTACGTATTTTCTTAATCTGCGTAGAAAGAAAATCCAAATTAAAGGAATGCTCGAGAACGAATAGGAAATTTGTGCCATTTGGGGCATCCTCTTTTGAATGGAACTTGGAAATAATAATCTGCTGTATTACCTTATACGGTTTTGCCATTCATAACCTCAATTTCCTAACATTTAATCTACGGCTGTACAGCAGCTATGTAGTACAGCTTCTCTACTTATTACATGCAACATAACACGGTGAATTAACTGTACCATCAATCACTATTAATTTAATCCAGCTTCTTGAAGCTAACACCTTTACATGTTTTAAGCAGGGAATTTCCTCCAATATTCGTCTCTGGCTTTGTCATGACATTTCTTTTATTACTGAATAATTCAACGTTTAACTCAACAACTCTCATTCAATGGACAGAAAAATTTTTGTGTGATTTTTTTTTAATTTTTCTTCTTATCATGCAAACATGCATCTGATCCTCATGTTCTTTCATAGCTCCTCACCACTGAACCATCCTTTTCTTAGCATGAATTCGACTCGTGAATTCCCTCATCCGTTGCAACACCTCATTTCCCTAAACCATTTCCATTATTCCTAATTCCTACCCTCGTTTTGATCACGTATTCTTTGTCCTCACAACATTCCCTCACTCGAAATCTCCTCTTAAATTCCTCCTCTTCACTCCTCATGACTGGTTTCCCTGGTCGTCCTCCCGAGTCTTCCCTCAGTTGTGCCACAAGAGGGTGCATAAGTCTAGTGGACGGCCATCAGCGAGACACAAACGACTGTCCCAACACAACCCAACACATGCACTGCTCCGCTCTGAACAATGAACAAGCTCGAGAACATGCAAATAAATCTGACAATACAGAAGATTTGAGTGTCATGTCGACGGTCTTCTTGAATCCCGAACACGGTCTAGTGTGCTGGAGGTTTCGAAAGAGCTTGTATAACGAAGGACAAGAACCTGGACGCCGAGCTCAAGCGTGTTCTGGTTGCCTGGCATAAAAAGAATTTAGGTTGCTGTAACAACAAAAAATGAGCTCAGGTTACTGCAGCAACACAAAAATAGACAAAAACAAGCTCGGGTTCCTGCAAAAAAATAAAAATAATGATGAAACGACTCAGGCCACAGAGACAACTCAGGTATAATAAATTGTGCAGTTTTAGGTGTCCAGCTATGAATGTGCAATGAACGTGATACTAAGTGTACGTTTTTATTCTACTGAAATCAAAAAATATTTTCGTTGAGTGCGATTGTGTGTTCGAATGGTACATTACGAACAAATACCACTACGTCACACAAAAATATCACTAAAAGTAGTGTGCTCGAGTACAGTAATATCCAAGCTTGCGAAATTGAATAAATTTAACATGAATTATGGAAACAATTCATAAGTTTGGCACTATATAGTAATAAACACAGAATTTCGTCTTTATTATCCCTAAATCAAGAAGAAAAAGTCTATGAAATTAGAGTGAAGCAATCATACCAATCTACTAAATTCCCCTTTCCTTCCATCCCTCTCATTCACCTCTTCGTTCATCATTCCTCCTCGTCTTCCCCTTCCATCCCTCTCGTTCACCTCTTGGCCCATCCTTCCTCTTTGTCCTCCTTTTCGCTCCCCCATCCTTCCCATCCTTTCCTTGACACCCTTTATCCCTCTCGTCTTCCTTGCCTCGTCATTCCTCTCGTTTTCCTTCATACCTTCACCTTCCTCGTCCTCCCCTTGGCTGCTTCCAGACCAGGGATCAACCAAGCGCTCCTCTACAGGATGCAGCAGCTCCCAAATTTTTACGCTGCTAGAGAGTACGCGTCGAGCTAACTGACGTTATTTTCAATCGTTTTAAAACAGACTTATTCAATTACCCGAATAAAGGCAAGCATTTTAAATAGCACTAACGATGATGACGCTTTTACTACGAAACTTGAGGGGAAAGCATACAACTTTCGATTAAAAATAAAATGGGTGCTTAAGAGCAAGCGACAAAAATCAACTAACAAACCAAGAGTTCACATTTCATTTAAAACCATCAAACTCTTCAAGTTCGAGTCTTAAATGCTACAGGAACTCCAAACGACCACAAAATGGAACGGCAACGACGTCCAATTTATCGTCTGATACGTCATACATTCTAACCTAGCCTAGTAGTCAGTTGCTACTGGTGTGTGCCTGCATATGAAACAAGCAGGACCCATCCCAAAACATAAAGCACACAGTTTGTTGCTTGCTTGGTTGGTCCGTCTTTCTGTCACGCTCTTAAGGATTTAGATAGGAGAAAATTTGGTAGGGTGTACATGTATTGTAAATATCGTATTGTGGATACCAAAGCCACATCCTTCGATGTGGAAACTCCTTCGCAAAGCCCGCGTCCACTGGCAAATCAAACGATAAAATTCAGTAAAAAACATGTGAATTTTCACGTGTGGGTCGACTAGTTTTTCAAAAGAATGAATGACTGTTTGTGTTAGTGCTGTTAAAATGCACTCGCCAAACGTGTTTGTAAATACCTGTTATTTAATAAGAAAGTTGGACAAGTGACCCGACGTTGGGAAGTTATATAAAGTTGTGTTGGTAGTTGAAGAATGGATGGAGTTGTGTTCAAACTTTTTTCGACCAGACTGAAGAAAATCTTGGCTACCTATCCGAGAAAAGTGGATATTTTGAATGGAGAATAAGACTTCAATGGCAATGAACAAACGCAGGTAAATCAAAAGAGGATTTGTTGACTTTTATGAGTTCCAATCTCTGGGCTTTATTTTTGTAAAAAGAATTCACATAAAAAAGCGTATTCAAAGCATCATAGAAGACCAGTGAGGTTTTGAATGAGTTTTTTAGCTGTGTTTCAGCTACTGAATGTTAAGTCGTGAGTACACATTAATGTTTTGGCCAGGCAGGTCCATGAACGATATAGAGGACCCATAGTTTCAATGTAACTCACAATATCAGCATTGGTCTTATGGAACTTAGATTTATGTTTCACAGTTCTTGCTAAAAGACAAACAAAGTTAATGAGCTAACCAAGAACAATTGTCAACTAAGAACTCTTTGTATTTTGGAGTCTGTTTCCATGTGTACAGTACATGTATGTAGTTCTTTGTTTCAGGTAATGTGTACGAGGCTACTAAATGTTTTCAAATTTTAGCTATTCTACAGAAACAAACAGTTTTGAAGAAACTGTAGTTCTTCGACCATGTATCAGCAACCTCTGAATGAAAAGTATCGTGGAAATAATACGTGTACGTAGTAACCAAAGAATTCAGTTACATGATGCCGACATATTTTTTGAGGTATTTTACAAATTTTCCAACGCCAACACTCCTGAACGCCATTTAAAGATTTGTCTTTGGGTAAATGAATAAGTACTGGTATTATCACCATTAAAATCATCTTGAGCAACTATCACATATATACTTTATCTTGCCTGCTCGTTTTCAAAACGTTTCGCAATTTCACGGTGACCCGAGAAAAATTAACTGAAGTTTCATCATTGTTTATTAACTAGCGTACCTGTGCCATCAAAAATGATGGCAAATACTGTTGGAAAGTGGAGTTTCCATGCTAAAGCTTATTTCAAAGGTAACTTATGTTTCTTGCGACTCTAATAAACACTTAGAATACAGTATTTTTGAGCCCCAATAGAAGTAGTTATAGGCATTCGTGTCATATCCTAGATAAAGAAATTCATCATTACTGAAAGCAACAGCGAGCTTGTGTATGTATATTGTAATATGCAATACCCCGCCAAACTCCCTATCCACGATATGGACTCGAGTATATAAGGCTCTGGATCTCTCATATTTTTTATAGTGACTTATTATAGTGTACTTGTACAGCAAAAATGAGTGTATTAATTTACCAGTGAACTGAAACCAAGACCACCAGTGTTAATCTATTCTTAAGAGCGTGACACGAAACATGTAAATAAATAGGTATATTCGACGTTCATTCTTAGTATTTGATATTAATAATACCAATTGCATGCATAAGATGAATATTTATATTTATTCTTTTATCCCCTATTTCGTGCATGCAATTAGCATTCTAGATACTAATGAATAATAATAAAATTTTATACTTTTTCTCGGGTCACTTCGTGCATGCTGTAGTAAAATCAAGTCATTTGCATAGGTTCAATGAAAAATGAGTAGGCAGAACAAAACTGAGCAAAAAAAGAAATAAATATAAACAAAATAACATTAGATGTGCATTTTTAACATAAACAGATTTTTCGATCTTTGTTCTCTCTTGCTTCTATTGAACGTAAAAGTGCGTTAACTCTAGTTGCAGCACACGAGTGTAACTAAAATGATATTAGAATTAATTGGTGCAGAGTAGATAATAAAAACTAAATTTGTTAACATAAATTATACATGACTATATACATCATAATGAATGATAATTGTACTTAATTTGTTGCTCCTACTAAGCAAATTATAATTTTTCATCCAGTAAAATTGCACTCATCACTCCAACGCATTGGCCAGACAGGAAAAGATTAGACGTTCAGAGAACAAGCTTTTCAACACTAGCAATCAGGTTTAAATTGTGGTATTTAGTTTGGTTATGGTATTGTAACGGTATTGTGGTTATGGTATTGTAACGGTATTGTTTTGGTTATGGTATTGTTTTGGCTGTGGTATTGTCATGGTATTGATTTGGCTTTGATATTGCAACGGCATTAGTTTGGTTATGGTATCTCAATGGTATTGATTAAGCTCTGGTATTGTAACGGTATTGTTTTGATTATTGTATTGTTTTGATTATGGTATTGTTATGGTATTGATTTAGCTGTGGTATTGTAACGGTATTGGTTTGGTTTTGATATTGTAACGGTATTGGGTGGGCCATGGTATTGTCATGACCTTTTTTGTCGTGATATTTTGGTTATTTTTTGCTTGTAGTGTTTTCAGGGTATTTTGGTCATGATATTTCCTTGGTATGTCGTTTATGGCATTTTTATGGAATCTTATATATGGCATTTCCATGGTATGTTCTTGATAGTATTTTCAATGCATGCTGTCTATGGTATTTCCATGGTATGTTGTTTATTATATTTCCATGGTATGTTGTTTATTGTATTTCCATGGTATGTTGTTTATGGAAAATCCCTGGTATGTTCTTTATAACATTTCCATGGTATGTTGTTAATGGTATTTCCATGGTGTTTTAATCATGGTATTGTGGTTTAATACCATAACACAATCACGGTACCGCTTCTTCCATAAAAAGTCCCATCGCTGCAACGAGGACTTCCTCAACTTTGCCTTCTGCAGCAACTCCTCCACATTATCCCTGCTCGAATTCAGTGAGCGTCATGCAGAGCTCCTGTGACAGCGAAGGACTACGCTAAGTGAAAACTGCAATGTGGCCTGCAATGTGGCCTGAAACGTGGCCTGCAACGTGGCCTGCAATGGGACCTGCAGTGTGACCTGAAATGTAACCTGCAATGTGGCCTGCAATGTGAGCTGCAACGTTGCCTGCATTGTGGCCTGCAACGTGGCCTGCAATGTAACCACAAATGTGGTCTGCAATGTGATCTGTAATGTGGCCTGCAATGGGGCCTGCAACGTAGCCTGCAATGTGGCCTGCAATGTGGCCTGCAATGGAGCCTGCAATGTGACCTGAAATGTGGCCTGCAACGTGGCCTGCAATTTGGTCTGCAATGTGAGCTGCAACGTGGCCTGCAACGTGGCCTGCAATGGGGCCTGCATTGTGACCTGAAATGTGGCCTGCATTGTGGCCTGGAATGTGGCCTGTAATGTGGCTTGCAATGGAGCCTGTAATGGAGCCTGCAATGGGGCCTGCAATGCGACCTGCAATGTGGCCTGCAACGTGGCCTGCAATGTGGCCTGCAATGTGGCCTGCAATGTGGCCTGCAATGTGGCCTGCAATGTGGCCTGCAATGTGGCCTGCAATGTGGCCTACAATGTTCGCTTTTTGGTTCTTGTCACAAGTCCTAGAATTTACGAGCAAAGATTCTGCTCGCTCTCAGCGATGAGGATTAATTGACTTTTTACTTCTAGAAAGGCAAAAAGAATTCTAGAATTAATGAATGTTACTTCCTAAATATTGCCTCATGAATATTCCTTTTTGAATATTGCCCTTTGTATATTGGAGTTTGAATATTACCCATTGAATATTGCCTGTAAATATAGCCTCTAAAATTTACCGTCCCTTAAATATTATCTTGTAAATGAATCTTAAAAAGCATAAAGAAATAAGATTCAAAATAAATTCATTAATACTTTCAACAATTCGTAGCTATCTAAATTAATGCTAATGTCTCAATAAATGTATTTTTCCTAACTTCGTTATGGAGGACAAAGCCTCTGCATGTGATAGATTTTATTCCCTTTTACATGTGACTCATCTAAAGCTCCAGCGCCGCTTTTCATTGAGAGGGAGTTCGAAACTCAACACCGTGGTACTGCATTTCTATTTTCCTACTTATGACTAACTTTTACAGTGCATGAAAGCTTCAGTCCCTATAACAAAGTCACTTCGTTTATGTTTTCACAAGTGAGACGGCGAGAATTGGTGAACTTTTACAAGCACAAGAAGTTCAGGAGTAGTGGAGTCTTTGTAAAGGCATTAATGCTACAATGGTAAACAAGTGCAGGTAAATTTACTACGTCAGCGTTACTCAACCGTTGATGCCTCATGGCTCAAAATCACCACCAAGTTACTTCACAAGCGTGGCCCACTGCCCTTCAATAAGTGTTAAGTATTCGCAGTTTTTCAAAGTCCGCTCGTGGCTCCCCGGTTGAGAATTCTAATTTCAAACTCCTAAAACTCCACTTAACTCCATTAAAATGATGACTTGTCTCTGAATTGTGTTTTCTCGTGCGTTCCATTTCTTACTAGAGAAGGTAGAAGATGCAGCAACATAACTTCTTTTTTTCCAGAGCAAAGCGCTTTGAAAAATGAAAGTTATACTTCTGCACCCTGCATATGGTTTTGCAGAAAGCTAAAATTGTCATTGCAAGCCAATTTTGTTTAGTAGATTGGAGATAATTGCGGTGGAATATAGCTTTCTTTGAACTGCTAAAGTTTACATTCCTTAGGATTCTTGATTTCCTTTTGTTTAAAAATCTAAGTTTTTGCAGAAGGAGCCTAAATTTTTAACTCGAAAAATGTAATCATTCGTTCTTAAAGTGAGTTATATTCTTCAAAAATTCATTCCAAATGTATTGAGTTGTAAAATCAAAGAAATCGATTGTCTGAAAGCAACAATAAAAGGCCCTTGCATTTTTACTGAAGGGATAATACATTTCAGACTAAACCATTCCTAATGATGCGAGAGCCATTTTTTGGGCTGGCTTATTTTTGCACTAGGCTGTTGTGGTCACGAGTGCCTTGCACTCAAAAATTTGGGAGAACGTCAAGTCTTTCGAGGATTTTTGTTACGGAACGAATGTCATTAGCGGGAAACCCTCTAACGCAGCCATTTTCCAGGAGACAGTTGCCACGGCAGTTGCCGGACGCGAGAAAACGTCAAAATAGCAAGAAAAAACATTTATGGTCCTTGCAAATTTGTTACTGGTTCGGAAAAAAGTTTAGCACGTTTCCTGCGATTGCGTAGCCGGTGCAAATCTTTACTTTGTACACATAGTCACTAGAAGACTGAAAATTTTACGGAATCTAACCCAAGTGGCCAACCGGTGGGTCACTTCGCAGGAAATGTGTTGAAAGTGTTTCAAATCTCATCTTATCTTTACAATTTTTTCGTACCAGTTGATTTATTAAATTTAAAATGCCTCCAGCATAAATGCTAGCACCAATATTGTAGAATTTTAGTCGTAAGTTCTGACTTGATTGATTTAGGGTAGAAACTAAATTAAAGCAAACTGATGCTTATAAACACTGCACATATAAATGCATTTTATTTACGGGAATCTGTTTTCTTTGTTTCACATTATATCCATTCAAAATTATATATATGAGCTTATCTAATTGTCTTCCAAAACGTTTTACTATTGTTAGAATAGAAATAAGCCAATTATCTAGAAAAGCATTTGGAGATGTGAAAGCATTCAATAATTATTCAGAACGCAGTTCATGTGTTCATGAATGAAGGAGCTAAATCAGAATATCTTAAAACTGTCGTTTCTACTTTTTGGAGGCTGTGATTTGCCACAAATTTTCTCAGTTCGGTTAGGAAGGTCAATGATTAATGGTCTCTATCTAATTCAATAGATATTTGCTGGAGACAGATTCCTGTTTCTGCTAATTAACAACAGAGTTGTGAGATCGTGAATCAGAATGAGGCTGCATCAATTAAATTGACATCTCTACGGAGTGTAGCTTTGTCAGGCTACTAAAATTTTTCATTCAGTTTTGTAGTCATGTATGATGGTTCAAAAGCTCTGCATAGAAAAGTTCGGTTAAACCGATTTTCCATCTGTAACGTCTGAAGCGGCAGCTATCGGTTGATGAGGTTACAAATCTTCTAATCTCTTTGTGTAGCTCCGTATTGCACGTGTTCTACATACATCCCACCCACGCCGAAGGCTGGGCATCCACTCACCTCGACATTCCCATAAACTTCTCATGCGAGTATTTTAAAACAATAAAATCATATAATTTCATATCAAAAGCTGTTCTGGTAAATTCAAAGTGATTACACTTCGATCTCAGCGCTATTTGCCGTCGCCGTAATGCTTTTCTTCTGTGCGTAGAATTTCCCTGTAGTTTTCTTATGAAAGCTGACATCACAGTTTCATGTGCAATTTTTCTTAGTGGGTAAACTACATATCCTAAATGATCCATGTTCTGCATCTGCTTTCATAGATTTTCCTAACCTTCAATGTCAGAGGCACTGGGTCATATCTACAACACTTTCAGATTTACCATATTTTCGCATGGCCCGAATTCGTGTCCACATTTTTGATATAACCTTTGTGCACCGCCCTTGCAAATCTCCTTTAGCCCTTCAGATACAAACTCTTAAGCTTGCTCAGTTTGAGATGCAGCTTCTACATCTAACATTATTTAGAAGTAAAGTGAAAGCCCAGAGAGTCATTTGAGCACGAGCAGGTCGCTGTAATCCAGTTACTGAAGTCTCCCTCGTTCCGCTACATTACCCACCCTTCTGTGTCCCCTAGTTCTCTTCCTCAGATAAATCTCTACATTTATTTCTTATCTCCCGTTTGTACACCGTTCTCTGACAATAGAATAGCTTATTTATTCGAATGATAATACTATGCATATGTAATTTTATGGTTTGTGTTTAGCAAAATGTCATACATCTTCAATTCCCTCCTTCATATTCAACAAGATGGTGTTTTACATCCGTAATTCGCTTGTTTGTAATTAGAATGATGATGTTTTTCATCGTTAATTCTCGTCGTATATATTATACATGATGTTTTGCATCTTTAAATCTCTTCGTGTTTAGTATTCATGATGTTTTACATCTCCACATCTATCGTTTGCACAGTACGCATGGGTTGAAAGTAAACGAGAAAGTGAATATACGGCGGAATAAGATACTAGATAATGTAATTACCGGTTTTCCAAAGTTTATGTACTTACGCATAGGTTTTGAAAAGATCCATAGCACAATCAACGTTACCATGAAAGTCTTACGCAAATTTTATATTGCCATGTACATACATATATTCCTGTATGACAACATGGGCTCCTAATCGATTGAGAGTATGAATAATACATTTTGCTTACAGTTTCAAACACTCAAGGAGAAACTGACTTCTCAGGAACAGCTTAGTTAGTTTCTGCGTGCTATGAATGAAAGTATACACATTCATGAATACTGAATCCTGTCCTCAGAAGTCCGATCTTAAATTCTGAGTTTGCACGAATAGCAAGTGCATAATCAGTAAAAGTGCAATACATAAATACAAAGTAATAAATTCGTCAGTGGTTGGGTGAAGTTCGGAAATAGAATAAATAAAAAGAGAGAGTGGAATGTATTTCCATGCGCAGTTACCCCAACTTAGTATCTCACAGTAACCCATGGGATGATAAAATAAAATATTTGGATTGTAATTCTAGAATAAGCGACAGAGTACAATGAATGACTCCAGAAATGTCACCCTAATAATGTTGTTCGTATCATGTTATCAATATCAAAACTGATAAAAATATAGCTTTTGTAAAATTTGTTAGACCTAACTTTCTCATCAACGTGATGAGAGCTTTTTTCTCGATTATCGAAAAATAATACGCAAAATTTAAGGGGACATGTAGTAATTACAAGTTTATTTCAATGTAGACTATATCTGGAATGCTCTTTGCATCTAAAACACTCAAAAAAGCCTTCAATCACAGCGCTACTGGAGGCGTCGAAGGCGTGTAAATCAAAACAAAGTCTGAAAAGATGCAGAATTTTTATAGCCCCGCTGGAAACGTCGGAGAGATGTCAATGAAAAAAAAATCTTCGAAGCGATGCAGAATTTTTATAGCTTTGCCGGAAACGTCGGAGAGCGATGAATGAAAAAAAGTGTTCGAAGAGACGCAAAATTTTATAGCTCTCGGTGCATGAAACAAAGCGCACTACGTCCCGGAAATGGTACGGTCGGTTGGACATGAACTCGAGCATCGCGCTCAAGATAGAGCGTTTTACGACGACTGGAGAAGAAGAAGACACGTTTGGCTGAAGCTATGAAAGCGATAGTAAACTGGATGCAGCGTTGGAAAGACAAAGTAGAACTAAGATATTCAAGAAATGGTAGGAAAACTGAATCTGTAGAACTGAAGACTTGGAGACATTGTTGTAGGATGAAAGCGAGGACTTGGATGATGAAAGAAGAATAAATGCATAGGAGATTGCAAATTGAGGCTGTGGTACTTACAAGAGATAGGCATCGGTACATGATGAAAGTGAAGATAAGAGTGGGAATGAAATGAAAGCCCAGGTAAAAAACCTGAAATTAGCCAAACTCAGTCGGAGGGTGTAGAAATAGAGCACAAACTGAAATGAACTGAATCATTTGCAGGTAGGGAACAAATGATAGGCTGTGAACGGCGGAGTAATTAAACCGGAAAAAAATTAAGTTAAGTATGGCGTTCAACAAATTATGTACAGTGTTGCGAAAAAGTGATGAAGGGAACTTCATCTGTGTTCATGCTGAGAAAAAAGTCAAGCAGAACACACTGATATGTTCAGGATCTATTGAACTAGTTGTTCCCGTTCAGAGACTTCTACACATTATCGAAAAAGAGACAACCAATAGTATGAAATCTGAATAACGGTTTGCTATGTAGGAATTATGAAAACTGTACCAGAGAGCAAATATAGATTAAAACTATATGCAATTCTCTGGAACTGTATAGTTGATAACGCTTTCGTTGCGTTAAGCTAACTGCAGCTGCGTAGTAAATAGTGCTACTGTTGCGTACAACTGCTACTGTTGCGTACAAATGCTACTGTTGCGTACAACTATCTGCAGCTGTGTAATTGAGTTCTGCTGCAGACTTCCAACTACTAATTACGAAACACCTGAAATGGGTGCCTTGAGCCGCCATGGTGGCAATTAAATCTGCTATTGATCTGAGTGAATTGCAATTTCCCTTTATCTCCATCTATGAAAAACTGAAATTTTTTTTTATGAAGTGAGAAGAATCTCCCTTTACTCACACACACGTTAATTTTCTTGCTTAAAATGATATGAGGTATTGTCAATAATCAAACTTATAACCATGCAAAAGGATATTGCTCAACAACGTATTCTTTATTGTTCATTGAACTTCTGTTTTTATTTAACAAACTATATAGAATATGAAAGAACTGAAACAGAAGAGCATTAACTGAATTATATAAAGGAGCCTAAGAAAATAGACTATGAGAAATTGCATCTTATGACATTTAGTGATAAGCAATAAAAACCTATGAGACTAAAAGTTATAAAGCCGAAGCTATAAAACTGAAAGTTATGAAGTCTGTACGAGCTTTGATGCAAAAATCTAAAAAGGTTGAGGGATTTATGCACTCAGTCAGTTATTTTACAAGTAAATTTATATATCAAAATCTAGTTTTAAGCTGTAGAGCTAAGTGGTCCTTGAAAAATACATCACTCCGATTTCGAAGCTCCACTCCATCGTGCAAGCCAAAATATACGTAAACATTCGACTTTCTTTATTTATGATACGATCTCGTAAATTGCAAATCAGGGTCGTAAAGTTGAATAGTGAAATTAAATGCTTGTAATATTTATTGAAATTCAATCATAAAAAAAATTCCTATCCAAACCTAGAAATCCTGAGACTTGGAAATCCCTGGACTTGAAAATTCGTAGACCTGGAATTAAAATGTGGTTGACCAGCAGTTACTCACTACGGAGTGTTTTGGTTGGTTTTGGTTATTTCATTTACGTGGTTATATATTTGTACAGAAAATTGCTATCAACGATAAAGAAATAAAACAAATATTAGTTGTGCATCAATTAATTATTTGTTATTTCTTACTTCTGCAGCCTTTTGTCAGTAGAATAATTTTCTTCTAGTCTTATTTCTCACTTTAATTTGTATGCAAAGATTTTGGCATAAACCTTCAAGATTTCAAAGTCAACCAAGCTGACTGGACGATGAAAGAACAAGGAACGCTGTTTCATTGCAATTATTGAAGTACACATGACAATTCTTCCAATTTTCGAAGTATACATGATAATCCCTCCACTTTTTGAAATAATTAAAAAATACTACGAGAGCTGAACTCCACTCTACAACTCGCATTAAATTTATGTTTAATCCAGAACTCCGCGGAGAAAAGGACCTGCAAATACGACAGCAAGACTGTGTTGACAAAAACTTTGCGTCTGGCTGAAAGTTTTTAATTGCTGCGAGTTAGGCTGAAGGTGCAAGATACGCAGGTCTTACATTTCCTGCTCAACAAATGTTCACTGAGAGCAACAAAATGTTGGGTCAACTCGAAGTTAGGACAAAAAGTGATGAAATTTGATTTGTGAAGACATACTTCTCCAGTATTAGGATATTTTGGGAGGTTCTAGATGTTTTTTTAAGTTAATTAATATGATTCCCGCAGAGAATGTTTTCTAAATTTGTAACCTTTTACTTATTTTCCTTTTTTATTATTACCTTAATTGGGGGTCCACGAGCTTTCTAATTGTGAATTTTGTTGGAAAATGTCGATGCACTCGAAATTCATAAACTTGATTGATCACGGTACATGAATTGTATACTTATTTATTTGATTTTAAAGGGTAGTTATTCTCATATGTAATGAATTTGATTGGCAAGGGCAAAAATACCTTCAATTTATTTGATCATGTTTATTAATACTTCATTTCAAGTGACATCTTCGAACGCCCTTTCTTTGCATCCGGAGCGGCAACAATTCGTTTCGGCGGTGGAATATCTGACATCTACGACCATAACTTTCTGGATGGTAATGTATATTTTCCAGTTGAACCTATTGAACGGAAAAAAATTACGAGCATGCAATGTAGAGTCTCATTGAAATTTGTTCCCGAATTTAAATCAATTCAATCGTATAATAAAAAAGATACGAGAATTTAGTTTCTTGCAAAATACAACGACACGTAGAATCTGAACACACCTAAAGCAAAGGCCACTTTGTGTACATGTGTTTGTAAACTGTAATTTTTGCAATTACAAATACACAGTAAGTAGCATCATATACTATGTACGTGACACTGCAGTTGTGCACTAACTAGACAATCATGTACATGATCTTTTAGGCTCTACCACTAGACCCTAGTCTAGTCTCATGGAGTCTGCGCTCATCTCCATCTCTTTGCCACTCAAACCTCTTGGAAAAACTTCTGAAAAAGTGGCATATTTTTGCCGCACGCCTCTCACATCAAAAGCCATGCGGGAGTTCCCTCACTAATCTCATCTGGCGCTCTTTTGATAACTCCCTCTCCCACCACCCCTCGTCGCAACCTGTAAAATGTTCAAGTTTCTCCGGAATATATTTCTTGGATCGAAGACGGAATCTAAATTTGCACATGGATTACCTGGGATTTAAATTTCTGAAATCGCCAGATTTTGGCTTCATTTCAAAAAATGTATTAGGCGGAAAAATTCTAAAGAAAACGGCACTGCCACGATGCCTTTGAATATTATTAGTCGTAGTTGTATACTGAAAGTACGATGCAAAATATGGATGTAAGTTCATGTAGTTACGAAGTATTTTATTTCCTATACAAACTTTAAAGAAACAGAAATACACAATAGTTCGAAGATAGACTATGTGCTAAATTTTAATGGAATTAAAAAGTCATTAAAAACCTTCTGATCATTCGTAAATTTATTATTGCGTACCTTAGACGTTTGCATTACGACGCGCGTATTTAACCAAGCAACGTTTACCAGAAAACGATTTTCGTAGATGTCAATTGGACACAAATAAACTTTAGAAGTTTGGAGATGATTTAACTTACATTGAATGGCACTAATACCTGTTGTTTATTATGAAGCACATAGGAAGCACCTACCATGCACAACACATAAAATTATTTTTAAATGTCACTCGTCAAGAAGCCATCATGCCATGAAAAATATGAATGGCATATATGACTCCGTAATTCACTTGACTCGTATGAGGGCAAATATTCATGCTAATATGAGCAAATTAAATATTCAAAAGCTCAACGGCAGTGGAAAGTAATTTTCATTTAATGGTGAAAATGCTTAGCCAACGCTCTAAAAGGATTTCAGTGTACTGATGCCTTTCGTCAAAATAATGAGAATTTTTAATTCAGCAGAGATATGACAATACCAATATATTTTTAGCGCATGCTTTCGAATTCTACATGAATCGCATTAAGCAGAAAAATGTAAACATTTTAAATTTACAGAATATTTTTCATCATGAATTATATACATTTTTATTTAAAATTTATTTCGCAATTTTGAATATGCCGTAAATTATTGAGACCACGACTGTTAACTAAAGGTGCTGTAGCGCCAAGGACTGATGTTTCTAAGGCTGAAATTAGCTCATTCTACTGTACCCTTAATTGACCAATTCAATGTTACTTCAATTGCATATGTCATACTGGTAAGAAACATATACGTGTTTCCCTATATTAAGAAGTTGCGCTATGGTGTACGGTATCGAAGATAATTTTTAATACTCCTGTGTTCGTGTGGCTTCTTTCTAAATCATTCTATTTGAACTACGAAACTAAGTTTCCTACAACGGAAAGTTTCCAGTATTTCGTTTTTTTCATTCAGCATCAACTTAGAAGAATTTAGCGCACATTCATCTAGCGATATATGGTGGACAAATGAACTAGATATACATATATTACCAATGGGACTTGCATAACGCGGAAAAAATTATGAATGCCACAAGATAGAACTTCCCATTTTACAACATAGCCTATCCTTATCTCCATTAGGTTTGTTAATTATATTTTGTGTTCAAAATACTGTTTTTCATAATTGGTTCGTTTTTGATCATCGTGCCTGTGGAACTTTATTCTTTACCAGCGTTTATAATCCTCGGTCATTTTTTGCCAAGTCCGAATCTATCATTTCAAATTAATGTACAGAAAGATTATTTTGTTAGTACAAGTTTAACTCTATAGATGCAGGGTATCCATAAAATCTCTTTACAATTTACTAAGTTTATTACAAAGAAAGTTCTCGACGTATTTGAGTTGATTTATTTTATTGTATTCAGTGTTTATTAATGTTTTTATTAACGTTGTGTTTGTCTGATTCAAGCATCCTGTTAATAAAGAAGATCGAGACAATGTTCAATAAACTTCTGAAAAATGCCTACTCAATAGAAAGCAACATGCTTACCATGGTTTATTGAAACAAAATTGGATACGAAGACTCAGTAAAACTAATGAACTATATATGGAAGGGATGCACCATCACGTCCGTCAATTTGTGCATGGCACAACAAATTTATGGAGAAAATGACAATATTGAATAGAGGGAGAAACGAGTGACCAAAACATCTAAGGAAAACATGGATAGTGTGAGATAAGCTTCTATTTGTTCTCCCACGAAGTCCATCCGTACAGCCGATACGGATGAGTTTATGTGGTTCTATATACTCATGTTAAAATATCGTGTGTAGAAGAAAGATACGGGACTTAACTGACCTAAATAGAGCAAATAATTACTGAGGCCGTTGACAACATTAATGAGGCTATGTTACAGTGAACATTCATATCTTTTTATTTTATTTTATTTGCTTCTACAATAAATTTGTTAAATTGTAATGAAAATTGACGGACACCCTGTATAATAACATATAACTGTAAACAAAGTACATTTATTATCTGTTTTTTATGGCTTTAGCTAAGTTATTTGAAATTGAAATAGTTGAAATTGCTGCTTCTCTTCTAGTAAATATCAGTTTTTGTAAAAACGAAATTACATTCAAACAGTTTTTGAGGGCAATCATATTACTTAAGCGCTCCCTCAACATTTTCAGAATACTTCACAATTTTTCCTCTTCCGCACAGCTGGAGGGGATTGAGGGGCCCTGGCTTTCGTAGCCTCTGAAACATTTTCCTATATTGTATAAAACAAACAAAATGCTGCCTAGTCATTTCTTTTTGGAAAAAGTCTATTTCTGTCCAGATTTATTGGTCTACGTCCCATGCATGTTTTCTTCTTACCTGTAGCGTATTAAAAAATGCCATCTCTTCTCAAAATTTGACATCCTGATTTATATCTTGTCATAGAACATAATAATCAACAGCAATCACGCACTCAAAAAATGTAGTTAAAAGACTGTATATTGTAAAAATCTCAAAACTCTTTATCATCTATGGAATGCTCAAAAACTTAATTACAAGTTCATCGTAATGAAATTGAATTTAGTCCTGGCATTTTGGACATTTTCTCGACATTCTTCTCTGTTTTTAGACCGCATTAGGTGGCATCTCTCTATCTAGCCCGCGGTTCAGAAGCATCAAACCAGGCCTGTTTGCTTCTCAAGCCCCCTAAGGCACATCAATATAAAATAAAATTGCTTACAAAAGATCCCTGTATTGTTACAGAATTCCCTCTTATGAAATTCCGACCTTAGAGCGGCATTTCGGCCTGTTACTTGAGCATCATATTGGGCTTCGTTCAAACGAGCCAATGTTTCGAGCATTTTAAAAGGGAACTTTTAGCAGGGATTGGTTGAGAGAAAATATTTTTTACTTCCCATCGAAAGTCGAAACTTGGTCTCCTTCGATGCAGCGTTTCTTCTTTTTGAACTATAGTATAACCGATGGGATCCAGCCCGTTCAAAAATGAGCTTCTTGATAACGTCCTCTACGAATTAGCATATTCATATACTTCCCGGGGCTCCGTCGCACATCCAACGAAACTAAAATGTACTTTTTGAAGCAGATATTTCCGCACAAATCACGTTGTAAGTTTAGAACTTTTGTTGTGGGGAGGGCATGACATTGAAATTATTATATTATTATAGCTGCATAACAGCTATTTAATCTTTATTGTTGAATGAAACGTCAACAGTGAAAATAACACTAATATCACCCCTCGCTGTAGCTTTATGATTCATAGGTACATCTGCTGGAGGAATTTTGGCGTTATTTTCACTTACGATGCTTAGCGTTATTTCACTTGCAATGCTTAGCGTTGTTTTCACTTACGATACTTAGCGTTGTTTTCACTTACGATGCTTAGTGTTGTTTTCACTTACAATGCTTAGAGTTCTTTTCACTTATTTTGTCAATTAATTGATTTCCTTTGAAAAAAGTGGAGAGCTTGGTATCTATATTTGAGTCCAGAAACTTGTTACGTCTTGTTCGTTATGATGCACCCCAGGCATTTACTTAACTCAGTTCTATTTTCTGCTTTTCAGTTCCCCATTGTGATTTTTTGACTTCAGTGTACTCAGAAGAAGAAGTTTCAGCTAATAATGGTATTTTGTGTACAATAGATATTAATTGCGTTCACTATGACCTTACTGTCACAAAATGACTAAATTATTTCATTTCCTTCCTTATTTATCGATAGACCCAACGTTCAGTACTGTCAGCCTCGATGGCGTTCTCCAGTTTTGTGCCTGACTTTCGTATCGCGACACAAGTATTCGAAAAAGAATATCACCCTAAATTTCTGTTCTTGCCACAGCTAAAATACGTTCTATATTTCCGTATCTTGATTAATCGAGTTTGAAATTTTGCTGCCAGTGTCTAGTTACATTAACTGAGGCAGCAGAAAGCAGTCCTCATTTGCCAGAAGAATTAAATCATGAAAAAGAATAGGAACGTTTTTTGCAGTCAGGTGACATCTGATGTGCCAGTTAATTAAAGCGCCTCTCCCCTTCTCTCTTTCTCTTCTGTAATTTTTCTTCAGTGAACAATCAGGAATTTAAGCAAATTTTAAAAATGCTCTTATTTAATACCTAACCAAAGAAAACCTAACCAAATATTAAGGAGCAGACAGAACGCACCGTACGAATATTAGGGTGCAACCAGAATGCAACATACGAATAGTAGGGTGGGACCAGAATGCAACATACGAATATTAGGGTGGGACCAGAATGCAACGTACGAATATTAAGGAGCAGACAGAACGCACCGTACGAATATTAGGGTGCAACCAGAATGCAACGTACGAATATTACGGTGGGACCAGGATGCAACGTACGAATATTAGGGTGCAACCAGACTGCAACATACGAATATTAGGGTGGGACCAGAATGCAGCGTACGAATATTAGGGTGGGACTAGAATGCAACGTACGAATATTAGAGTGGGACCAGAATGCAACGTACGAATATTAAAGAAAGTAACGTATGAATATTAAAACAAAAATGACAGCTCCATTTGGTTGTTATTATTATTATTTGCTCATTATTTAGTTATCAGTGAAATCTGCCATTTCAATAATCTAATTTTTTCATCCTTTCGGAAAGTATTTCAATTATTATTTCATTTGTTTTTATTTGTAAATGTCTAATTTAGCTTTATATCTTCAATTTCCCTTTTTCATTGAGTTACGGTAGCCACCCATGAACTAAACTTGCCAGGTTTTAACAAAATAAATTTTTCCATTTACACTTTATTATTTGAAATTTTCAAATCTCAAGCCCAACTGAATTTTTCCTACTTCACTAAATCTGCAGAATCTTTTTTCTCTTGCTAGCACCTTTATATTACAAAGAATGATTACAACTCTAAATGATTGATACGAGCATTATAGGCATAAAAATAACATTAATAAAGTCAACAGGGAATATGGAAAATCACAGTTCATACGATAGTAAAAAAGATCGTAATAATGATTTCAATTATAATAGTGATAATGTTAATAACCATTATAATAGTTGTAATAATTATGATTCATTTTCATATAAATTGAAATAGGGATAGAAAGCCTCGTTTTTTCAGTAAACTCCTGTTCGACTTTCGCATAATTTTTCAATTCAAAAAATGGAAACGCTCTCCAGTTATTCCTGGATTATAAGGACTTGTTCAGTGAATTCTCCCTCCCACCAGCAGCAGCTGGGCTGAGGTGGGTGCGCCCTGGGACAAGGAGAACCCGCTGGTCCCTAAACGTCTCTATATTCAGCTCGGCTGCGATGCGGATAACGCTCCTGGTTCTAAAAATGCAGCATTTGCTAGAGAAAAAGAAGAAAAAAATGTCCTGTTTCGACGATAAAGAAGTCGTAGCCATCGCTAAAATGTCCTTAAAATGCTACATTAATTCGAGATATGAGGAAAAAACGCTTTGCTCTGACTATACGCACTGTGTGTCGCAAAAAATAAACAAAACCCATCTCTTCAAAATAATAACGAAAGTACTAAAGTGAGGAATATTGATATCCATCAGGTTGCCCAGAAAGTTCATGCCGATTTTTAGTAGTCAATCTTTCCACTTATTTTAGAAAAATTTTTGAGCCCAAAGAATAGGATTTGACTACACTTCCATTTAAAGAACAGTTTAAACCATCTTTTCATGGAAGAAGGTTTACCATCCTATAACTTGTGTTAATTCTGCAAACCTTTAAAATGGAAGATAAAAAGATTCATTTTCGGCACTTAATGCTTTTCTCTTTTCATAAAGGGAAAAATGCCTCACAAGCAACCAAAGAAATATGCGCAGTTTACGGCAATGATTCTGTATCCAAAAGAACTGTATGTACAGAAGTGGTTCGCAAAGTTCCGAGCTGGAGATTGTAGCCTTATTGATAAAGAACGATTAAGCAGACCATCCACCACAGATGACGACCAAATAAAGTCATTAATTGAGAATAACCCACACTTCACAACCCGAAAATTGACAGAAAGCCTCAACCTATTAAAATCCGTCGTTCATGAGCACCTGGTCAAGCTTGGGTTCACAAATCGCTACGATGTTTTGGTGCCACATGAGTTGAGTGAGAGGAATCTTTTGGATCGTGTTTCCATCTGTGATCTGCTTAATAAAAGGAATGAAACTGTGCCTTTTTTAAAAGCAAATTGTGACTGGGGATGAGAAATGGATTATCTACCGAAATGTTCTGAGAAAGCGGTCCTGGAGTAAGCGACATGAGCCACCCTTAGCCGTCCCAAAAGCGGACCTTCACCCTAAAAAAGTTGTGCTATGGGTCAGGTGGGATCGGAAGGGAATTCTGTACTATCAGCTTCTCCCAAGTAACCTGACAATGAATTCTAAAAAATACTGCTCACCACTGGATGAGTTAAAAGCAGCAATTCAAGAAAAACGTCCAGAATTGGCCAACAGGAAAGGTGTTGTGTTTCAACATGTTAATGCAAGACCACACGCTTCTGTGCGAACCAGACAAAAATTGCTACAATTCGGCTGGGATGTGTTACCTCACCTTCCATATTCACCAGATATTGCCCGTTCAGATTTCCACCTATTCATATCTTTGCAGAATAGTCTTAATGGTAGAAATTTCAAATTTCAAAAATTTCTTTGGATGACATAAAACGATACCTTGATGAATTGTTTGCCATAAAAACACCTCAATAATTCTGGGAAGAATGTATTTTCAAGTTAGAGCATAGATGGAGACGTATTGTGCAATAAAATGGTTCATATTTAGTTGATTAAAAATGTAATAACAAATATTTATTGACCTTTTTCTTTCCCTTAAAAGTCGGCACGAACTTTCCGGACAACCCAATACAATACGTATCATGTCCATAAAATTGTTTGGGTTATAACGTTACAATATTAATTAAGTCAAAATCATTTATCACGGGGAACAATCAAAAATACATATTATTTCGTAGACCTTTATTTTATCACTTTTTAACCATAGAATTCCCACGGGTACTATCTAGGCCATGTCTCTGGTAAATAAGATACAGAATGGAAGTTCTGTATATATTCATGAAAAATTTTAATTTGATATACAATAATTCGTCGTAAATCTTTGATACATTCGTCTCTATTATGACTTCAAACTAATCAAATCTGAACTGTGAAATTTTAACGAGAACAATCTAGTGAGATATATTAGATACTAGTGTACCTAGCCATTAAAAATGACAGCAGGGATTCCACGATAATACTTCAGTGGTGCTCGCCAATGAACAATAATTCATACAATTTCAATTCTTCTCCTTTCGTGCAAGTCTTATTGCAACATGTTAGCAGTATTTTCCACAAACCTTTCTCCTTCAATTTTTCTTCTTTCGTTCAAGTCTTCTTGCACAGCTGTCTTTTCCACAAATCTTTCCCTTTCTAATCTTCTCCTTTCTTCTACTTCTTCCTGTGACATCGCCGTGCATACTTCAGCTTTTCTTGCGTATCAATTTTTCTTCTCTCTTCACTGCTTTCTTTCGACAAAGTTTGCCTCTTTAGACTTTTTTTCACAATCACGGTCCATTCTTGCTTCGTGTTCTTGGACCGTGATCGTGAAAGTTTTTGAGAGATAGCTCTTCTCTTGAGCTTAGCATCCATGACTCGAACATTGGCCACATCACTGGTACTTTGCTGAAATTTTTTCCATCTTTTCCTCTTGCGTGCTAGTCTGCGTTTCCTTCCTTCTCTGGTGTTTTTTCCATTGTTCTAATAAATTTTTCAGATTCAATTTGTTTTCAAAAACATACTTGTAGATGATACGGCATATCCCCATTCTACGATATTAAGGCTGTTCAGGAACATCTTGTCATTGAGGAAAGTTATATTCTGTTTATTATTTTGGACATCCGCAGGTAGTTGACTTCTTGATAAGGAAAGCCTTCTTCCAGCAAATTGCTTAGGCAGAAGGGCCAGCGGAGCTCCTCGCACTTCCTGGCAAAAAATATGCGAAATAGTTCATGCACGAAAGAATCGAAAACTGAATCAAAGATACAGCAATTTATGTACCACACTCAAAAGAGGGATATTATCAAATCAAATAGAACCGAGCTACTTTTCAATGCGAAGCGTTCTTTTTGGAGTCAGGTTAATGATGAGGCAGTCGATGTAAAGGTGCTGGTCCAATAGTATGGTTTGAAATAGAAACATGTAGTCATTAAGTATATTAGAAAAAGACTGTATCTATGCTAGCTTTTAAACGAATATTTCCCCCTCTTGCAAGGGAACAAAAATTTTTAGTGACCCAGCACTGGGTTCTGTATTGTGGCTACCTGCAATGACTCAACCAGGGAGCTCTACTCTGAATATTTGGCCTGTACTCCACGTGAAGTTTCAACTCCTACTGAAAAGATTTCAACTGCTACTCAAGAGCTACTTAATTTCAACTGAAGAAATTGAGCTGAAAAAATATCTGAAATAGCTTATGTCCGACAGGATCAAAAACTCTAATGCAGTTTTTTGACTTTCGAGTATATATTTCAGAAACTACAGGGTGTCTCAAAAAATGTACTCACCCTTTAACCGTTGCTAACATGCTGTCTTCTTTGTGTTGCAGGTGTGAGGTTCGAACCTTTGCGAACATGATTCTTTAATCCCATTTAATCATGTTCGCAAAGGTTCGAACCTCACACCTGCAACACAAAAGAAGACAGCATGTTAGCAACGGTTAAAGAGTGAGTACATTTTTTTGAGACACCCTGTATATTAGCCATCGTAATTTAGGGATGAATTTTCATAATATCTCATCTTGTTATTCAGTGGATGAATTTTCTCCCATCTAAATCTTTGAGAGCGTAACACAAAGACGGACTAATCAATCAAGCAAGCAAGCAAGCAAGCAAGCAACGAACTGTGTATTATTATATAGTGTGATATTAGTACACACACACGTGAAAATTCACGTACTTTTTATTTATTTTTTCGTTTGATTTGTGGTAGCCGGCTTTCAGGAGGAGTTTTCATATCGAAGGAAGTGCTTTTGGTATCCACAATACAATGCTTACAGTACATGTATACCCTACCGAATATTCTCCTATCTAAATCCTTAAGAACGTGACAGAGAGACGAGACGGACTGAGCAATCAAGCAAGCAACAAAGTGTGTGTTATTTAACCGCATGTCCCACAAAAACCCGAACCGAGTATTTATTTTCCCGTATCAGTAATACCATCATTCGACTTATTGTATGCTCTTTTCCATAGATTAATTTTGAGGAATAATTTTGCTAGAAATTAAATGCTTATGGTATTCTTATGATGGTATTACTGCCACGGGACATACGGGTTCGGGCTTTTGTGAGACACTGTATAGTGGAATGTTTGAATTGGCCATCGCTGTTCGAATAATTGTAATAGTTCGCACACAGTTTTTTATCTAAAAATAAAAAGGTGAAAACTCTGAAGCCATTTAAGTTTATGAAAAAAACTAAAAACCACCCTTTAATAATAACCAGCTTGGTCGACTGGTATCACCAACTTGGTCGACTGGTATCACCAACTTGGTCGACTGGTGAGCGAATCTGCTTGTGAGCGGAAAGACCCGGATTCGAATCCCGCTGCCGACATGGTTGACGCGGCTAGAAATACGGCATGGGACTTGGGTATATAACCGAATAATTATCGAAGTAATTATCCGACCCAAGAATGGGCCAGAAGGTTCGTTCCTATAGCCTCATTCTATTCTATTCTAATACATGGGTATAAAAAAATGAATATAAAACACTGGAGATACTGTCTACGTCAACATTACTAATG
>VCRD01000208.1:50712-134423 GCA_006783055.1 Trinorchestia longiramus | reverse complement strand
AATAATTATCGAAGTAATTATCCGACCCAAGAATGGGCCAAAAGGTTCGTTCCTATAGCCTCATTCTATTCTATTCTAATACATGGGTATAAAAAAAATGAATATAAAACACTGGAGATACTGTCTACGTCAACATTACTAATGAATAAACTTTATTATCTTCTGTGTAATACTTTTATGGACTTTACTCGTATGATTAAACTTCTAGATACCAATATTTTCCCCTCTAGTTAATTTATTATTTATTTTGACTAAAAGATGGCTACCATTTTGTCCGTGAAGCCCTGTAGAGATTTCGAAAATATTGCAAAAGTGCAGTAAATTTCAAGCGAAGAACCAAAATGTTGGCCAACGTTCGATTTGTCAGCTCCTTGCAGGATGAAAGAATTGTATTGGAGAGTAACAGGACTTTTTATTCTAATTGTTATTGTGACACCTGTTTCCAGGCACCTTCGTTGTTCATTTGCTTTGATAAACTCATTGCTGGATTTCCTTAGTATTTCTACGCAGCTGAATGAAATAAAAGATGAACTGGGAAGATGTGTGGGTGGAAATGATGTGTGGTTAGAGAAAGTGAGTGCGTGGAGGAAATGTGTGAGTGGAGAAGATGTCTGGGTGGAGATGATGTGTGGCTGGAGAAAATGTGTGGATGGAGAAGATGTGTTGGTGGAGAAGATGTGTGGCTGGAGGAAATGTGTGGGTAGAGAAGGTGAGTGGGTGGAAAAGATGGATGACCAAAGAAAATGTGTGGGTGGAGATGTGTGGGTAGAGAAGGGGAATGGATAGAGAAGGTGAGTGGGTGGAGAAGATGTGTGGGTAAAGAAGGTGAGTGGATAGAGAAGGTGAGTGGGTAGAGAAGGTGAGTGGGTAGAGAAGGTGAGTGGGTAAAAAAGGTGACTGGGTAGAAACGGTGACTGGGTAGAGTTGTGGAGTGAGGAAGGTGTGTGGGTAGAAAAAGTTAATGCACCGAAAAAGCTGCTATAATTTTTTAACCAAAGCACAAAGTTGAGTAAACAAGCAGCAAAAATTTTGATAAAACCAGAACGCTGGCCCTAACAATTCATGTATTTTCAATTAAAACACAACGTTGAGGAATGTGAGAACATATCTCCTGTTGTACGAGAAAATTATTGTAGATTGTTGCCAGTGAATGATGAGGGAGAAGAAAAAATTAACACATGCAGATTAATAAAAAAATATCTTTTGAACGCTCATATCTCGCACGAATGTAAAATGAATTTGAAATGTCGCCAACTTTGATCCATAAAATTAGGTCATAACGATTCCATCTAATATAATTATACACTCTTGACTTCTCTATCAGCCCAGAAACACCCGTCATAAAAACATATTCCCAATATATGGAAGTTATAGAAGATTAGATTTAAGTTCTCAAAGTACGACTTTGAAGCTTGGATCTTAAGAACATTCAGGTCACGACCCTCCGGCTTCCTGCTGCCTCAGGCTAATTTATAAAGGCAGAATTCCAGACTAGGAATACCTGGAATGGAGTCGTTCCTAAATGCGTCATATTGGGAGGAGCTCGCCTGGATCACAAGCCTCAGGCTCACAGGATTCATCTAGTTTTTCCAATTGGCAAAAAATTGACTAGATTATTATGCCTCAGGATTCTATTTGAATGCACATGATTGTTGCATTATTATTATTATGCAAAATATTTGACTCCACCGCTACAGCATCTAATCTTAAATAATTGAGTGTTTTTTCGTAGAAAACACTTCATCCAATATTGAACGTAACAACTGAGGATCGGATATAATACTCTTAACTGCGTTTTTGAATTGACATCAATGTGCTGGGCTTTGTTTAATTCATTATATAAAATTAGTTCTGATGTTGTGTGTAAGTTTTTAAATAACTATGAAAAATGGAGTGATAAATGCTGGACTGCTAAATTATACCTGAAGAAGTCTAATTAAAATTATCATTATCATCTTTCCCAAAATACTTGTATTATTGTTAAATTGAAATATATAACAGTGTGTTAATCATTTTTATTATATTTTTGCCATTATAGGTATTATTGATAATATCAATAAAATTATTCGTATCTTTACTGTTATTGTTATTGTGTTTACCACGAATGTTTTCATATCATTTTCTTTACTTTGAGTAAAAGAGTCGTTTTGACCAGTGAAGAACGTCTCTTGAGAGTGCAAGTGAAGAAAAAAGAAAAGAGAAACAAAAACCAACTCTATATTTTCACACCCTATATTAACGGCCTTGCAAGTGCAAATGTGTTCTTGATAATGGGGTGCTGTTTGGTATCTTTTAAGTCTTTTTACGACTGTTGCTTGTCATTTATAAGGTGCTTAATATTCCGTGAGAACCAAAGAGGGTTATGGGTTGGCCTCATTCGTTTCGTCGGGAAGTGGTGCTCCGTGGCAGTTGCAATATTTCTTTCAGTATCACATAACATTCCTTGGCGTTTCGATTCCTCATCAAGACTTCGTAGTCAAAACTGCCACGCTCCTCTTTCACTAGTGTATCATCCTTTCGTAGTGTATCCCGTATAAGTGAATCACCAGTATCATTAGCGAATTAATGATACAAAGCTTAGTACGAACTAATGATACGGGGCTTAATATCTGTCGCTGGTTGACTGATTCCATGTTAACACTTTGACGCTTGCCTCAGTTTTCCAGTTTGGTCCAATTAGCACAGACGTCTATAGACGTCGTAACTAGACCTGGCACAATAACCCCTAGACTTGAGGAGACGTCAATGCAGTGTGTTTCTACATATTGTTGCCGGAAAAATGCACCATTTGTACCAATTTTGAGCTGGTGTATGTAACTTATTGTAGTGTAGTGTAGTGTAGTATCTGTAACTTATTGCAGAGAACAACATTAAACTCAGTAGCGTATCAGGTATACTCCCCACAAGTATTCTACATGAAGCTCCGCCTCTCACTCCATGCACGCATAATACCTAACAAGTCTTACACTATAGGGTGCCCCCACGAAAAAAACAAACTGGGTGTCGCTTAATTGATTTTTAGTTATTGAACTACAGAACTCGGGTAGAATTTCTTTGTTTTTTTCTGCCCATAATTAAGATTTTTATTATTGAAAAAAAACACCTTTGCGTTGAAAATATAATAATTACGGTAACATGGAATAAAGAAAAACAGAAAATACAAGCTATTTTTCTTGGTTCGTTGATCAAATAAATACTGTAAGATACATAGTAAAACGCAGGTGTAAAATACACAATGTCAACTTAGATTTTTTATTTTTTATGGAGCACCCTGTGGTAAATGTCTAACTTTCCACTTGATATCCGCAAGCTGTTTTTTCAACATCCTCTGGTTTATAAAAAAAAGACAAAATCATATAGCATAATATTTTGATTACCAAAAGTACTGCAGGGTCTTATTTCCATACATAATACACTTTGTCAAAGCAGACCACTTCGCAATTCAAAACAGAGATGCCATGTTTTATAATTCAAACAAACCTAATTAACATTAAGTTTGGAATACGTTACAACGTAGTATATATTCCAAAGAAACCAGTAACAAGTCCAGTGTTTGTCTCCATGTGATGTTTTTTTGGCAAAACGATAGTCGTTGAAGTTGAAAAAATTCCCCGTATCTGAAACTGAGTCCTTACCAAGAACTGTCAGTGAGACCAAATGTGAATAGCGGGTGAAAATGTCCTTAAATTTTTTGCCATCCACCGTAATCTTGTCAAAAAAAGGAATACGAAAGCCTGCCTGTTTATCTAAGCTGTTTCATTGAGGCAAGATAAGGTTTCTTCCATCCTCTTCTGACCTTGTTAGCAGCTCTCGCAATTTATGCCGAGAATTTCCATTTTGTGGTCCAAAAATGCGAATTTGCATCACAGATTTGAAGTTTTTATTCCATCTTTCAAGGGGGAAGAAGGCAAGAACGCTCGAGGCTGGAGATTCAGAACGGCACAAGAATATTAGTCGCAAGAATTATAATACTACCTACCAGTTATTTGCAATACCTCAAATTTGCCTAAACAAATTCACACACAATAGATAAAACTATATGAAAATTGATGTTCCTCTGATTAAATATTTTCATCTAATTTTTAGTTCAAGGAGAAAGGTAAATGAGGTAGTGTTTTATACTAATAGTTACCCGTTTTGATTAGGTGATTTAAAAAAATTAGGTTTAAAATTATTCGTTTTCAAATTATTTGAGCTAACTGTTCAAATATCTTCCTTCGGTAAAGGATAGCAAATATTCTAATACTATAAAGCTAGGCTTACCAAAAACTTCCATGACTATCACTTCAGTCTTATTACTGCCTTATAAGGACACCAGCAATTGGAGAAGGTTAGGGAAACTGAACATTTCAATATCAAGGCAAAACACATGTTTCAAGCAAAATCTGTTGTTACCCTTTTCGAGAAAATTGCATTAATATGTGGCATTGTTTAATGTACTATTCGTAGTGAGAAGTTCAACTAAGTGTAGTAGAAATTTGGTGCACTATCTACAAGTTTACCCATGTTCACCTACCATCCAGAAAAAGGACAGAGATACATGGGAGTTCTTCATTTTATGATGGGATGTACGAGTGACAAGTTTACGTTTACAAGAGACAGAAGAGTGCATTGTATTGAGTTGCTTTGTAAATTTTTAAACCATTTGCGCAAATCCAGATTAATGAAGAAAAAGCAACATAAATACCGGAGCGGTTACATAACTTCGTTTTTTCAGAGTAAAACGCATTTAAAAAGGAAGTTATGTTGCTGCACCGTGTATATGTATAAATTAACTTAGATTGGATTAGAACTAGTAGGTGCTTACATAGAATTCTGGCAAAATCGAGGGCAGGACGAAAAAAATCTGCTGCCGTAGTTGGTTGCTAATGTTCGCATTCAAATCTGAATTTGGCTCCTAGTAATAAAAATGTGTAATGTACAAAATACCATAAAATTTGGTAATTTATTATTATTTTTGTGCATATACTTTCGTTTGGAAATTAGTCCACGACGTAGAGTACCAACATGTAGAACACAAATATAATTAGCCCCATAATTGAATGCTACAACAGATAGAACATACAAGAATGATTCGATTCCATCGTTTGCGTGAGTGAATAATTGCGCTTGAATTTGTAGAGCAATGTTCTTGCTTCAGTAACCTCCCAATATTGTAGGAGTTTGAGTGACCATTTACATGCCAGAAGCCTTGTAAGGCAAGTTTGCTCAACTTGTGAACCAGATGCTGCCCCTGCAACGTAACATGGGTGTCCTAGGTGAGGGAAGCCATCAAACTTCGAGGTCTGCACAATACTAAATGTTAAAGGGGAATTCGAAGAGGCTGAATATAAGACGTGCACTTTGCAGTCCGTCCAGTCAAACCCCACAGAATTATTGAGTAATATTGATGTTTTGCTTTTTGCAAAGTTTAACCAAAAAGATAAGAGCAAGGACAATCGCTTTCAGTATCAATATTTTGACTGAAATCAATAAAAATGTTAATGTTAAAACTGAAAGCGATTGTCCTTGCTCGTATCTTTTTCGCAGAATTATTATATGTATTTGTTGTGAAGAAATCTAAGGAGTTTGGTCAACGTTTTTTCCAAACATTTATTGCACGGGGAAAATTTTTCGTTACCTACCAGGTCGAACTTTCTCCGTAGTTATAATTCAATTAATTCCTACACCCTAGTGAAAATCTATACCCTGCTTGTAAATGTTTGTATTGAGAAGTTTCAGCTTAACACCTGAATGGAAGAAAAATTCCTATGTGTCAAAAATGTTCCGAAAATCAAATACTTGGTATGCAGAGATTCAGATTTATTTTGTAATTCCTTACGGCCAATAGAGTTTGTGATCGATCTTCCTATCGTAAATACACATCTCAATTTGCTTCACTGCCTGTCGGAGCGGTAGAAATTATTCATGAATGCAAACCATCGTCCAAAAGCTCAAGGCAATCATATTTCAACTGCAACATCAACCTTAAAGATTTATCTTTTAGACATGTACAGTAAAAGATGACCTCTACGATGAGCTCAGCTTCAGCTTAGTGGATCATTTATCGATATACGTCCATACTTGCATCAAATTATTTCTTTTGTTTTGCATATGATGACATAAAATTGTGTAAGATTCTACTCGCATAGCAAAAGAACCAGGATAAAAATTTCCATGTATTCAATTGCACTAGGTGGAATTCTGCTAGTTTTTATACTATTGAATAAATAGGTGATATAAATCAATAAACATACGGGTATGTATAAAGCAACTGCAAGGCCCCAGTGTCATAAGCACTAGTAAATTCAAATAATTCTATAAATGAATAAAGTACATTCAATTCAAAGTGAACCTTTGTATCTTTTTCGTTTCAAAACCTCGCGTTCTCTAAAATTTGGTACTGTTTCAAAAGAGACTCACTCTGTTTGATGGATAGAAGAATTTTCGATGACATAAAATCAAGTTCGATCAGTCTAATATAATGTCATTTTCTGAACTAATGTGCAAGAAACCAAAAAAATAATTACGCTGTTAAAGTTTCATTTGTACGCGTCTGTAAGATTTAATTTTACATCTGGGGAATTGGTTTCATTTCGAACAGTTTTGTGCCAGGCTTTTATCGAGTAAATTTAGAAGACATTTCTTGCGACTGAATTTTTTCCAAATTGAAATAAAAAAATAATACAATGTTCATTGGTCCGTATTTTTCTTCGACAGCAGAAGCTACAGAGCGATCATCATGAACAGTGAGAGACGTTAAGCCTTCAACTAATTCAAAAAGTTTCACATTCTCATTTCTGACACATCTTGAAGTAATTTTATTTTATTCTATCATCTGACGGTTAAACTCTGCAGAATGTCGTACAAATAAAGCAGTGCAACAAAGTTCCTAAAAACTCTGCAAAATATCGTACAAATAAAGCAGTACATAAAATTACCGAAAATACTCTGCAGAATGTATAAATAAATCAGCATATCAAATTAATTAAATTCCCTAAAATCTTTGAAGAATGTCATGCAAATAGACCAATACATGAAATTACAAAAGCCTATGGTTTCCTACGCAGGTACCCAATATTTGGCAATAGTCATAGACAAAAACAGGAATCCTACACGGAAAGTTATGCAGAGCACGCGCGTATTTCAGATCACGAAAGTACTTGTTGCGTACGAGTAGGCTTGCTGAAGAAACATGTTTCTCAGTTGTCCCTCTTCTGAGTTTTCTTGTCATATTTTGCAATGAAACATGTAAACCAAACGCTTGCACAACTTAAGCTCAAAGAACAAATGCAAAGTAGCTAAATAAAGAAAGCAAAACCAAGTCACCATTTTTTCAAGTAGCCATTATTTTACCTCAGACCACCCTAACTAAAGGAACTTAATGAATTAACTTTCGTCTAATTCATTTCGTATATTCATTTCAAACGATTCATAAAAGTTCGTCTACTCCTACCACATCTCTATTGAACGTAATTTTATAGGATTTTTTCACTATCAAAACATAAGTTATTTTTGGCTAGGTGAACAGTGCAATATATCGTGATTTGAAAACTAATTATAAAAATTATATTCCTAAAATGTTTGCCAAAAACAAAATAATGTCTACGTTCATACCAGTCTGCCTATAACGTAAGAACCATGGCAAGATGAATGTTGAAATGAACGTGTTGTGACGAAGAGAACATTTGTTCTCAAACTTAAATTATAATCAAATTTAAAGTCCTGCAGGACAATATTTTCAGCTTCCAGCCATCAAACATCCCAGAAAACAACGTGAAGGAAACTCAAACGTAGGAAGAAAAATTCTCTGTACTTTTCACTTCGTGGTAATGTGGGAACTTTGACTCCTGTTCTACTTCACGTTCTCAACGATTTATTGAACAGAGCGTCTCGATCGACGAATATTTATGCACTTTCCAGTCTCTTCAACTTTGATCGAGTGCTAAACTTTAGATTGGCTTACCTCGACCAGTACAAACAGGCAAAACGCTCTCAGCGAGCGTTCGTGTTCGAATGTTTCAATTGAATTTCCAGTCAAAAAGCTCGTGGAAAACGTTCCCGTCTAGACTTTCCTAACTTCTCTGGGTAAATATTCGCAAACGCTTTAGGTAAAACGTTTATAGCAAAAATTTTCATCAGAACACACAACGTCGCGAATGAATATTAACGAACACTACTTATAGATGGAAACCATGAGTGAAAATTTTTAGTTTTCGAGAAGTAAGAGAGGTCAAGAAACAAACGAAAGGAAAAATGATGTTGCCAAACTAAAAACAGTTATCTAACGGCAACATAACTACCTTTTTTTAAAGGAACTTCCTTTGAAAAAGTAAGTTATATTACCGCATCCTGTATTTTCCACACGTTTGTCATGTGTAGCGCAAGTAAAATCATGAGTGTAATTGTAGTGTACATAATTATCACAGTAAACTCCTTTGAATATCACTATATTCAAGAACATTCTTTTTTTCTTCAAGTTCCAATTGAAAAAATACTTGACTACGCTTCAGAAAAATTCACTCTCCAAGTGTTAAGTACTTTCAAATTCTATAATTTAGTTATGCAGCAACAAATTCAGATGCTCGCTCACAAAAATGAATTGTTGTGTTCCAGTTTTCTAGGTTTAAATTATATTTATTAACCTCTGAGCAGAAATGTATTGATTGTTGCATACAATGCGAAATGAAAAGTCTACCTCATACAAAGTGCAGTGGAACATGAACTTTTTCCCAAAGACCATTCTCACTTCACAGTTTTACAAGCTTCTGACCTTCCATTTTCCCTCGCATCAGAATATTATTATGTGCTATTAAACTAAATTGTAATTCATTAGTGTGTCATTGAACTGATTAGGCTTAGAAATGAGTTCATGGCCAATTATAATAACTTGAAATGTATATTTTGTACGTAAGTATATCGATAGAAAATCTGAAACGCTCCTCTCGCAGATGAGATCGAAAATTTTTCCAATTAGTCTCGCTCAAATGATAGATCATATCATCAACGATCTTTCAAAAACATCTTTGATGTCTAATTTGGATTCTATATATTCCGTGCTGGAGAATAATTTTATACCGTCACACCATAATTCCTTTTAATAAATTATCAAATAAATCCTAACTTGCAAAGACATACTGGTAAAACATTATGGTACAATACAGGCCATTGTATTTAAACTATGAACATCCGTGCAACTACACTCAAATAGTCCTGCAAAAAATTCTTATGAACGAAAATCCTATTGAAAGCAACTAATTCATTTGCTTTTGTTTTATTTTTCAGAACCAATCCTCTTGGTCCTTTTTAAAATCATTCTAGTTTTGTCACACCACACATTATTTGCCTGCTTTACCAGCATGTAACACATTCAAAAGCCTGCAAGCAATTTTATATGCTCACAGCTATTGGTTTCATCAGAGTTCCTTTTCTATTCTATTCCAAGCATATCTACGTTGCTTTTTCCTACTCTCAAAAGAAATTTCATCTGAAAGTTCCATTCATTCATCTGGGCCATGCTTTCAGAATTTTCAATGTCATTCTTTCACTAATTCCATGAGCAGCAGAAATTGCAAACGTTAGTTTTTTATGCGAGTGAATTTTCAAAGATTACAGAACTTGTACCTTCGTTACAGCTTCACCTGGCGCAGTCGCTATACAATTACAGCTCATTAGCTCTTAATTACTACGCTCGGTGTGTTCAGTAGTTTTCAGCTGTTCTCATCAAAGCTTAAATGGCCTCCGTGTTTGAGATAATTTTTCCTTCTGTAGAATACGAAAAGAAATTCCCTTATTCGTCATTTAAGATATGCAGGTATAGCACACTCAAGGGCTGCATGAATACAACGGCAATAAAATTAGCATTTGATTTGAATACTAAATTATTTAGAATTCATGTATGTATTGGTGGCAGGAAGTTATTTTACTATCCTATTTTAACTTCAGAGAAGATAAATTAAATGAAGCCAAGTAGTTAATTCATTGCTAAAAAATAGATTCGCTCTTTGCTTATTTAGGTGCACGAAAACAATAGAATAAATTATTCCACTGTCGCATGCGATGAGCCATACGCTCATTTTTGAATATTTTTTGAATGAATGTAGATAAAGTAACACTTCCACACATGATTCCTAAGTTTTAGATGGAACTTTATTCTGGCTTAGGATAAAAGCCCAAGCGATCTTTTTGCTAAAGAACTTTGCTGGTGTGTTCGGTAGGAAAAACAATTTCATCTCTAAACTGTGCAACCCAAATACACAAGCAAAACAGGTTATCCTGTTAACAATTCCATCTGGTAGAAAAAAGCAAAGCAATGAAAAAAGATTCATCATTTGTCGGACTAACAATTTTGCTACCCCCCGGCTAAAAAAATTATGCTACCATTTATTCTAATTATAAATATATTTTCTCTTCGTAATATAACAGATTCTAAATGTCAAATTCTGCTTCTAATTTTGGAAGTAAAAATGATAGAAATAGTGCTGCTGACTTTGCTGAAGTTAGTTCAGAGAATCTTTGGGTGGCAGCACAAGGTCCATGCAGGCACTGTGAGCCGTCACCCTCAACAGAGTTCTGGAATCCTACTTCCTAAGTGACATGAACCCCAATCCTAGTGCAGTGAAGAAAATTCAATTCAGCACAACTGTAAAAAGACAAAACATTCAACATATACTGAATACATGTTCACTGTGCCATCATTTAGGGATTCTTTGAACACAAACGGAAAAACGCACTCGATGCCTAATCTTTTTTAACGGCCATGACTCTGTCAAATTCAAGGAATATATTCTTTGCTACAAAGAATTCTAAACTTCAGTGGTACTATATTTCCTTAGTTGATAAAGGGGATTCAGAACTTGAACATATCTTTTAAACTTTGATTAGATGCCGTCTTTCAGTCTTTAATGGAATAATATCGATTTTTTAACATTTACCCAAAAAACATGCCCATCCAACCTCAAAATGAAAACATGCTGATATTTCAATCCACATAGACGATAAAAACTCTTAGGCTGTTGTAGTTTTTGTGTTCTCACCGTCATGTACAGTAGCTACAAATCTGTATTTCATTCAAGCCAATCCACTCCCGCAGCGAGTCAAACCGATAATAACAAAATAACTCATTAATTTTATACCTCTTCATTATAATTCTGTAATCCTAAAGAGTTGTGAGTTCATCCTTGTTGTAGCTATAAATACTGTATGAATCGACACAAGATCGATTACTGTTGCCATTTATAATGTTAGCTTGAAGTTTAGGGCAATCGATACTCTTCAGGCGTATCTCCTGGAAAACAAGGGTAGGATGATTGACACACGAAACTCACAAAGGTCCTTAAGGCTTATGACCTTCAGTCTTTTATGCACTAGTGGCCCGTCCACTTTATCATACCATAAAAGCTTGCTACAGCTCACGGCCTAAACTTGTGTTCTTGAACTTTGGCACTTGACGGATGTTCAAAAGTTCCTCAGCTTTGCTCTTCTTTCAAACTTCTCTTACAAAAACTGATCTCCTGGGAACACAGGCAAAAGATAATCCCGTAGATGGCGTTTTTTCGAAATAAGTTTGTGCCTTCTTTCTGTATTCGTGTTTTTGTGTACAGGATTTTCAAGGAAATGTCGAGCCTAAAGTATTTGGTGCTAACAGACTCTCAGTTGGAGGGCTTAGACCTAAAAGATTCATTCTCTCGACGAATATTTGAAACTTTTCCGTGCATGAAATCGCTTCTACATAACCCAAGAAGCAAATGTGATCAATTAATTTGAGACAAATTAATTGATCACATTTGCTCCTTAGGTTATGTAGAAGCGATTTCATGCACGGAAAAGTTTCAAATATTCGTCGAGAGAATGAATCTTTTAGGTTTAAGCCCTCCAAATGAGAGTCTGTTAGCACCAAATACTTTAGCCTCGACATTTGGAATAGCAGGGAAATCATATTTTTTACAAATCTTCAATTTGCTTCAGTATAAACTGAGTTATTTGTGATTGAGGTCTAAAATTGTATATTGAACATGTATGAACAATCAGCCCGGTCAACAAATTTCAATATCAACTCTACTCAACATTCACTAACATTCCAGTAGCAACTTTCGGCTTAGAAATGTAAACCCATTTGCAACAAAAATTCGAGTTCGACCTTTAAATGAGTATGAATTTTGAGTATCTTCTCTTTCCTCCATGAGATAAAACGACTGTGCTTGACGTGTTTGCTGGCGAACGTGAATACTTCAAAATAACAGACCAAGTTAATTTTTTAGAGGCTTTTGAATTTATCTTGACTATTCGCTTTTAAGACAAAACCTTTTTTGGACAATCGACTGCGCTCTCACTGACCAACAACAGCCAGACTGTATCTTAGTATTTTATTTTGCATCATAAGATTATGTCAAGTTTACCCTGTTTTTTCATAATGATGGCACCATTCATGATGATGATGAGAGACTTTGATTCATGATATCACCTGCTTGTATGGATGTAAAGATAATTTATAAAGTAGACCGAGTTTTCCAAACTTTATTACAAACATATACACATTTTTTCTATAGTATTTTAGAATATGGCACCAAAGAGAACTAAGCACGTCCACGTCAGACCTCTCTATCATTTCATCAAGCCAAACAAAACATTTTTAATGAAGTTCGACGAGCTGTTAGCCAAAATTTGTTTCACGTAACGATCAGTTCGGAGTCGTAAAAAAATTTTGATCTCTGTGTAAATAGGTTGATTATTGCTAATAGGCACTCCAGCTTTGTAACTGTATCATGTTACCTCATTACAATAATTGTTGAGCATTACGGCATCCGATGCATTGCTGTGATGCAGTACAGTGGATGCCAGTGTAACATTATACGAGAATTAATTTTAATCAGTGGAAGAGGATATCGTTATCCTGAATACATCAGAGATCAAAGTAGAACCCTGCACAAAGTCTGACTGCTAATGCACAGATAAATAATAGAAATGACAGTTGTACTCCTAGAATGGTAGATACAACTGTTCTACTCAGGAGTAGAATGATTTCAATAGTACGTAGGTCTCAGAAGTACTTCAATACTGGGTGAGAAAATGACTTCAATACTGGATACCAAAATGACTTCAAGACTGCATATCAGAATCACATCAATACTGGATATCAAAATTACTTCAATACTGGACATGCAAATGACTTCACTATTGGATATCAAAATAATTTCAATACTGGATGAAATGTACAACGAGGCTACTAGAACTTGAATGCAGCGGCTAATCAGTTAAGAGTACAAGACTGGAATATCAAAAAAATCTTTTATCTTATAAGAGAGATGTGAAACATTTAGTCACGTATAATACAGTCGAGTGTATAAAATGACCAAGTTTTGTCAATTTAAAATGAAAACACAAATAAATACTGAAAGAATAAGCTATGCATTCTAAGGGTTGATCTCTTTGATGTGCACATAAATAAATTCTTTACGAGCTGAAAGCACGAAGAAGAAAAGAAGTGGTTTGCCCCAGGCGGGTCTGTCGAACCATATTTAGAACAGGGACTTCTTTTCGCGTCTCGTTGTGTTTAGTGCAGCACTTCTATGTTCCAATTAATCAAATTTCGTTCTTGGAAGCTGAAAATAGTGTACATATGATGATCAAATAATCATAGAGATTAAAAATTTCCTTCTTGAAAGGCAAAAAATGAACCAAGAATATTTCAATACACATTTCAGCCAATTGTACTGTAAACATACAGGGTGGCGCATAAGTAACACATCCTTTTAAAAATTAATAATAAATAAAGTATTCTGTAGACAGGATACGACATGTAAATAAACTTTAAGAGTTCCTCTATCGTTTGCAATTATCCCCATCGTTATACCTTTCATAGTTTATTTATTATTAATTTTTAAAATGGTGCGTTACTCTTGCACCACCCTGTACTTATTACTTCTGCCTTGTTACAAGACGTTATCGGAGGCTGGATTTTTGACATCATTTTTAACTGTGAATATCATTAAATTACCATGCGTCAGTTAGGTCATCCCGGGCGCGGCAACTTGACTTCCTTTTTTTGGGAAATAACTTCCTCTGAAAAAAAGAGTTATGCTGTCGCATTCTGCATAACCTTGGGTTTAGATTCTCCATTCTCACCCATTTCCCTGTATGAGGTCCTGGCGGCGACACATGTGTTTTTGCTAAGAAAAACAGGTTAAAACAGAAGTTTTGCTTACATTTCACTGACTGAGCACAAATCTACGCTACCATACACTCAGAAAAGAACTCACTTAACTCAACAATTAAAAAAAGCTTTATTCATCTGCTTTTGATATCACTAACATTGATTATTGTTAGTAGTTAGTTTCTAGTAGTAGTTTCGTTTCTTCACATGACATATACAAAAAAATTAATATAGTTCGTCATGCTTTCTAGTGTTTTTCTTTCTTTTATTCAATGAATAAAACTGTGTTGCCCTCAGATAATTTAACTAAAGTATTTAGTTGCACTGAATGAGAATTCGCATATTCAACCGTTCATCAACAGCAGTAAATACGCAGAAAAATAGTTATAATTAATCAAGCAGTCTTCAGTACTTCAAAGGTTATTTTCTTCTTCTCTTTTATTCTAGTTAAAGCATTTAACACTTTAAAAATCTTCAATTTTATAATGAAAAATAAAAAGCCTTTTATCTTGTTTCAATCTCTTCTCTTACTCTAATTTTACTTCTGGTTCCTCTGATATTTTGTGAGCGTAATTTTACTCAAAACATAATTTTCTTCCATATTTCGTGACTGAGGATAATCTGGATTACAGAACGTCGAGTTGGACGACTTCTGTCACAAAATGGATTGATTTTGACAAGTTGAAGACATGCATGAACATATAAATATGAATATAGATTAATTTCCTACGCTCATTTCAAATTAAATTGTTCGAGCAAAGTTCATAGCGAAGCTGATATTTTTTCCGCGAACATTGAAGGAATCGCATTATAATTAATGTAAAAAAATGTTCTGTTCACTGAAAGACTTACGTTGTAACTCAGACGCTTTTATCTGAAATGATCTGATATAGTAAATTTTCCAAATTATTGTCATGTAATAAAACGAATAAAACTTTGTGTTCACAGAAGCATAAAATTGCATGTCTAATACATGTGTGAGTTGCATATCTAATACATGAGTGAATAGCAAGTCTAATACATGTGTAAATTGCGAGTCGCATGAGTGAATTGCATATCTATGTGTGAATTGCGAGTCGCATGAGTGAATTGCATATCTATGTGTGAATTGCGAGTCGCATGAGTGAATTGCATATCTATGTGTGAATTGCGAGTCGCATGAGTGAATTGCATATCTATGTGTGAATTGCGCATTCAATACATGACTGAATTGCGTGTCTAATACATGTGTCAATTGCATGTGTCAATTGCATTTGTAATGCACATGTAAATTGCATGGGTGATGCGTGTTCCAATTGCATGTTTTCATTGGACGTGTAAATTGCATTTATAATGCATGCGTAAATCACTTGAGAAATGACATAAAATGGTATGTTACAGAAGCAAAATCAAATATAAATATAGTATTTCATCAAAAGTTTTGGGACTCACGAACAGCAGTACTCCGGTCTTACGTCGTTAATTTCCTAGATTGGAGAGATTGCACTTTGTTACTCCCAACTTAGCAATTAAAGCGACACAAACTTTGCCTTAGAAAAAGCACAAATTCTGTTAGTGAGGCAGGGTGCAGACGAAGGGCGAGCTCTGCTTCATCTCTGCTCTCGATTGGTTTACGCGGTTAGAAATAGAATGATTTTCAGTCTACAAAGGATTTGTGTTGATATTTCGTTTGTTAAACTGAGTGGGATTTGTTGTCGTGTCAGTTGGAAATGAACTCCTTTTTGCATTGCAGTTTTCTTGAGTGGTTTTCAGTGCAAACGTGTTCGAATGTAGTGATGATATTTGGGGAAATCTAGTATATCAGCCAGTTCCCTGGATTCAGTGAAATTTTTGTTTCTGAATAAAGAAAATTAGTTGAGACCGTTTTCTAGCTCCTGGAATTAGTAATTAGGCAATTCAAATATCTCATGTTCGTTGAATTGTGATTCACAAGACTCATCTCGCTAACTCAAATTAATTATTTACGGTACTCCTCTATAACTTTGCTTTTTATCACTCATAGAATTGTGACAAAGCTCAAGCTCTGCTCAAAACTGCAAATGCAACACACGTAAGAATTTACAGCCTTACAAAAGCCGCGCTCGAGACGGGAGACAAATCGCTTTGAACACAGCAGGTCATGGACATTGATTTCTCTCACATCTCCTTCCGTCTGCACTCTGAACGGTTTCAGAACATAATGTTTCTTCTGAGCTCATTAGTTTTTCAACTCGAAACTGCTAAATTATTCTCTTGTTTTAGAAAAACTCCTCACTCGGTGGTACAACATATTTATTCCCCATCTTCCGTAGCTTTGACACAACTAAGGTATTTCTCGCGTTAGCACGTCATAAGACACACCTAAGAACCGATCACAAACTTCTGATCTCATAAAAAGTTGCAGATGTGAGGTTGTGTTTTTATTTCATCTCCCCATAGCAGCCACAACAACAAGAAGTGGACTTGGACGAGCCCTCCCTTTATTTGCTGTCCGATCTTTTTTAGCTCTTCAGCAAGCGGAGCAGAATAAGGCACGCATCAAATAATTCACGCCCGCCAAATTGAAAAGCAGAGGAACGCTGCTAGTGACATCAGCTAAAATAACAAGGTCTCGAATAAAAATATGTTGTGTTCGATGTCATTTAATTTTTCAGGAAACTGCATTTCCTAAAACCGGCTACCCTTTGTGGGAGATGTGTTGTTTGACACCTTCATAGACCATTCTTCCGATGAATCATTTAATGACGAATCAAATTAATGGATATTTGTGTGATCAAAAGCAGCCTGAAATTCCGCTGAATTGGATATTTTTAAGCTCCGGTGTATAACGAGCTTTTTAATTAACAGTAAACAACGCATTATCTGTTCAATATTAAAACTCTTTCCTTACCAATATATACATCGAGTTTTCGGTCATTTCTAAACTGATAATTTTTATGTATGTAGTGTTCGTCAGACTCTGAGTTAAATTTTTGTGACCGTAGTTACACTATAAATCTGTTTCACAAATATAAACCAGATTTCATTGAAATATTGGGGGAAAAAAGTAGAAGAATGCAGAAATCTATTAACTTTGTTTAATGTTCTTGGAACGATATCTAACTAAAAAATACCTAATTTTAAATCTAACGAAAAATAATTATTCACATGATTGTGGAGTGTAAGGCTTTAGCTTCTACACAGTAAGTTTGATTTCCAGTGATTGTGTCTAAGAATAACATTCGTAATTAAATAGCATCCCACACGAATATTTAATATCACATTTAATAATTGATATTGAACAAATTTAACAACCAGGGTTCCGAATTCTTTTGAAAAAAATTGATGGTCCCCAACATATTCATTCAAAGCCTTAAATATATTCCTTTGTATCATTTATGAAACAACTTTCAAGTAGTAGTGTCAAAAAAGGCCGCTGAAGTGCAGTGGTGAGGATTGACTCTTTCATCTTCCATCTCCATTCACCTCTCACATGTAGACCTTTCCTCCTACAAGCTCTATCCCTTTGCAGCCCCCTCCCACTTTCAACTATCCCACCTTCAACTCTCCCACTTTCAACCCTTTCACCTTCAATTCCCCTACCTAAGACTCTCCCACTTTCAACACCCCACCTTCAAATACCCTACCTCCAACTCTCCTACAGTCGAAAGTGGGGTAAACTAATGGCTCTTTAGAAGAGGTACAACCGAAGACATTGTGTTTGGGGTGGGTGTTGTTCTATGGATGTAAATTAATTCTAAGGTTTATCCTTATTTCACGAATCAGTAACTGAGATGTCATTTCTGTTAAATATGTGTCTCGTCTCTTCAGCAAATGGGAACACAAGGCTGAATGTATAACTTTGGTAAGTGGAAGTTGATTTTGCTGGATACTTACAAGTGTTGATATAGGAAAGCTTTGAAATTTTGAGATGTTGCACATGGAATAAAACACCCATAGGCGATGGGAAATAAATGGATGTGGTTACTGAATGACCTGAATAAGTGAACAATGACTAAAAATGCAAAAAAAATAATGACTGAATTGAAATTCATTTAAAACAGCTAGTTTGTTTTCTTATTAGGAAAACTTCAACAAAAATTCGGAGAGATTTTATTGGAGTTATAATTTGATTTTAGGTTTGCGTTATTTCTTATTTCTGGCATAGTAGAGCTGATTGATGTGTTTTTTTGAATATTTTTAAACTTTGTAGTACGAGAAGCTTGCATGTTCTCTGGGTCGTTAACAAAGTCTAATGAAGGAAATTATAGGGGAAAATGTAAGTAAATGAAACAAAAATGACAAGTTAGTGCCATTAGAAGCATAGAAGGGACAAAAATTCTGTGTACCAATATTTTACTTACTAGTTTTGGAATGGAAACTCCACAATTCTCAGACATCCAGGATTTTTCTTTAAATTGAGAGATGAAATTACAATGACATACATTTACTAGGGCAGGGTTTACCAAAAATTCCACCTAATTAATAGTTAACTGTAACCGATGAAAACCTTCATTTGTTCTTTTATGTATTAGAAAAAACTAACTTGAACTGGGGAATAGCAATGATTAGAGCATAGTTTAGACTTTCCAATATAGTTAACTATTTTTGTTAGTTCTAACATCCCAGGTTTCAAGATGAAGGAATACTTCAATACTGGAACTAGAATGTTCACATGTTCTCAGTACAGGAAATGTCTGCAACTGCTGGAGTGACTCACCACAAAATGCATAGAAAAATTACGTTCTGTTCTCTGGGACAGCTGGAGTAGGCAGCTGGAGTAAACAGCTTGAATATTCAGCTGGAATAAAGTAAAACAGCTAGAAAAACTAATGAATTTTCTAAACCAGATGACATACAATAGATAGCTAGCATTATGGAAAATTAAAAAGCTGCTGCTTCTGTACAAAACATACTAACGAAAATCCGTCTACCTTAGCTGCATATATAAGATAATGACGCAAAATTTTCCTGTTTATCTGTTACTTAAGTTTATCAATGATCTCTCACACGTCAAATAAATGTTGAAATAGTATCAGAATACTTAGTGTTTATTTAAATCCTTCACGTCTTTTATTCTAAGAACGATATTAATGAATGAAGTTACAACATTTGGGTTTTTATTCTTTATACATGCAAAATAAAAATTAGTGGCATTCCCATTCACTTGACACAGAGAACAAATTTGTGAATCTTTCAACTTATATCCAGTACACAGCCTCATTTTACAAACTCTCAACTCATCCCGTCTCCAAATGGACCATAACAAGGAAACTTAATCACAGCGATGCACTATTCAGTAAAAGTAGTTACAATATTCTTTAATATTTACATCCCTAACTTCTTATTCAAGGATGACTCTGATTTCATCTCAGTGCGTGTCCAGGTGTTGACGAGGATGGTGACTCTCGCTCGCAGGCCCAAAGCCTGGTCTTCTTCAGTATCTGATGCTGTAGTGAGCGCGACTTAAAAACAGGAGATTATATATGAACCAAAAAAGTGAATTCGGCAATGCAATAGCACATCAATTTGATTCTGCATAACGGGAAAGAATGCTTCCTTAACTTCAGTTAATTAAACCGAATCATTTATGTTCCACAGTTATTTGAAGTACGTGCGTCGGATGAAAGCGAGCACAGTTTGCAAGGAAACAGTTTTTGGAGTTCATTTTTAACTGTGGTTGCACTTTTTCAAGCATGAGTTCATTGGGATGCTATTTCACCAGCCATTTCCAATTTGAACTGATTTTTTAGAGTGAAGAAAAATTCGATCTTTTTGTGCTCGTAAGTCAAGTGACAGAGTCTAATTCTTCTTTTCGAATAGTGGTTTCAGCGGGACATTAGGTTATATAATTTCAAATACCTCGGAAATTTTTTTATAAGCGTTTTCATCTACTAGTTTCTGAAAACCTTTTCATCTACTCTTTAGTATTTATGAAGATATGAGGTGTACATAATTTTCAATAACTGGTGTGCGTCACTTATAAATGATGAAAATGAATTTCATAACGTTCATTTAATAGATTTTCCTTCTTTGTGCAGAAAAGTTCAAAATATTCCTTCTTTCTAAGTGAAAGTAACTATTACCCGTAAAAATTCCTAGAACAATTGATTTCGAAAACTACTTTTACTAAGACAGTGTTTAATGACGTCATTGTAAGAAAATGTAGTACAATGTAGCCTATGCAATGCAGAGTTAACATGGGCACGATAAGCTGTGAAAGTCTACGGACTTTGATACAGAGATTAAACTAACTCTAGTCGTGAACGGCTGATACTTGTAACAAAGTCTACGGAATTTACCACGAAGATTTAACTATCATTTTCCATGGCTTCCAGCATGCGTTTTTAACTGACAGCGTTCAAAAACTTTACATTTAATTTTGAAAATGGCAACCATGTTAGTTGTAAAAATCATATTAGTGTTTTTGAGACTATGCTCAGCAATTATTTATTGTCAGAGCAATGGAGACGTGAAAGAAGCAGAAAGTGATTCAAGCAGTGAGCAGTTTAAAATGGACACGAGCGGTAAAATATTTGCAAGGAGTTCAAACACCCACAGCTTCAGTTCAAGTTTTAATAGTGAAGATGTGAAAAGCAATCAGCCGAAGACCATTAGCAAAATGTTCTCCCTATTTCTGCAAACAAGTTTGCATCCTCTTGTTAACGTATCCTCCGCCGACGATAATACTGAATATTTATATCTGCCAATAATCCCTCGGACTTCCAAGCTTCCAGACTCCCATTTTTCCTCGGAAGACCTCGTTTCGGATTCCCCTTCAAGTTCGTTAACAAATGGAAACCCCAGTCATCAAGACGACTATTTGGCAAATCCTCGAAGCGGCTGGATCCATACAGGACAGAACAGTTGGCGGTCCTTTTCTGGCCATCGACGGAGTCCTAGGAGAGCGATAGGCCTGGGCAGGCAAGGCAATTGGAGAACCCCAGGGCATGAAGATGAAAGCAGCAGATTGTCTGTAGGACGTGCAAGCGGTCGTCATCTACAGAAGCAAAGGAAATATGATAAGACTTCGTTTGCAAGAAATGAAAGGAATCCTCGTGACATGAGGCTGAATAGAACGTGTGTTTGCTATAAAGAAAGTCGTTTCAGAAATTCCGGAGACCAGTTCCGAAAAATGAAAGAAAATTCACCCATAAATAGACGAAAATTTGCAATGAGAGTCTTACCTTTAGTAAATTTTGTACCCCGACTTGGAAATTATTACAGCAGAAACAATAAGATGTTAATGGATGAAGTATTAGCATACTCTAAAATGCAAGACTTCATATGTGATTTATTTAATACACTGACGAACTGTAAGCTTTCGAAAAATTCAGTGATGAGTGAAAGTTCTCGAGAAGATGTGACCGTAGAACATTCGTACTCTTTGAATCCAAACAAAGAGCTACAAATTCTTAGCAGGACTCCGAGACAGCCTCATCAAGTTGAAACCAATTTAGGTTCTAATTCTTCCTCCTTACTTGACCGTGAACACGTTCTATTTTTTGACCATCAGGACCGGCAGTTTTTAAGGCAACGACCCCGACAGAAAAGGGCCACAGTTCCAGATGCTGCCATTAGAGACGATACGACAAAATTAGGAAATACTGTCGGTCTCAAAGGAAACAATTCGAGTCTAAAAGAAAGTAAAATTGCTGCCATATTTCGAGGAGTGGCTTATGGGACTCCTTCAGACTTGCCATTTTTGAGAAATGATGAGACTGAAGCATCCCGAAAAGAACTGGCGCAGTCTGACTTTAAAGAAAGCAAACAATCAGCAAATGCGATCACTCAGGCCGAAATTATTGAGAAAATGATGAGGGGAGTGAAAAAGGCCATTATCGGGAAAGAAGTCAAAAATGGGACTTCCAATAAAGAAAGTAGCGCTTTGTATCGACCTGAAATGTTGAAAAATGACCCGACTGTTGTGAAAGATTCAGTTGTGTTGAGCTTAAATGGAGCTGAGAGGATGAAAGTAAGCAAAACCGATACTGAGAAAAAAAACAGTGATGACCAAACTAAAGAGAGCTATTCAGAAGGTATGACTCCTAACAAAAATCTTAGTGTTGAGAGAAATACATATGTTAAACATGAAACGCGCCTTGAAATCAACAATGTTAATTATTTGGGAGCGAACCGCTCAAGAGGAATCGTACAAAGTATTATTCCTAGCACACCGAAAACTTCAATTGACATTTGGTTGAACGCAATCGACAACAGAGATGTAACAATTTTATCGCACGAGAGTACGAACAGGACTGGAGCATCGGAATTGACTGCAGTGCGGAGGTTTTTTGGAAAATACCTAGACCTCCTCGTGTGTTTTAGCTCAGTTAGCTTTGGTGCTCTTGTCCTCATCGCCTTGTATGAACTAATCAGAGGCAGGCTGTGGCATGAAGTGTCTGTCATTTGGTTTGCTTTATTTTACATAGGTATCATCATGTCCTCTTCTTTAAGAGGGTTATGTTACCTTTTCAATTCCTACGGTGTAAGGACAGGAATTATTGCAGATGTGTCGTTTTTACTTTGGAATCTTTCAACTTCACTAATGTTATTCACTTTCGCTGTATATCACATTGTACTTTACAGAACACTGAAGTCTTCACATTTCTTATCGCCAATTTTAGTTTTGACACTGTTCACTTTAAATATTTTTTTCAGAGTGGGTGTTGATCTAACACCATTGGCTCTCTCAGCTCATTGGTTCGAAAAAAAATCTTTGAAATATTTTCAATTCATACCCATTTCTATGAGCATCTTTCTTCTCTTTTTATATATGAGACTTTTGATCGTCCTTGAAAGGCGTGAAACAGGATTGTTGAAAAAATTGAACTCCTTTCCGCAGCCTCCTCCGCGACTCATAAAATCCGGGAGAATATCGTTGATTTCCGTCTTATGCCAAACTGTGCTGACCGCATTGCAAGTTTTGAATTTATTGTTTCCTTTCAAACTTGGAGGAGGAATGAGCGTGTCTTTAGTGAGAGTGTGGTTTGCTGGTCAGGTTGTTGAGAGAGTTGCCGAAATTGTTCTGCTGTTGAGTCTTTTGCTTTCGTCTTTTTCTCTTGTGCAAGATAAGCAGGGAGATTGCCCCCCATCTGCAAAGACAAACATTTGCTCATTATTTGCCAAATGCTGTGCTAACGCGTCAGGAGTTCACCCTGAGTCAAGAAAACGTTCTCCTCTGAAAATTTTTACGCTTCAAAACAAACGATCGTCATATGACTATGTTACCAGTGACTTCCAGCTCGTGTGGAACCAGAGTAGAACAAACGAGCGCAGCACGGAAGATATTTCCAGCTTTCGCGGAGTCACTAAGATTCGACCAGATCCATGTAATTTACCTCCAATGAAATTTTTGCCTTCGATCAAAGGACGCAGCGAATCTATGCTTACCCCCTCACCAGACGAAAACTTTCATTCCCCGTTGTCCAAGTCGACAACAGGTTTGTACGATAATATCCAAATCGGACAAATTTTTAAACAGGACCCAAAAATGATGTCTTATGATCCTCATAGAGGGTTTTACCTAGATAACTATAGATATTTAGGTTCAACCTTGCCCCATAAATTGAATCAAAAGCATCGTGCTCATGAAAAATTTCCAATCGATCAAACACTGGCGAAATCAAATTATAGAATTCTTAACTATTCATCCTCTTATTGGACTCCACATTCTCCCTCGAACCAGATGCAGCAGCTGGGCTGCTATCGTGATCAATACGATCAGTCTGTGGATTCCAGACTAGAAGTATTCCAGCAACCGAATTTGTTCCCCAAAGGAGTGGAGCAATACTTTCCAGTCGAAAGAAACCCTCAAGAGCGTGATCGCAGAAACTGGACTACGGAAAAAGAAGAAAAGCTAACAAAGATCGGACACAGTTGGTCTATGAAAGAGAAAACAGTTCAGCGAGACCAACAGACAGAAGGTCATAATCATAAACATGAACATGACGAGGAACACAGTCTGCAGCAGCAAGAACCCTGCCTGCAGGGCCGTCAGATTATGGAAGGTAATTACGTTAGAGGGTGGGAAAGCTCGAGCGCTTGTCGTTCTCTTGATCACCTTCCAGCTCTAGCGTTGACTCATCAGCCAGAATCATTGCCTATTCAGAGAGAGGTCGTTCACTTCTCGAAAACAAACGTGGAGCAATTCGGGGAAGTCCATGAAGGACCCAGACACCAACTTGTTTTTGAGGGGAAAATTTCTCGAGATTTTTTTCCAACGGAAGGGTCAAGGAACGATCGATTGACAGTGCCAAATACAACTTGGTTTACGAATTCTTCAGACAATAATGAGTATTCCATGAGAGCTGCTAATTTTCCTCTAGGCACTTTCGTGAACTCGAAAGAGAAAAACGTCAAAGTTGTCGGGGAAAATTATAAGCAGCGTCTGAATTCTCTCATGCGTACGCCAAAAAACGATGCTACGATTTATTCAAAACAAAGAGCCCGAAGATCAAACGCAAAGTGTCCTAAACCAACTTCCACCTTTTATGTGAGCCACTGATTTCTCATTTCACTATCGCTTAGAGATATGTGAATGAAAAAGTTACAAAGCACGAATAAAGCTTTTGAAACCAAAAAAAATTCTGAGCTGATTTGGTTGTACAGATTTCCTTCTAAATTAAAGCAAGCAAGACCCATGTTCATGAGTATCGTGTATATAGTTCACCTTCTGCAGGGCTGCACCTGACGTGTAGCTGCTAATCGGGTTTTCACAAAACACCTGTAAACAAAAGCAGGATCGCAACTAGTAGACAAAATGTGATCTATTTTCAGCTCAACGGCGTGTTAATGTAAAAAAAAGTCCCTCTTCAATTGCATCAGTACGTAAGACTTATAAAAATCCCAATAAAGTCATTGCACATGTAAAAATGTAATGTAAAAAAATATGTAATTTTACATATGTAATGTAAAAAAGTCCCTCTTCAATTGCGTCAGTACGTAAGACTTATAAAAACCCCAATAAAGTGATTGCATACATTAGGAATAACTTCACCAATGGATTTTAATCACCTGATATGCTCAATTTTGTTTTGTATAAATTCATGAAGCCTATTTAAACATGAACTCGGTAGCAATGATGAAAAATGCTAAATTTCCCTCTGAATGCAACATAATAATGCAATGTAAAAGGATAATGAATTAAACTACCATAGGTCTGAAATATTGATAAAATATAAAGCATTATTTTTTTAATTTTGTGGGATTAGTAAAGAAATATAACTTTTTTATTCTCTTGTGTTCACATATGCCTTTTGGATTCTTAGTAAAATTATCAAAGTTTCCCATCGACAATAGTATAATTTATAAGAAATTATGTAAACGCACGAAAGAAAAGGCAAACCCAACAACGACTTTAGACTTAAGTTTAAAACTTAATGTGGCCATGAAATGCGTACATATAACCCTGATGTTCCTAAACACAGAACTGGCGAGTTCCATAAAAAAAAATTTAAATCGCCCTCGACCTCTTTTTAGTAAGGGAGAAAATCGGCCCTAACTTCTACACTCGATGAATAAATTTGCGTGTTTTTCATTGGCTTTCAAGTACAGTTTTATACTCAAATGAAGTAAATTTCCTGTAACTCGAAAACAATTCATGACTGAGAGGTGCCAGTATCACGAATTTTCTTATTTTTTCGCTCTTCAAATATTTGTCTAATATTACGCCAGGGGTAGCATTTGATGAGTATTAGCTTGCCTCTTTAAATTCGGCGCTGTAAATATTGAACTTAGAACGAGCCTGCATGTTCAAAGGGAAAAATATTCCAGTTATGGTAGAATTAAAGTATTTTTATCACTTAACTCATCAAAGAGTAGTTTCGTCGTCGGTTTCTCAGACACGGTGAAAGTTATCTCCAGTAAAATAATAGTATCAGATGAAGTATGTAGACCACTTACTATCTTTCCTACTCCATCTCTCGCATGTTATACGATAACATACTGTTGTGTACTTTCGTTAAATATTTCGAACGTTTTAGCTACTTTTGTAATTTAATACGGTAAAGAAAGCTTTTAACTTCCATTAAACCGGTGCTTATTTATGAATGTGCATCTACGTACAAAATGTAATTGAGTCAATTTAGTCCGGACAACTACGAACGATTTCCTACTGATATTTTCAATGCATTTCGTCCCGACGAAAGCTGTATTGAACTGAGTATGTTAATCAAAATAAAATGGTTTGGGAAGATAATATTTAAATATTGCAGCTCATTTCTGTAAGTTTCAAGATGACAGTTCTGAAATTACGCAGTTTCAATTCTTGTGAATGTAACACTATTTTTACTATAATTTTCTTTAACGTTGTAAATGCGCTTCAATGTTTTGCTTAGCCATTTCACTCGATCATTTTGCTACTCAGTCACAGAGTTATTTCACAGGACCGGTCGTAGTATTATGTACTCCATATATCTGAGAAATGCTGTCACTTAGCGCTTCTCTGCCTCTTCTCATGTCAATTCTCGTGCATTGTATTGGCTTCTCTGTCACGAGCATAAATTAGGGCACCAATGTTCAAAAAAAAATCTGATCTCGTTACTACTTTTTACTGAGACACGACAGCACTTCTGCATCAGTTTGTTTGCTGTTGTGGTAAATACATCCTTCGCAGCGATTTAAACGAGATTATGCTATTGCAATATTTGTCACCATCCCGAATCACAAATCAATGTATTCAACATTGACATGCATTTTTAATACAGTTATTCAAGTTTGCCAATTTGCTGGATAAAAATTGAAATAGTAGGATGCAGTTTATCTTCTTTTTTTCGCAAATCAAGATTGAATTTCAATCGCTATTATGTTAAAGATTATTAGGTACTAAAAATTTAGCAGGGAAGAAGTTTTTCGGTATCCAAAAGACGTACTTGAAAATGAATATTCAAATGAGGTACTTGAAAACTCTGTTCCAGTGTTTCTATTTTGTTCTTAGCTTGAAAAATATCTTCAACTCGAGAAATGTTTGTACAGGTCCTTAAAATAAGAAGAACAAAACCGACTAGATTCGTTTTTGAAGAGATTTTCCCAAGATGTGGGCCGACTGAAAGTTGAAATGTTAAGAAAGCCTCCTTCTGCGAGAAGCTCGGTGTTTGATACCTCTGGTGCTTCATAATTAAGCAGAATTATGCGCTCCCTCTTGGTTAAGTGGAAATTGACTTCCATGAAGCGCTCTGCACGCATGAGATTCGTGAGAAGAATAGACAATACAGCGTCTGAAACGGCTACTTCAATCTCACTCTCACGGTCAACGAGAAATCTAGAACATGACGAAAATGACGTTTTTTCGAAGGACAAGAAGGTAACAAAATTGACACACCTCAAGAGCATAGAAGTATTCGTAATTCTTGAATCCCTTTCTGTCTAGACATTTTGTGTACTTTCTCAACAAATCTGTGTGTTGCTTCATTTCTTTTTCACCACCTACTAAGCCTATACTACTACGAGTGGTGTCTATTAAGGGAAGTTTCATAGAATAAATTGTGATCTACATGTGTTCACACACGTGTTACTTCTAAACTTTTCATGAAAACATTTGCTCGGGATATGTTACAGCGTAGCATGCTTTCGTAACTGGTTGTTTCAGTTATTTATAGAACCCAACAATGAGTTACGTCCATAAGAAGTGATTCCATGTGAGCACTGAATCTTAATAAAATATTTATTATTTGAGTTTATCTCAGAATATAACAGATTTTGGCTTTGGCTCGCCAATGATTAAAATGTAGTACAGTTTCACATTCAATAAACATTTGCGTGATTTCAATGTGGATATTATCCGCCTAAAATGTGTTTTTTGATCTTACAGATCATGATTTGATCATGTCAATTTATACAGGTATTCCGTACCACTATAATGCACTGAAAATTTAGTAAATACGATAGAAACCGTACTTATACAGCTAATAATGTAATTTTTTTCACTGGGAAGTCGGTTTTTTAATTATTTATTTATTTGTTGAATAGCAACAAAATTCTGTCTGTCAAATGAGCTGATCACATAATCATTAAATTCACTATTAGGTTAACATAATGTTAACTAAAAGGCTTACATAATTTCCGTTAAAGGAATTTTTAGTGACAGATAATAGCAGAGTAAGCTTACTTTGATACAGAAGCGTCAAATTTTAATGTTGTTTATAAATCATTAATTAATTAATTATTAACACATATAATTGAACTTTAATACATTATGTTTAGTGCCAACAATTACTGAGGTGACAAACATTTTCAAATAAGCAAGTTTGCTCAAATGAATTTGTCTGGTACGGGAGCACCAATACTTTTCATGTTCCTAGATTTATACAAGAAGTTTTTTGTTCAAACACAAGTTTGTAGTTTCAACAATATTTTCAATGAATTTTGAAGAACTTTTAGACCTATTTTGAATATTTCTAGAATTTTTTCCTATAATCCTGATAAATCATCAACAACACACAAAATAGTATAATTAGTGTTGAGTATGCATACTCAAATGTAGCCACGTGTTTAAAATATTCATTCATAAAAATTTAAAAATTCGAAAACATCAAACCATGATTCTGTCTCCATTTATTAAAGTTTCATTCACCCGTCCTTTTGAGTTCTCTATAACTATGCATTTGGGCAAATAATCAACCCAGAAGTTAAGAGAAGTTGGCTTCAAACTTCATCACAACTCGATTTCATTTGTTTTAGCGAACGCTACTCAAACAAACCTTAATGGATGTTGTTTGATTTTCAAGACCCATGTTGCAGTCATTTACTTCAGGGAATAGTTCACACACACGTAATGGATTTAGGCTCCGTTCTGTTGCAAGACTTGCCTAACATTTGATTCAACGAACAGCAAACGCATTCGTTAATGGATGTCACTTCATTCCATTAGACGAGGCCATCCAACCTTCTTCGCTCGTCTCGAGTACGTAGGATTTATCTCTGCTATGCGCTGCTCGACATGGGAAATTCCCTTTGCGCTTTCCGTGTCCAATTCCCAGGACCAAATATTGAGTGTTTCTTCACTGTCTGGTCCCAAGACGGTGAAAAATGGCACACCCTCTCCGAAGGGTCGTTTGTTCCTCTTTAAATTGAAAGCGGTCTTTGCAACCGTATAGATGAACGCATGAACGATCGTTTAGAACAACATTGCATGGAGGCATGATAAGGAAATAATGAGAACTCAAAGTTCGGTGTGAACCTCACAATTGAAAAAAATAACTTACATTTTTTATTTGAGGTTTAAAGGGACTGCAACTGAACTCAGTTCTAAACGAGATATATATAAAAAATGTTTATATTTTAATTCAATTTAGGACACATCAAAATGAAGTCTTGCAATTCACTGTCGAGTTAGTTGCAGAATATATTTATCCCCTGGCGTACCCTAACAATATGCACGCCATCATTTCATATGTTGTAAAAACTTATGAATGGTTAAAAATTACTGATTGCTTGTTCTTTCCGAAATTGCGGCAATAGTCCAATATGCTAAAATGTTTTTAAATATTAGAAGTGTCCTGACAACTGAAAGATTACGGATTACCAAAGTGTTTCAGTCTGCGTTAGAGTTCCACATTATGTGAAGATTTGAAAGTGTTAAGCTATCACAAACTGCTAGAAAAATTCAGGCTCTTAAAAGGCCATGGATTGTAAAAAAGTTTCGGATACGTTCGTGAATATTACTTATTACCTGAAAATTTCACTCTAGTATATGTAGAAAGATTTGTAATGGCTAAAATGAATAATAATGTGTAAAAATCATGTACCATCGCTAACTATACGCTAGGCCAAAATTATCAGCACATTTAGCACTGACATAGGAGTCTAAGACGCAAACATTGTTACTAATTTACAGCGTAATTATTGATACATTGATGTAGCTGATTGATGTTTCCTGTGGTGCTAGAAGTTGGTATCAATATGGGAACGATTTCTATTACACTGGAGCTAATTTAGAACAGTAACTCAATGATACTAATTATAAATAATTACCTCCAGTTACCTACAATATTTAGTTGGGCTATAGTGAAAGAGTTGGTGCATACAACTTTCGACTTTGGCCAGAAACAGTTAGCGCACAGAGAAAAATCTAAAATATTAAATCAAACATTATACTTTCAACGTTATTTATTATACTGTAAAGAAAGTAGGAGAAATTTAGATAGAATGATAATTTTCCAAATGTTTTTCTGCAACTTAACTGCAAGAATGTTTTCCCGACTGTGCACCGTTTCTGACTAGGGGGAGTAATAGAAACAACCGAGTTAAGAAAGAGCGTACCCATACTGGATAGGTATTATCAATTTACCATCGAATCTAACAAGTCTACCTCAGGCCATCAAAAAGTTTGAAAATCTTCTATATAGGAATGTTCTGTGTTTCCAAACTAACAATGACTACGCTGATGAGAGAAGTTGCCAGATGGAGTATCGCTTTGGTTCAGAGGTGAGGCTGTGGCTGAACATATTCTCGTGGCCCTTTATTTCGCTTTTCTGATAGCCAGAAATAAATTAAATTCGACGGAAGTTCTCCAATATTTGACCCAGTTTTGAAAAGTTACGGACGTAGTTCATTAATCAATCTGGAGCTCTCGGAACTCGACGTCCAACTGCATTTGTGTTTGTCCGAGCACCACTCCGCTCATAAACAATGTCGTGTTTTTTTGCTTTGAACAGAAAGGATGGACTGTGATTGCAGAGCATTATTTACTCAGTAGCTTGCGTTGCAGTAACGTGTTAATTTGCTTGTGAAGGATTTATACGAACCAGAAATTTAAGTGTACGGGAATTTTTGCGATGAAAGACTTGCAGATTATCGAGAAGAGAGTTTCTCAAGAATTCAAATTTAAGATTTGTTTTGACAGTCATGTTCTAAGCTAAGGATTACTAGCAAATCAACGTTACCTATGGAAGTACGAGTATACATGCATATTTCTATATTTCATTTCATTTAGAGGAATAAGAAATACTAAAGCATACGAGTGTAAAATAATATGAACAGGACAATCCTTCAAATATGTATGGTATCGATGATAGTGCTAAGGCTTACACCCCAACTCTACAAATGCTTTATGAGTTCCAATGAATAAATAAAATGTGTCACGGTATTGCAAGACTGACTCTTCCATGTTGCGTGCAATTACATGAGACTTCATGGGAAAAATTATTTATAAAGCTGTAGGAAGGCAATCCAAATGTTAGCAATTTTAGAATGAAAACTGTGCCTCAGTAAATTGTAAATTGCTGACCCAATTCATTTTGAAGCTTTAAAGACATAAATTTTCTGGTGATTTTTAGTTCACTGTTCCTGAAAAATAAATAATAATTTTCTGCTAAGATTTTTAATTCCTAATAACTTTCATTCCTTCTGAAATATTTTCTGGAGACTAAATGACTCTGATTCATTATTATTTTGTTTCATTGAGAAATTCCTGTGCTTTGTTAATAACTTATAATTAATTCTTAACTGTGGTAATATTGTTAGAAGTTGTATAACATGCGTTTAAATTTTTTTCAGTAACTACCAGTATCTATGAACAGGAATTCTCTTTATTTTTACTATTACTGCTACACTTCACAAGGACAAATGATTTTTGACCTACTACTTATGTAATTGTATACTTTCTATTCGATGTTAACTCAGATGCATACATTATTCACGCAGTAAAATTTAAATATTGGCAATGTACATATAATCACACCAATATAATATTTATTTTCCTTAAAACTTCTGTCCAAAGTCAACAGTCTCTCGATGCAGCAAGAAAAATGTATGCAAATCGACTACGCTTTGAAAAAATTTGATTCTCAAAGTGCATTTATTAATCGGAAATTTGATATCTTCAGTCATATTTAAGAAGAGATTGAATGAAATATCTAAGCATTTTTGAAATAATGACATGATTCTAAGAAACTCAAAAGAATGTCCGTAAATGGGATGAGAAGGCGTATTAATGAATATGAAATTTTTGATTGCTGAATAATATGTCCTCTATTTCTTCATATGAGAGAAAGCAATGGACAGAGTTGTAGACTTTACATGACAAAAAGAAGAAGCAAATGTGTAGAAAATACACAACTTTTTGGAACAAAAAATCCAGTTCTAACTTTGAAAGGTAAAGTGAACTTCTCAGCTCTCAAATTTAAATTTTTTATTTTGTGCTCAGACCTGTTTATCGCACCTATACGAAGGCCCAGATCACTCAAACATTGCAGATCTTAAAAAAATCAGTGGAGATTCCAGACAATTCCCGACAAGCTCAGAGACGAAATACAGGGCTCACAAAAGTGTTTTTCCTTGTATGAAAGTGAGCTTTACGGGATGAAATACGAGACTTGTTTATTCATATGCCCACACAATAAGAAGCATGCGCTTTGGACAGGAAAAATACGTCTCACAATAAATAGGATGCTGCTTCTTCCCTTCATCCTATGCTGAGCTTAAAGAAAGCGAAGAAATGAGTTCACGAGGCATTTCTAGTGACGGGAACTCAATAAATAGATTTTTTGTTTTCCTGTTCACATATACAAAAACTTATACTGTTGCATCGTTGCATTGATGTGAAAAATTCTTCATTGTGATACTGTTTACAAGTAATCCAACACCAGCTTCAGTCTACTGTATGCTAAGATATTGAATTCATCTTTGCTGTCTCATTTTGCATCATCGAATGTTTCCCATTCTAAAACAACTTAATGTAATCCAATACTTTCAAGACCAACAATAATTTATTTGACGTTGTAGGTGAATGAATTGTGCAAATAAAATATTTCCTGAGTGAAAAATATGTCTTGTATATCATACATATGATGTATGTATATCATTTGGTTTCATTGATTCTTTTATTATTGAATAAACAATTTTGCTTCCGCTTGGGGCACTGAACATTTGCTGTACAATTTGTATCTAAGAATCAGTAGAAAAACTCATGTATGAATTTAAATGCGCTGTATTATGTATTAACATGTGTAGACATCGTTTTAGAGTTAAAAAAATTCAGTTTCAAATTTCGTGAGGTGTTAGTTAAACTAGGCATATAATTATGATAATAATTTCATGAGGTATAAACTTTACAATAAATAGCATGTTCTTTACACTTACGTTATTCGTACGTTCATATTATATCTTTCATATCAACAGTTTTTCCTCCATTTTTCTCCTTGCAGTGTTATTTGTGTCTTGCTGTTGACCTCTTTTTGTAAATGCGACCATGTATGTATATGTCTGTACGTTAAGATCTGGAGTTGATGGAGGCAATGCTGTTTTAGGCAAGAGGCTCATGATGATCTTAATTAATTTTATATTTTTATTTACCGTAAAATATGATACTGCATTCTTGGTTTGTTTAACACAAAGAACAACATGCTGATGAATAAACTAATATGTAAAGAAAGTCATCAGTAGTCACGATTCCTTCTTGCACTCGTGATTGCAACTAAAAAGTAATGGAGGGTTTTTTATGATAATATTGAAATGTTTAATGACGTTTTCTCATCCTGCTAATGTATTATTTTCTATGAACTTGATGAGTTTTCCAATATTACATCAATGGCAACGCTAATTCACGTCATCAACAGTTTCCATCTAATTTTATTGTAGGTTTATCGCAAATTTTTACTGTTTCTGAGGATTTTAGTCTGTTACGTTGCAGTAGACGTAAATGATCGTTAATTTTATCATGTATTTAGACTGGTCATGCTATGGCTAGCAATCACTACGCTTATAAACGTCTGTAAAAAGAAACTTCAAAACATGAGATGGTTTACTCTGGGGCAGTCACACTTTTTTTCAGTTTTAAAACCTAATATTTTACTGCTAACGCAATTTCTTTGTAATTTTTTTTCTGATTAAAAATTACTCATTCATTTTAGAAGTAAGTTACATGGCCCGCATGTAATTTTTTAACTGAACCCTATAAAACGTAACTTGGTGAAGCAATGAGTATTTCCGCAAGTACATTTGGGTGTGTAGCTCTACTTCCAGTGTTGCCACATGTCTGTCTATTTCGTTAGTCATTATTGCTTTCAATATCCGATTCCACAAAAATATGACATGTATAAATGTTGTTACCTAAATAATTGTTTTATATATTATTATGGCTAAAATGACATTATGAGATACAGTATACCCGATGATTAAATTTTAAAACTTAAATAATAAGTAAACCTTCAACGACATGCAGGGTGACCCCCAAAAAGTTAAACAAAAATTTCTCTTTATTTTTTGTATCTAAAACACGAAGAAGAGAAATTTGATTCATGTATGCAATAATAAACAGAACATCTATCTTATACATGATATTAGTATTTTGGATACCAAGTAAATAATAATAAAATATCGGTTAACTTGTTTGGGGTCCCCCTATATAACAATTATTATACCATTTTGATGATCTTCGCTTGCTATTTTCATTTAAATAAACCTAGATGTAGGACTTTATTTTGGCTTTGTCCTCAGATGTTAATGACTGACATCGTACTCGTATACAGAGCGTGCTTTAAGAAATGCACAAACACATATGAAGTTTAAATAACTTTTTCAACAAGTTTAGCCAAGAGGACGCTTTTTATATTTATGAAAGAATTATGATGAAACTTTTCACTCAAAGATCAGTATCTATATTAGAAGTTCGATCTCCATATCAAAATGTTGTACATGTTTTCCGGCGTCCTGCTGAAGAAAATGTATCCTTTCCAAAAATGGCATTCTTATATGAAACTCCTATATAACTACTTATGGGACGCTAAATACCATACCTATATCCACCTGAGAGATATTTTAGACGATTAAAGTAATCAGATTTATTAATAAGCAAAAAATACTACAGTAATGTATATTTTTCGTTTACACTTGCATTAAACATAATCCCCATGTAGTATTCAAGAGATTAAGATATTATTATGCACCTAGATTAGGGCTTTAAAGTTCGAGAAAATAATTAAAGAGTAATTGAAATTATTCACTTGCAGTTCAAACGAGCGTTTTTGTGTTTGCAGTGTTCAGGTATGTGAGTCTCTAACCAGCATCCTCTCTCATCAATTCCTTGTTTCAATTAACTTCTTAAGAGCTTATAAACTTCATCTCTGAACTACCTGCTGCTAATTCTTCTATTTTATTCCATGTCAATATCAATGGCATTGTAACATTACATCCTGTACTCAGTAACAAGGCCAGAGACACTAAGGTTGAGAATTTTGAAAAACAGAAAGACACCTAAAATTGCAATACAATGTTGATAAAATTTCTGCTTTCGAATGTCAGCATCGGGCATCTACAGCATCTGGAACGAAAACACACACATTAACTACAACAAATACATCGAGGATTTCCTGAAAAAAAAACGAAAAAACAAAAGGAAAATGCAAACGCTCGCTGATCATTTGCAGTAGAACTGGACTAGAGCATGAGTGATGTGAAAGTTCATGTCTATAAAATACGTGTTATTAAATGCTCGGAAATCCTTATATACTCATGGTATCATTTCTGTTTCTCGGACAAAAGTTCGCATTATTTGTTGCAGAGCAACGTTGATTATTAGTGCTGGTGTGGACTATGTAATATCTGCGATTGCAGTGATGCAAACGTGCTCAGCACAAGCTCGTTGTTCATGATATTACTTTTACTGGCTGGAATCCAGCGTCTTTTTCCTTACAAAAGCATGCGACAATTTAAAAATAATAGCCTTGCTTTCACATGCTGCTTCTCATGCAAATAGAAGCGCTATTTTGCAAGCGAAAATTATCATTAAAACTAAACGAATCTTTAGCATAAACTAAGAGTTATATGTTTTGTCTTCTTTTAAATTTCATAGATTAATTGATAGTTTAATTAATTAAGGAGCTAATTTGTAAGGAAATCATAGGCTTATTGACTGGTACTGGTTTTGTACATGTACCAGTAAACTTTTGTCGTGTTCCATGTACTGAATATGAGTAATGTGTACTCTCTAATGCCATGCTTTTCACATAGATTTTCTTAAACAGGATGTTTCTGACTGCATTTTAGCAATGTTTTATTTTGAGACTACTGTTCCAACAAAATTATTTTCATGTCATTATATACAATTTTTTCGAAACCGTAGCAAATAAACTTAGTTCTATATGTAAAATAGTCTTTTCAAATGAAGTTGGTAGTGTATGCAATGAATATAGTTGCTTATGAACGTAACTATTGAAAATAGCATTAAAAACTCACTCGAGCTATTTTTGCTAGTGCTAAACAGCTAGATTTTTTGTCCAATCTCACTAAATATTTTTCCAGCAGTCTAAGCAGATAGCAACGGCTGTTTGAACTATTTCTTATCTGGAACCTTTTATAGTTAAAAAGTTTAGTTTTAAAGTGTGCATAGTTTCTTCTTCTTGTATAAAGGTATGAAAATTATAGTCCTCTTCAGTAAAGTATTTCTCAACCTGTTGACGTTAATAGACTCCATGATATTGTATTTTTCTATCAAACTGCTTCAGAATAAACTCTACCTACCACCTTTTTTTATTTTCCTGGCTGACAATCCTCGGGAAGCTACTTTGGAAAGAACATCTACTTTAATTATGCTGTTTTTTGAACATTTAATCATTTATAAAAATCTATTTCGTCAGTCATTGATAAAAATTGCTCTATGCTCACTCACTCTTCATACCTGAAGAATCACAAGCGCAAAAATTATTGGGTATCGAGCAAAAAAATACCCTGTATTTGTCAAAGAAAATTATTCATGCAGATTAGTTAAGGTTTGAACGCTTCAAATAAATATATTTGAACGCATAGTTTTACACGACTGCACATTTTGTAAAATTACCTGAAGTTTTTCTCGATGTACCCATTCGCTCAATACAATACAATACAATACAATATATATTATCCATAAAATCTGTAGAGAATCAAAGCTTTTTAGTCAATTGTGTTTTGATGCATGGAGCTACCGCAACAAAATGTTATGAATGTATGAATTTTAAGAATTCAGTAAAAAACCATAAAACAGAATCAATCCATTTTACTTGCAGACTATATTTTTCCTAATTTTTAATAATGTTTTGCTATGACTCCTACACTTCTTATTCCAAATTTACATTTTCTACAGATTTTGGCATTTTGGATTTTCTACCAACACTGGGCCTTTCCTCAAAGCAAATGACTCATAAAGAAGCAGTTATTATTCAACAAAACTGATCAAATTATAATTGTGGAAAAAAGAATCAGCAACTAACATGATTCCTGGCCTAAAAATGTGACAGAACATTAACGTACTTTCGTATTTTCGATAAAATTTCCCTAGAAATATGTTCACTAAATGAAGTAGTGTAAAGTTCTATTTAATCAGTTATTTTTAAATTTAGATTTCATCCTGAATTCCTGAAAAAATCAACAGCGCTAAGCGCGAGGGGGAAAAATATACACAAACATGAAACTCTTTTAAAATTCCGTTTCAAATTTATAGAGCAAAACTCATCATTAAACATTGAAGCCATCACCGATCATCATGAATACTAATAAACCTTAAGTTAGTCGATGAAAATTTTTGAGAAAATTCTGCTGTTCAACGTTAATCAATTAAATTTTCAACTTTTCTTTCATGTTTTTAAATGATATATGTAATTTTTGTGTTTTGGTACTGTAGCTGAGTCGTTCTTATAACTCAAGTAGAACAGCATCTAAGAGGGGGCTTCAAAAAGTTCGTGGAAAAAGGACAGTTTGAAAAAACGGTCAAAGTCATAATGTTTATTTTTCAACATATGCTCCATCTAGATCAATACATTTCTGCAAACGCTGATACCAGCCTGTAAGTCCATCTGTGTAAAACTGAGAGTCATGCGATTTGAACCATGTCATGGCAGCTCTTTTCACTGCTTCAACTGATGGAAACTGGGTACCTTTCAATGACTTTTTCAGGTTTGGATATAAAAAGAAGTCGGATGGGGCTAAGTATAAGGTGGATGTCGAATGATTTCCCATCGAAATTCGCGTAGCACAGCTCTGGTCTGCCGAGCGCCGTGTGCGGGCGCATTGTCGTGGTGGAAGAGGACGCGGCAATGCAGCTTCCCAGGGCGTTTTTCTGCGATTTTCTCGGACAATTTTCTCAAAATCTCTTCATAATAAACAGCTGTAATAGTTTTCTTGTTCTCGAGAAAATCAACTAACAAGATCCCCTCTGCATCCCAGAAGACAGTGGCCATGACCTTTCCTCTTGAACGCTCAGATTTTGCTTTGACTGGCCCACTTCCACCCCTGGGCAGCCACTGCTTCGATTGAGTTTTGTCCTCGGGATCGTACTGGTAGAGCCATTTTTCATCCTCGGTCACAATTTGCTGCAGAAAAAGTTCAGGGTTCTCATCCCACTTGTTCAAAATTTCCATAGAAAGATCTGCCCTTGATTCCTGCTGATCTGGGCACAACAGCCTAAGAACCCATCGAGCGGAGAGCTTGCTCAGTCCCAAACTGTCCACCAGAATTGTGTGTGCAGAACCCACGGAGATGTTGAGTGTGTCTGCTACTGATTCGGTGGTTATTTGCCTATCCTTTTCAATGAGATCACGAACAGCATCAATGTTTTCCACACAAACTGATGTGCATGGCCTGCCGCTGCGGGATCATCTTCAGTCTCATTTCTACCGCATCTGAAACGACTAATCCATTTGTAGGTTGCTGATTTCTTTGGGGCATTGTCACCATAAACTTGTTCCAGAGAGTCAATGATTTGGCTGTTCTTCCACCCAAGCTTCACCATGAATTTGATGTTTGTCCTTGCCTCGATTTTGGCAGATGCCATGTTGCTTGAACGGTTACTGCCTTGCAAGTGGCGGCACCGCGTTGTAACATTCATTTAAGGGTTCATGTGAGAACACGTTATTAACACGTTGGTACAGGAACGTTCAGGTGCATTGACATCATATTTTTTTCATATAATTTTCAGTTATGTCCATTTTCCACGAAATTTTTGAAGCCCCCTCGTATGTTAGAAAAACTGCTTCACTATTTTCTAACGTATCAAATAACATTTTTTAATAAAAATCATGATCATAAATTATCATTAGTTTAAATATTTTTAGAAAATCTTAGACAGCATTAACCGATTCAATGTATTTACAAAAAGTAAATGTTGCAAACGCAAGCAAAGTGAACGTTTACATTATTGTATTAAAGTTCATGTATTAAATTTTGTTTCATTTTTGAACTACGAGGCAATTTTTACAAGGAAACTAAAATTAATGGTAGTTATTTTCTTTGCAGTCGTGCAACATGCAGCTTAATATTTAAAACGTTTTTTCACATCGAATATTAAAGTTATACTGAATCAGAACATCATAAGGTCACCTTGACTACGTTGGAAAAGTATCAAATGCAAAAATTCAAAGTCAATCATAAATTTATAAGCTTAATCGAGCAAAAATCAGGTTGTCCTCTAATCAGCGACCTCAAAAATTTGGTGTCCTCTTTAACGAGCTTCAAGGTTCATTTTATTGGCACATTTTTATAGTGGCATCTCGTTGCTGGAGCTTCCTCGGTCAAATTTATTTTATCGAAGCCAAGAAGTCGTGGATTTTTATGCACGTCGACTCTTTGATCTACACGTGGTGGATCAAATGATGCTTTAATTATCAAGGCATGCGAGTAAAATTCTCTTAAAACTCTTATTATTTTTTAGTAAATTTGAAATCTTTTAACCATTAGAAGCACATAGGCTCTTCTTGACGCGTACAGCCTCTGACATTTGATGAATAAACAACATGATTGTATAAAAGTTTAAACTTAAAATGCAATCTGCTCAAGGACATCAAAACATGTCACTGGGAGCCTGGGAACTTACATCTTTTTTAATTCATCCCGTCAACTTTTTTATTTCATGTTGAAATCCTGAAGAGTATCGATATTTTTGTACAGAATAAGTTTTGTTACAAATTACTGCGTATTTTATACTATAATTTTTTCAAGTTTTTTATTGTTAAAATAAATTTTTAATATCTTCATAGAACTTGGATGGCAAGTTTTTTGAAGTTTTTAACAGAAAGGTTTCTCATCAATATTTGATATAGAAAATTAATTCTCCAAGACAAAATACAAAATCATAGCAACTGGACCTACCACAAACGCAGCGTATTTTCTATATTACGTATTGAAATTATTAAAACCTAATGAAACGACCAAATAATACTTTTTTCCCATACGATCCAGATTTTTTTCCAATCTTTTAATAACTTTTTTCATCTTGAACTAATAAACGTATATTTTGTAAATCTCTTGATATGTGTGAAATAAATACTTAACAATTTTACTCAAGAAAAACAAAAACAAAATATTCGGTATCCTCTTTTTGATGAAAAATTAGCTAATATTTGGCATCGAAGATGTGCCTATCTTTTGTACTAATATATAACAAATGAGAAGGCCTTCTGCTTCTATAGTTGAATCTTAATTGAAACTATTCTGTTTACCATTTCCTGACTATTTTTTAATGTATGAAGATTAGCCTTTCACTGATGTACATAATAAATAAAGTCAGTCAGCCCTGAGGCCGTACAAATGTGTAAATTTCGATCAAAGGAAAGTTTAACATTGGTCGTCCTCTTTAAGTTATTGCACTGATATTAACCAAATTATTGAACACTCATGTCCCACAAAGGCAAAAGTCCTTCTATTCTCGTAAGAAGAAAGAGTTGTTAAGCATGGAACATTTGAAAAAATTCGCCAGTAGCATTAATGTTAATTTCTACATATCAATATATCCTTCGATGTCATTAATTGATTGAACACCAAAGATCCCTATTTCTTTACGGGACACTATCATTATTCATCAACTTTCTTAACGCTCTATGATAATAAAAATTACATGATTCTTGAGGTAGAGAATGCCACAAGAATTATACAATTTGGTACAACTTTGTAGGAAAATAAAGTTTCAATAACACTGACAACAAACTCCTCTGTTGTTATGATTAGTCAAAAACTTCAGTGGCACTGTACACTAAATGCACGATGCAAGTATGATAGCAGTATGATGGATGGTTACTGAATGTCACCTAATTGTCTAGATAATTTTCACGTATATCGAGTATTTTAAGAATCCTAAGCTTCCTTGCCGCAAATAATTTCTAGATTATAAAAAACAGTATAAATATTAGCATTGATATTCTGACAATTCTAGTCAATTACGGTAGAAAAAGCACCAAGTTTAATTTCATGCATAACTTAATTATCATGAATGCAGATCAAAGTTTAATAGGAATTAATATTTATGTCATTTGATATTCTGGGCTTATAAAAGAAATCATTTTAGATAGTTTAAAGTGTAAGAATTAGAAGTTAGTGTAAACAACCGAATGAAAAGTATTTTTCAGAGCACCCATGACTTCAAATTTTTTGCTCTCATTTCCTCTTGAAAAAATTAACACCCGAACAAAGCTATAATATTTCAAGACTTAAAAAATATTTTCATAACCCTTTATTGTATTTTATTTTTTTTATTTTTGTTTGCTCATTTTCATTATTTTTGCTCATTTTCATTATTTATTTACGCTCATAAATTGATTCCTGTTTTTTCTATTCTTTCAATAATTTTTGAGCCTTTTTTGAAACGATATGATCAGATATTGCTTCTCCTTTCCTTCTCCACACATGCAATTTAACGAAAGACATGAAATCGTATTTCTCACTGATGCAGAACTCAGTAATACAATATTTTCAAAAACTTCAGGACACATTCTTATAATTTCAAAGAAAAACTGTCGCTTCATGATCTTCTTTCCGTCATCTTCTACAGCAGTGGTTCCCAATGGTTTTCTGTCATTTCCCCCTGCACCCAGTTCAGTCCCCTGGATTCTCCCATTCACGTGTATGAGGGAAACAGTCAAAACAAACACATTGTGACCATTTACTAATTTATTCTTAAAACATACAAATATATTGAAAAAGACGTAGTTACATAATTCAGCGGATAGAGAGTGATTAGTAACAACTAATTACATAGCTTCACATATGAGAAAACACCTCTGAAATTTTTTTATTGCTACTGGGAGTGCAATTATTTCCCAATTGACAGTTTGAATTTACGCATAGGGAGAAGTTTCCCCCAGTTTAGAAGTCACTGCTTCACACCTTGCTGTATCTGCAACCTCTTCCTTACACTTCTGACTCTGCCAGTTCCTAAACCCGGCAATGGTCGAGAAAATTTTCCGTTCATCAACTACATACACCCTAATATCTGGCAAACTGCTGTGTGTATTCAACGTTTCTTTAAGCAGACATCCTTTCTTTCATGATTATTTACTAGGAAATTTTTATTCCCTAGTTCTTCTCACTCTAGTTCCTACATACTTCACATCAACATATATTGACATTATATTCATTGCCGGCTCTGGTTTAAATACTATAAAAGGACGTGAAAATATTATTACACGCCCTAACTACTTAATTACCCTTCACTTCACTAATTACCCCCACACTTATTCACTTTACCCTTCAATTATGCTATCACAACTCTGCAAGCAAAATTGTTTGTAACGATTCTGTAAGGCGCTACCTTCTGTGCCGCATGTTACCACATATGACATTGTATAATTCAAAATTTGTCGTAATCTCGAAGTGCAATCTTAATTTCCTTCCTCTGGCATGACAGTTTCTACAACAGCTCATCACAGAGGGGGGAGGAAAAACGGTAAATTTTACATACTAAAAGCTATCAGCTCCTATGATACTATACCGTGAATTTCGTTGCAGTCGAAAAACAGAAATCTCATCATTTTTAGATTGTTTTACTGTAGATATTAAAAAAAATCGAGTAGATTCCCTCAATTTATTTTCACAAGTGCAAGATAGAAAAATTATGTTAGTTTATTCAGTTTTTATTCGTTTTTTTGTTTAATTTTTGTGCCATACTTTTACACAGAGTATCAATTGTAAACTCTAATTCGTCCTTCTTTACTTATTGCTATAACATGTATTTGACTCTAACTCTGTCCCCATTAGTTAATCGACAATAGAACTATATTATCACATTCGTAGCCATAGACTCCAACTCAACACTGAAGCATAAATGATATTGAATGAGTGTCCCTCAATGACTCCCAACAAGTAGTTACGAAGCAGATGGCTGACGCTTGAAACAAAATAGCAACTTACAAGTTTCGGGTTCGAATGAAGCAGTTCTACAATTACTTTTTGCGATTAAAGGGAACATTGCAGCTCTAAAAATGCACTAATTTGAAAATTCTCCTGTCTCTACTCCAGTGCTATCTGATGTTGCTCCAAAATTGCAACCTTCTACTGGGAAGCGTCGTAAAAAGAAACGTGGAGCGCATGCAGTACGGTCTGTTAACTGAAGCCAGCATTGGCAGGAGTCTCAAGTTTAAGAACGTAATTTGTTAGGGAGAAAATACGGGCACAAAGTGCGAGAATGACAGCCGAAGAGAAGGACGAGCCTTCGTGATAGCGCGTACGAGCAGGAAACAAAGAACTCACAGAAAAATAAAAGTTTTTCCCATTCGCTCTCTTATATCAGTAGTGGCTTTACACTGTTTCCAAGACGCATGAAAATTCATTTAACAATTAAACCAAAATTATAACAAAGTACGATTGTCGAAATCTTCAACAACAATGGCTGGAAATTTTTTTGAGACAGTTGATGTTAACTCCATAAAAACTAGTTGTGATCGTCAACTTTGGACCGAGACTCTTATACTGCTCTGGTCTGGTCACAAATTTGTGAAATTTAAGTATAGTTTATATTATTCCAAGTATTTTCCTGTAAAATTGTTGACATGACTTTACCCAATGAGCAAAATATTAGTTAGTTCTTTACTTATTATTAGTTCTTTTTTACTTTTAGGACCCTACCACTCTACGCATAATGTCTCTCTTCCTGTGCGATACAATACTTGGCTAATTAATCACCATAAATAATTCATTATTTACCATAAATAGTTAACATTTCACTTTAAATAGCTAATTTATAACTGTAAATATCTAATTTATCACCATAAATATCTCATTTAACGCCATAAATAACTAATTTATAGCCATTGATATCTGGTTTATCGACATAAATAACTAGCTTGTCACCATAAAAAACTAATTCATCACCTTTAATGACTAATTTATTACCATAAATGTCTAATTTATTATCATAAATGACTAATTTATCACCATGAATGAATAGCATTTAAAACATTTCGATGTTAACGGTTAACAAACTCAGTAAAATATGTATCTAATGAATGTGAAGAAAACAGACCAATTTGCACAAAAAATGGTATTGCAATAACAAATGTCACATGAAAAAATACGATAAAAAAGTAAAATTGTATTGTTTCATTCGTACGTTTTAGATGTCAGGTTCTACTATAAAATCCATTGAAAATCCTCACACATATCAGAACATGAATAATTATGCAGTTTCACTGTATTACACTAATTACAATTAAGCTAAAAAAGTTCAACAATATTACCTGCTAGTTTACTATTTCTGGTGTGTAAATACTTTGCACATCATTAAGATATTGTTTTGAATTGCACAGGTACAAAGATTGTAATTAATAAAGATAAAGATTTAAGTTACAAAAATCTAATATTTTAAATTTTTGGCGGCCAAAGATTTACGTTTAAAAAATTCTGAAACAATATTTATTTCTCTTTTTTCCTTTTTCGCCATTTTTCGATGCTTAGACGTACAAAATGTGTTTGATTTACAGCAATGACTTGTGTTCTCAGGCCAATGCTAGACCACATGTTCTGATGAGCCACTCATGCAATTGAAATTTGCCTGAAACAACACCGCTTTTCTCCTAAGACTTTTAGCCAATCAATGTGAAACTTGAAATTTATTTGTGTAATATCATTGTATTTCACTATATTGCTAAATATTCTTGACAGATAGCAGCAACAGAACGTACGGAAAATAAGCTCACCTATGTGGTGAATTTCTCATGAAAAAAGCAAAAGTTATCTCGTGCTCTAGAGATCCTAAAAATAAAAACTTGCAGAAAAAATTCATGATAACTTCAGGAACTTGTCAAGCAAGAGTTCATCAGCAGACGAAAAAAAGATCCGCTAACTTTTTTGCTCTAAGAGCTGAGTAGAAGTTATGGCGAAGTTATTGGTTATTTAGTGCTAAATTAATGCGTGTTACTCAGTCCTTGCAGACGTCAAAAATAATGTTAGAAAGTTAGAAGTAGGCAGAGACTTGCTTCAGTCATCATGGAGCAAAGAAAAATGAGTCGAAAAAAACACAACTTTTTTAAAATGAAATAATTCCCACAGTGTTTAGTAAAATTATTCTAGTTTTGCATACAGTTTAATAATGTGGTACTAATATTGTGTTTTATTCTGGTGCATTATGTTATCATTAATATACACATATTTTTTACAGTACTCATGTATACAGAACGGATACATAAATGAAATGAGGACTCACTTCAGATTCATGTATGATTTATACACCAATATAGGAATATAGTATGCATATAGTACATATATTTTACATATATATATACATATCCATATATAATCCCATATAGCGTGCGTATAACGATCTATCTCATATATCGAATATATTTATACATCCAGATATAACGATTATAATTGATATATTATAATGAATAGATAATATGGATACAATCACTTCATTTACATATGCGGTATATGTCATTGATTGGTAGCGATTAATTGCAGCAAGTTCATATTCGAAGACTGACTTATAGGACGGTGCTCAATAATGGCAAAATTCATATCTATGCACAATGCTATGAACAAATTTGAGATTTTTTCCACCTAGAATTTTTCTACAGACTTTTAACCAGAGTTTTGATTGTATCTACGAAAAACTTGAGTCTCTACTATTCGAAAAAGAATTTGGAGTAAGTTAAATATTTGTTGTAAAGTCCGTAGACTTCTCACCAATATACTCATTTAATATAAATTTGACTTTTTGAAATTGGAAACTATTGTATTATTTGAGAGGAAATGCCTTTCAATATACGCTTTTCTTCGCTTTATAGATAAAAATTCAATAATTTATCATGTTACATACACGTAAATCAACTAATAACTATTTAGCAGGAGCTTCATTAACATACATGTATATTAATATGAGATGCAAGGCGATAATATCAAACTTTTTAATTCTGTAGTGAATATTTAACTAGAAAAACATCATAAAGCTCATAGTTCTGAAGCCCTAGTTTTTCTTTAGTTTTATTTTTTCAAGTAACCTGTTGTTAGATTTCTTTAACCTGGCTAAGTTAAACATTTTCTTAATGAGGTCTTGTTACGAGTCATTTTTTCTGCTTTACGATGTTTTGTCAGTAACTATATGTTAACATATATAGTATATATTTTGTTCATTATATGTATTATATATATTTTGTACATTGTATATGTTTGTGAGATACAGATTTATCTCATCTACCTGTAAATTTATATATCAGGATATGAACGTCTACGACACAAATACATAGAATAAATACATACAATACATATATACATACAATAAACTATGCAATAAACATGTACTCATATTTACGGAAAGCAAATTGCGCATAAGAAAGAAACAATAAACATAAATGATATGAAAAATTCACCAACACTTGACGATTCAGTGATCATAAATTCATTGTCATAAGACAGGATATAAAGTGCATATTATAGCACTGTGGGCAAACCCAGAATAAAAATACTAAAAGTTCCGTGAGTTAATCAGTTTTCAATTATCTGGGGTCTAATTTATTCATTTACCTTCGCTGTGTTTTTGCATAGAAGGCTGCAGAATAATTGAAGCAAGTCCCCGCCTACTCCTAACTTGCTGACATTATTTCTGACTTCAGTAAGGACTGAGTAACGCACATCAATTTAGCACTAAATTACCAATATCTTTGCCTTAACTTCCACGTAGCTTGCTGAGCAAAAAAAGTAGCTGATCATTTTTTCCATTGCTAACAAACTTTTCATTGACAAGCTTAAATTCATTCGAAATTTTATCTTGTAAGTTTGCAATGCACTAGAATCTGAAGTTTACGAGAAAAGTTTCTTTATTTTAATTTGAAGTTAAACATTAAAGTCAGCTTATTTTCATGCGTTCAGTTTTTAACCATGTGTCAACAACAATTTTATGGTGAACTTCCACCACAAAATTGTTAATTTCATTTTTAAATTTATTATTGGTCATTTGAAAATAGTACAAGAAAATTACTTACTTTTTCAACAGTAATTTCACTTCATGTTGCATGTGAATATTTTCAAATTTTGAAAACGAAAACGAATTTTCTATTACCTCTAAGCAACATCGTGATAGCTTTTCAATTCAAGTTGTAAGTTTTTTACTGTACTTACTTAGTCCTCTTTGGGCCTCACGTGGTCCACAGGACAGGGCAGCAATGAATCTCCATCATTCAGCCCTTCCGTGTTCTAAAATTTCTACTTTTTGCTAATTCATCTGTCACAATTCATCAATTCCCATCATCATCATCAATTTCGCTACTTCATCATGTCGTATAAACGTGTGATTACTGGCCAGTATGAAAAATGTACTTCGTTAGTCAGTCTACCTCAATGGGGTTAGGTTTGGTTGTGCAGTTATGTTGCCTATATTTTTGGTTTCCAAGTGCGATAACTCACAAGTAATCCAACTTATCGAAAATTTCTGGACAGTTTTGCGAAAATGTTGTTCTTTCATTAGATTTATACTCGTACTGTGCTAAATATGTTGCGAATATTATACCAAAAAGAGTAACAAATAAAAACGTACCTGGTCTACTAATAAACGTGAATTTTTATCGCATATATATATACAGTCGAATTTTTTTGCGAAAACCTTATTACTGTTCATTTATTGCAAGTTCCCATCACTGTATCCCTTCATCCATATTGACGTTTTCTAAGGTAAACAGGTCTTTTAATAGTTCCTTTTCTTCACAAATTCAGGGCAAACAACTAAATTGGACTATTCCTTCCCAATTAACAAAAGCTTGCCGACTAAACTACTCATTTTCTACCTACTGCTCGCTGTACAAGTTATTATTCGCGAATGTTCAAAGTCTAGGAGAGCGTGGCTATTCTGGTCGAGAATATTAAGGCTCTAAGTTGTGCTGGGGATATTTACTTAGAAAAATATTGTAAAACTAACCGTTTTAAGAACTGGAAATTTACGGAAATTAAGTTTTGTTTTTTCAACTAATCCCCAAGCTTCAACATGTTTATCAGAGAGTATGAACAACAGCATTGTTCAAAGATTCGCTTGATTGTATCATATCAGGGTTCAATAAAAAAATATTTCAGTGAGATGGTCTGTTGAAAACTACGTGTTTTTCATAATGGAGCAAGTAAATAGCTCGAAACTTAGTGCTTATAGCGTCGTTCTGCATTCATGGAGCAGCATTGCTCGACCACAAATATTACTAGCCTCATTGAATTTTATTAATTTCTACGTTTCCAGAGGCTATTGTAGTGGGGCGAGTTTTCCTCCTGCGTCATCTCTACTGAACATTTACTGACCGACGTTCTAGTAACTGAGACAGTGGATGTTTAAAAGGTTTCTCCTTGTCTAAAAATTGTCCATGACCGCCAAAGTGTCATTGAAGAAAATCCAAATTTTGGCTGCATAGTTTCGTGAATAATATTAAAATAGCAAAGATTGCATTAAAAATGAATTTCACAGAGATCAGGCAGTTTTTGTTAATGGGGCTAGTTATTAAATGACGATGAGAAGATAGACGAAAAATTCCAAGCCCTACATGCGACAACTTACAGCCAGTATGGCTAGGGTATTTGAAGAAGTTAGGACATTTTATTAAGTGAGTTTATTAAGGTACGATCTGTTCGTGCTGTGTGTTTTGCTTTCAGCAAAGAATAAAATATCTGTACTTGCATCACCGCTGAGGTACTCGTTGCTATGGAGTGTGATTTCATCGAGCATCTCCACACACACACACCAAATTTAACAAGGAACTTGTTACTTCTTTTTATGTTTGAAAAGATACACAGTGGATATTCTTTTCTAAAATAATAATTATTATTTTACCACGTTGCACCCCTTAAATTATAATTTAAGGGGTGCAACGTGATCATGAACTGAAGCGACAACCAGCATTCTTTTTTATTGGAATGAGAAGATTATTGGGTAGTAAATGAAAACAAATGTGAAAATATGTCAGTGTGTGGCTTCAATGAAAACTTTTTTACGTATTAAAGAAGTTCTATCATTTTTTTTTTGCATGCTTTATTGACAGATTATGAGATATTGTGCATGTCCGGTCAAGTAATTCTCTCACATACCCAAAATTTGAGCGTGAAAATCATGAGGCGGGTGATAGAAATTACTATGAGATAAGAAAGAAGGGTTTTTAATTATCATTGCTCATCATACTCTCACAATAGTGTTTTACCATCAAAACCTAAGCAACTTCATTTAGCAAAGGCATAACATGTTTATACACCGATCATGATAACTTCGACTCCTTACAATAAATTATTATACGTGTATTAAGTTGAATGTCTGAGTTTATTTCCGTGGTATAATATTTATTTTCACTGATGCATCATGAATGGAAATAAAAAAAATGGAGACTATAGCATTATAGAAAAACGAAATGAAAAAAACGGAAAGTTATTTCTAAGTGAAATTAAAAAAAGATATGTAAATACTAACGAAAATAAGTAAACGGAAGATGAAACCATTAGTTATATTGGAATCAAATCTGATCTACGTACACGAATTTATTATTCTGCCTGTGTTATAGTTTCAGATTGCTTCCTGGGATTCAATCGGCGTATGGCTGACATAATTCTTTTTATAATATTCCAAACACTCTGTGCTACGTAAGTGCAATTCTCATATTGTGCGTGAGTGGAGTGCGTGTACGTGACTGAATGCATGTACGTGACTGAATCGACTTACGTGATTTGAGTGTACCTGTGCCATTGATGGCCTTACTTACAACAGCATGAAACTTGGGTAACAGCCGAAGAATAGGCCAAACAGCTCGTTTCTCCTGCTTTCTTCTATTCTGTTGTATGGTCTCCTAAATACTGTGTAAAGAAAGGCTGAGTTTGCTGTTTGTTTAAAGAAATAAAGTACTAACATGCTCACGTCCCTAACATTTTTACCAAGACTCATTTGTCAAAAATAATTTTCATTAGGGCACTCGCCAAATTTATTTAAAAACTTGCTTGCATTTTCTCGAAACTTTTCTAAAATTCATGCACACTCGACAACTCGTCTTTCTATTATCCTCAAATTAGTTTTGCAGCCGTTGGTAACTTCTGTTTCGAAGTAATATTGTTATAAGTTTATATAATTAACTTAAATTTGCTTGCTTCGCCATTGCCTGCTGGTTTACTTGAAAGCTACGTGCTTTAGGGGAAGCAGAAAAAAACTTGCTTCTTTAGTAAAGTTAAACAAGTACATAAAATAGTTTTATGCTCATGTTGACTGCAGATGCAGCAGGAAAACAAATGTAGAGCATGTGTGAAAAACAACTACAGACCTAATTACGTTTCTGTTTCTTAATTTGGTGCCAGGATAAGAGATGCAAACCAATTTAAAGTGGTAATTCTTACCCTATCAATTGCCTCTTTTTCTTTTTAATTATCATAATGTGCACTTCAATATTCTCTGTATATTTCAAGTTGTATTAACTTTAGCAGTAAATCAGTCAGTTTCTTTTGAAAATTTCGAAAAAATTATGCATAGTGATCCACATACATTTATATTAACACATTGATCCCAGAAATGTATTTATTCACTATATTTAAATGAAATAAGAGTATCTATGCTACCACAGAGGTGGGAATATTCATGTAAAGTAGCTTGAATTTTCCCATTTCATGTCATTTCATCTTGGAAATGGCATCATCAAAATTTACGCAATTATGCAGTTCCACGCGCCTTTTAAAACAAAATTCTTAATCCATTGTTCATCCGTCATCGTTTATCATCCACACATTTGAGCCACTCCAGAGCATCAAGCAGATCCAAAAGCATCCTGGATGAAATTATTCCCAACCATCGACGTCAGGTACCAAATATTCGGGAAATTACAGAATTTTAAAAAGGTTTAACCAAACAGTTCTCTCTCAGGTCAGGAATGGCAAGAAATTTGTGGCATTGCAGACAGTAAAAAATTTTTTTACCCAAATTAAAAATTCCACATTAGGTATGCTGCAAATATGCTGGGCTTGAGCAATAAAACAATGTGGCTAATTTTGAGAAAGCAGCTCAAGGGGAAGGCTTACCAGCGAAACCTGACCCAAGTTCTTAGTCAAACAACAAGAAATTCAGACTGGTGAAGCATTTTTTAGATCGTTTTCATGGGAAACTGCTTTCAGCTTGTAATCTGGTCCGATGAAAAATGGCCTGTATTGTAGGTCACTGAACAAACAAATCAGCAAGTACTGGGTCCAACAAAGCCCCATACTGTAATCCAGTACAAAAATGCTCATGGAGAATAAGTTATACCTTGAGTGGGATAGTGGGTGGGAGAATCCTTCCTGTGGCTGGTTCGAAGGATCTGTTAACTTTAACGTACACCTGGAGAAAGTCCTGAAGAATATAGTCTGGCATGCCATAGGCGCACTGGCCACCAGATGTCAGTCCTGGTTTCAGCATAACGGCATCAGCAGCTATGCGACAGCCCCATGTCTTCAGTTCCAGGAATTCAAGTTTGGTGTCAGATTAATTTTACATCGTACAAATCACTATTGTCTCCAATATCCTCACCCTCGATGCTTTTCCTCCACATGATTATTTTTCTGGGCCCAGGTCATGGCGCACCTCATCATGTGTCAACTAAACACTTTAGCAGAATTAAAACTTCAACGACATTGCAGCCAACATGAGTGAAGAGGATGTCAGGAAGATGACAAGCCAGACCAAGAAAAAACAGAGCTGCGTTGTGGTCAGCTTGGAGAATAGTTTGGACATTTGAAGCAATAAACACAAAAATCCAACCTGTGGTGTATCATTACAGCTCTTATTTTGATGAATTGTGGCTCCTAAATAATTTTTGCGAACTATTTTTTTTAATATCACTATCTGTAGATCACATTATAGTAGTAAATGAGAAAAATATTGTAAATCTTACGATTAAATTAGTGAGATAAAAATATTCTGATTATCTATGCCGTTATTTATGATCACTACTGATATACTATATGTGTTCCACATAACGATATAGAGCATTTTACCGCTACATATTTCCATTTTAACTCATTGTCATCGTAATATTTTCTCTAGACTACTGGGATACATAAGTTGAAGAAATTCAGAATTGAGCAAAAATTCCAAATTTTCAGACAACGAAAATTTATTGTCTCAAAACTGATTATTCATGCAACATGCAACGGGGAAATGTGAAACAAAATTATCTGGTTGCCGAAAGATATAGGAAAATCTTTCTAAACGACAATTTCCTCCTCGATTTTTTTAGTAAACACATTGTAATTTTCATTCGCAAACTCAGACACACACACACGACTAGATCACGGTGCTTATATTTTTCTCATTGTCAACAATTTACTGCGGAAGTGAAAACACTGATACCTGCATTCCTTCAAAAATATTAGACAAAAAAAACTTTATTACATGTTGAAGTGTCCAGCATTTGATAAATTGTGTAGCAAAGACTGCTCAGGATTCAGGCTCATTCATTTTCAAACGGGTCATAAAATAGAGAAATTTTTATGCAAAGTTGCATGACGTGCTGAAAAAACTAAATTTCGTCAGCTTCAATACATACGAGAATTACGCTACGTTTCTAATCACTGAACTTTTTCTATAAAAATAAGGTCAAGAATATTGACATAATTTGATGTTTAAATTTATAAACTACTTTATTTCCTTGCATACTGTACTTACATTCAATCTTTACACCAAGAATAATTTTTATAACACTATTTTTTGCCGTGAAGTAGAATATTTATAGGTAATATATGTATGTACGTACTGCTTATTCTATCCCTGGGTAATGCAAGAAACGTCTTCTTAAAGCTTTCCTTTTGCGCATATATCTTTATATATAATTGAATTATAATGTGTATAATGTGTCATAATTTAATACATATAAAGCACCATACATTAACACTTACAAATATAAGACGATAAACTACTCTAACTTGATTAAAACAATGCAGATTTAATAAAATATATTTCAAACTTATATACAGTGTACATTCATTGAGCTATAAACGAATTTAATATACACTACGAATTAGTTCAAAACCTGTTTTGCTACGCATTTCATTCAATTGACTTGCAATTCAAGTTCAATTTTTTCATGTTGCTTCACGTCTGAAATATTACAATTTCCATTTTACAAGTTCATTTTTACGGTGTTGTCATTTCTTAGTCTACTGTATTTGCAACTAACATTTAACTTACTCTACACATATAATTTTTTTCTACCGCTTCAAAGTTCTGAAGTAAGTCGAGTCAAAGCGTGTCACAAAATTCTTGATCAAATAGAGCACAAATCTGTTCATATCAATGTTCATCGATGTGAATTTTACTATCATTGAGCACCGTCCTTCATATCAGTCCTCGACGTCGCCCTCACTGAGATAAATCGCTTCAAAGAAGAACCGTCAAAGGAGCTCACGCCAAAATGAAAAATGTGCAAGACTGGGACCATTTGAAACACCTTTTTCCATCACGAACTTCGTTTCTGCAGAACGTTTAATGTTCTGTTGCTGGCGAAAATGCCCGTAGAAGCTTGTCTGAAGTTCGTTAGGGCGCTTTTAGAGTTTCTGGAGAATTATAGAGAGCTTTTTCTACCTCTGGGTAATGCAGGAAACGTGTTCAAAGAGCTTATTCTATTTCGATATGAAACAAAGAAAATGGAATGAAGTTCTCATGTGGGAAAACCAGGTAAGTTTGAGACGAAGTTTGCAGAAAATTAACATCAGAATAAAAAACGTGTACTAATGTACCACAATACATTAACATTCGTAAATATTGAAAAAAACGATAATCTCGGAATCGTAAAAATGAATCAAAGTTTGTCTTATAGAATGATATCATAAAGAGAAATGAATAAATAGTGGCTAGATTTCTAAAGTTACTTTCTTAACAACCGATGACTTTCCTACTTGATTTACCGAAATGACATAGAGCTTTCATTTCCCACTATTCCTCACAACGTTTCATGAGGGAAGTGTACACACTTCCCTCGTTCATGACACGAGAATATTTTGTTCAAAAAGGCTTGGACTAAAAAATAAGCTTTCGAAACACGAACCGAATTTTAATAGAACCCTGTCAATGGCACTCCGGGGCCGTGTCTGAGCTGATGAAGAACTTTTAGCCAAAAAATGAAAGACCGAATACGAAACTTGTAAATTTGCATTCGTTACGTGAGCTGGACGACAGTGAACTCCGCATATTAATTCAGAACTCTTCTAAAATCAGCCTTTCGATGTATACATAATTTCTTCCGCAGGGTTCAAGAAAGACGTATTTTAATTTTGATACATAAGCCCACTCCAAGTATACGGAAAATTTATCACTTTTTTATAAATTGAAACAAGAATTTTAATTTATATGATCAATTTTCTCTCTTTCCTTATTAGTAACTTATATTGACCCAATAGCACAGATGTACCTCAGTTGGCAATTCACTACGCTTTTAATTGAGTTATTTTAGAAGGATTTGTTGAAATGGCACCCGACCTGCTATCTACACAGGCTTTCATGGTGTCTCTGGTGGGAGTCTAGCGTGGATTAGCACAACTGAGAACACATGACACGTAGAAAGCAAAGTTTAGTTAACAGAGCACTTCCAAGTCGAGAAGAAGTTTGGCTCTAAAATAAAAATCATTTCACGATTAATTATTTTTATTAAATTTCGTCAAGGATTTTGGTGGAAATAATATTCAGTCTCATGAAATTGGGTGGAATTTGTGGAAATAATGATAGATAACATCAAATAGTGTATTACTGGGTGGAGGTCGGGGGAAAAACTAGACTCAATTAGACTGAAATGGCAGGACAAAATAATTGTTTTTCCTAATAAAAATATATATAATAGTATAACATCTCATTATTTATGATAATTTTTTATCGTTTTTTCTAAACATCAAATACAAAGTGAAATCTTGATATCTATATACACACTTTTATTTTAAAATATTTATGCTATAAAAGTATCGTGGGCTTGTATTAACCAAGTTTCTTTTGCAAATTAGAAATACAAACTTAGAAATGTTTATTTTTTCATCTTAGTTTGAGAGGTGAGGATGAAATTGTTTCAGAGGAAAGATTTTCTTACATTTTTCAAGTAAATGTTTGTACTGTATTCCAGTTTGTATTGTGTTTGAATTCATCTATAAATATATTACAAGCTTAATTTTGTCTCACCAGAGTGACGTTGGTTGCACAAAACACCAGTTCATCAACACTGAACGTTCATGGGCTGAAAGTTTCAAAGTTCTGTATGATTTTAGCATTTTAAAACATTTGTATCCCACTAATCTTGCGAGATTATTATGAAGACAATAAACTTCATCATCGAAATTTATGACTCATAACATTTTCTCTAGTTACATGTAATACTTGTGAACACCTGTAGTGATTAAAAATGCTGGTACAGATGATTACAGTTTTCTCATTTCCCTATTCTCATTCAAAGTATTTTGTGCGAGAAAATTAACAAATATTTTTGTCAAATAGTACCGTAATTTGCTTGAATTTCTGAAAATAGGATTTAGGTAAAATTAACACAGCGGATTAGCTACTTTCAGGATCCATGTGCTTGTCACTTTGAGAACTATACAAAATACCTGCTACACTTACTGCAGCTGAAAGTGTAAACGGAATATTTTACAGATGATTATGATCAACAGAGAGATGACTCATGCAAATCGACAGAGTAAGAATTCCATTATCTAACCTAATTTAATCTAATACTAAGAATGATCGCCGTGTTTATATATTATTTATATATTTCGTGTCACGCTCTTAAGAATAGATAGGAAGAAATTAGAACTAACGGTCTTGGTTTCAGTTCACTGGTAAATTAATACACTCATTTTCGCTTTACAAGTGCACTATAATAAGTCACTTTCAAAAAAATTAGAGAGATCCAGAGCCTTATATATTCGAATCTGTGTCATGAATACCGAGTTCGGCGAGGTATTGCATAATACAATATACATACACAAGCTCGCAGTTGCTTTCAGTAATGCTTAATTTCTGTATCTACGATGTGACATGAATGGCTATAACTACTTCTATTACGGCTCAAAAATACTGTATTCTAAGTGTTTATAACTGTCACAAGAAAAATAAGTTACCTTTGAAATATACTTAAGCATGGAAACTCCATTCGAACGAAAAAAAAGACTGAATGGAGAGCGAAAAAGAAGAGCGAGAGAAAGATTAACTCAAGAACGACAAGCTGTTGTAAGGCAACAAAGGCGGAAACGATGAACTTTTAATTCACAAGAACGACTAGAGGCCATACGCTCAGCAGCAAGACTAAGGCAGGCGCAGAGGCGTGAACAGGAGGATGATGACCAGCGTTATGTTCGTAGAAGGAATCTCAGAATAGCAGCGCAAGAAATAATAGCTGCTGAAGCTGAGGCAGAATCAAGTCAAAGGAGAGAAGATATGAGGCAGAGAGTTCTGCAAAGGGTTGCCAATGAAACTGAAGAAGAAGAAAATCAAAAAAGAGTTAAGATGAGACAGAGAAGTACAGCAAAGGATTGCCAATGAAACTGAAGAAGAGGCAAATCAAAAAAAAGATGAGATGAAACAGAGAATGCAGCAAAGGATTGCCGATGAAACTGAAGTAGAAACATATTAAAAAAGAGAAGATCTAAGACGTAGAGTGCAGCAAATAATTGCCGATGAAACTGAAAATGAAAGAAATCAAAGAAGAGAAAACATGCGTCACAGAATGCAAGAACTACACGCAAATGAAAATAACGAAAGAGCTACGATAAGGAGAAATCACAATACAGTCGCTGTGAGACAACGAAGAGAAGGAGAAATATATCTGATAACTAAATAATAATGATTACTGGCCATCATTTTTGATGGCACGGGCACACTAATACATATCATAATATACAGTTTGTTGCTTGCTTGATCCGTCTCTCTGTGACGCTCTTAAGGATTTAGATAGAAGAAAATTTGGTAGAGTATAGATGTATTTCAAGCATTGTATTGTGAATACCGAAGGCACATCTTTCAATGTGGGACTCCTCCACAAAGCCAAAGTCCACTGGCAAATCGAACTAAACAATTTAGTAAAAAACACGTGAATTTTCACGTGTAGGTCTACTAGTCAGTGTATGATTTATAGCACGCCACGTGTCTTCTTTCGGCATCAAACAAGGAATTGCAAAGGCAGTCAAGTCTGCATGTTCTCTTCAATTGTGCAGTGCAAGTGATTTCAAATTACATCTGCTGTCTACCTGGTTGCACAAAATTTAATTCAAACTTGCCTGTCTCAACTAAAAAAGCACGTTCTCATGAACGTCATCTAACAGTTTACCTTTTGTGTAAAGAGACAATAATGACGGGACAAAAACAAATTCAACATCATTAAATAAGCTTACATGAGTATTATTTCAACAAAGTATGGGTAAACTACTACAAATATAATTGCAGAATTTTTGAGCGTTGGAGTATTCAACAAGAGTCCCGAGAAAATGAGGTAAGCTTCTGTGTTTGCCAGCTTGCGAATAAAAACAATAATTTTAGATTCACAAGCCTCGTTAAAAAAAGAAAGTCCACTGAGTATGCTAATCCAAAGTTTCTTTCAACAAACAACAACCTCAGCCGTCCCCTCTCAGCAAATTTGAATTAATGTGCACCCCTGCATTCGAATTTAACTTTCATTGAAGCTGTTTTCCATCTTACTTTTCTTGACTGTAAAACGCAAGCATATTTTTGGAACGTTCTACATTCACGAGCGAATCTACCTGCATGCCTTCTTTCATTATTTGGATGTCAGGTTCCTGGCTAGAGAGTAACGTTCAGAAACTGTGAAGCAGAGATTAGATTTCGCGCAGGAGTAATCTGAGCTCTGAATGTTGGTAATGTTATTCGTACGAGTAGAACAGAAACCTGTGAGCAAATACAGGCTTGTAAAGACTAGTCCGGTATACAGGATACATATTTCTGGTTTGAAACTAAGGTAGGTGATCAAGTAAACTGATAACTCATAGCAGAAATAAGTTATTTCTATAAGTTCAACAGAAATTTTAGAAATAGCGTGAATGTAAAATAATGAACTTTAAATGAAAAGTGCGATTGAAATTAGTAATTGTCGAATTCTTTCACGATCACTAAGTTATTAAAACTAATAATCAGAATTTCAATAATTCCAGCACCTAAATGCAGTAAATTCGGTAAGCAAATTACACTAAAACTAATAGGCAATTACGTGAAAAGTTTTCAGTGACCTTATTTCTCGACCTGCATCTTGTCGTTGTTGAAATAAACTTTTTCAATGTCTTTCCTTTCTTTCATATGTCAGTTAACGCTGTGAGTCCGAAGGAGTTGTATATTGAAGGGGAAAAATGTTAATAATGAAAAAATTAAGTATTTCGTTGTAAAACTGCCTTTTGGTAGCCACAGTAGCTAAATTTTAAAATTCAATTTTTCTCCTATCTCTGCCGTAGAGCATGACAAAAAAAACACACACTTATAAATACAATAAGATTTTTATTAAATAAGATTGATGTGGCTCAAAAATTTATATAATAAGAGAAATTCATTTAATATCACTCACTACATTCAGTAACATAACAGTCAATTGAATTTTGTTTCCAAAATTTATGAGCGAATTTAGTTTTTGTTAAAACAATCATCCGATAATATTATGGCATGGGAGAAATTCATAATATTTGACTATTTTCATCCGATGTACCTTCCTTAGCCACTCATTGGAAAGGTGGAAACATTCACACTGCCTCATATTTTGAAAACCTACCAAGGTACATAATCTTTAACATTCTTCATGTTTCTCCATGCGTAGTACCCTTTTCCAACTCGAAGACCTGTTTCCAATTTTATATGACTTCCACTTCGTCTAACATCCCTCCTTTATTTTCCACAAGCGCCTGTTCTTAGAGCTATACATTCCAATATTTCCATTCACATTAATACTTAATTTCCTTATATGCAATGACCTTTCCAATTCAGTTATTCTCCTCAGCAGTTTCTCTCAGATACGCTACGAGTGTAGTATCTTAAGTCAAATGTAGCCGAATAGGCTCATGTGCATCGTTATCCATGAATCAAAACAACTCATTACCGATATTCTAATGTTCCTTTCTTTTCTTAAGTTTTCCGTGCCTAAATTAAATAACAGTGACATCGTACACCTAAATATCAGTCCATGTCAGCTAAGGTCCTAGGCTATCATAGAAACTTTACTGTTGCATATAAACTTGCAACTGAAGTCCCCACGTCCACACAACATCACTACCAAGTAGCACCTTCACTCAACTTTATCATATAGTTGCTCAGATCTGTTCTTTTGGATCTAAAACTATTTGTTCTCTTTAAATACTAGCGCACTTACTAACAACTTTTTAATAACTTGCATCCATAGTACTTTCTTTTGTTCCTACTGCTTTGCTGGTTTTTCCCGTCATGCTCTTAATTTGATGATTAAGTCGACTTTTCATTAGCAAAAATATGAAAATACAGGAAAAATAACACTGGTTTATTTCGTGAGCACTCAAGCTCGTTCATTATCCTAAACTGAAATTTTAAACATGCTTTTATTCAAAAAACACGGTAATTCTTTATAGGGTAGAGTAACAACTCCAGTATGATTCAATTAAACCTCTGATGGTTCTTATTAAAAATTTTAAACGTGTCGGAATTTATATCCTTCCAAATATTTTTTCTTAGTACGAATATTTTCCTTACATATTAAAATCAAAATATAGCCTTACGCGCGTGCTTGCATTCATTTATTAAGACTACTCAATTTGAGCCCTATTTATTGTGAAATTGAATTCGTGAATTTAACTATTGCTTTAATTAAATCGGAGTTTCACGCATAAATTGAAGGCCAAAGGATCAGAGGGAGGCATCAAACGATGCTGAGCAAGAGCCAATTGCGATGTTGTTTTGGCCTCACTTACGCAGGCCTAACACTTGTTTTTCATGTACAGAATCTAATTGGCTGCTAGCGACTTGAGGTTCCAGAGCAGGTACTTGTTTTTCTCCTCAACATTGAATAACAACTTACAATAAAGAACCAAATTGCCTCATTCAGCATTCTAACAACCAAAGACTGCCAAGTGCAACAATTTACAAAAAACCAATCTCTTTTGGTCCTACTTTACTTTTCGACTAAACGAGCATTGCAATGGCATGCTAAATATTTTTCGCACCCATGAACAAATTATGAATTATTTTCATGCTACCCTAGTGTAAACTGCTAGCATTTTTGGCATATACTTTATTCGGAAGATTACTGAAAAGTCACCAGAAACAGTTAGTACTTAGTATATTGGTGTAGTTTCAAACCCACATTGAACAATTTTTTGTTTTATTTTTCCAGTTCGTTTGATCATTTTTCCTGAATCCCTTGACGAATGTGACCGATTTATACGTAATGAACATGTTGATCGTGATATTTCAAAATTTTGACGCTTGTGTTACCTTTCAAATTAGTACATTTCAAAAATATATTTGGCATAGGAAGATAAAAGCACGTACTTTTGAAAAAAACACATCAAACTCTGGTGCTATTTCCTTTCTCATGTATACGAAAACAGGTTCAGCTTAGAATGGGTTTATTTTAAATCATAGTTGGGGGAAGAACAGTAAAAATTATTTGATTACTTTAATAACTTATGGAAAACTGGTAGACAAATACAAGAAGATTTTCCAATATCATAATGCGTTTTCAAAGTTAGTAAAGTCATCAGCAGAAACATAGAATAAAACAAATATCTAATAGAACATATTAGCTAACATCTAAAGCAGCCGAATCAAGCTAGTCTGTTGAAAATCGGCTAGAAAAAGTAAAAGTTGATTGAAAGATTATCCTTAAATTTTCTACTTTCTCGTGTCTGAAAATCCCGTAAAATTTAAACAATATCTCGTAGAAGAAAATCCTCAGCATCCTGCTTTAAAAAGTTTCCAGGTCAAATTACCGTCCGAAGGATTAAACTAGCATGTTAGCAGATCCTGAAGTTATTCGGAATGGAGCAAAGCATCCACACAATAATTCGAAACTTCAATGACAAACTACGATTAAATTTTATTTTATGTCTAATAGCTATCGAAACAATTTCTGTGTATATGAAAGGCCCAAACATAATTTTTATGAAATATTGTAATGATGGATGAAGGATATTGCAGCAACACATGGGAAAAAATAGACATGGTTAAAATTAACGCACACGTCATACGTTGATAATCTCCGCAGTCAAACTGTGAATTTATTTATGCTTTCATTATTACTGAAATTATCGAAGCCTTGCACCCAATTACCACTCGTTTTTGCAGATTAATGTGGATGAGAATCAATATTTCTGGGTATTAGTGAGACATGATTCAGAAGTTAAAGCCTGTTAACTTCTCTCCTTCAAACTTCTTGTACTACACAGCTTCGAACTACAACTCTTCTCTTCGTGTATCTGCCAAAACTACAGGATGATACGTTCAACTTTCTCTGCAGAGCTCTAATTTTTCCCAAGTACTTTCTTTTTATGTCTTCTGAGTGGCTCTACCCTGAATCCAATTTACTGGACCTCGACAAGTCTCGTCTTCTCCCACAAGTCTTGAATCCTTCGGTGCCCCAGCCCAGCCTCAAACCGCAAGTTACTGCTCATTGTCAAACTTTTCTATCGGCGGTCATGTCACGACGAAGACTTTGTTCCCCCATTGACGGAACATTTTCTGATAAAAACTCAGCCAATGGAAGCTCTATCTTAGTGGCAATGGTAGCAGATCGCTGCCTTACGAGCCTTTACATTGGGCCTCTCTGAAATCTATCTCGTGCTTTACGGCAAGGTTGCCATACATGGTTGTGATTACGGTCGGCCTTCTGAACGTTTCCAGAATTATTGTCGGTTTTCCCGGTTTGTACAGTGGCAGAAATTCTGAGGAAAGCACTGCGTGCGCTGAAATGTATCTGACGAAAGTGCCGTAAATAAAGTCTGGAGATAAACTCGGTTCTCTTTGCCCCTTCGGTTTTTGCTAACACTGGACACTGGGTTTGTTACTGAAATGAATTGATAAAAACGAGGAGATTTATTAGAACGCAGTTTAGAAGTCAAATAAATAAAATTTGCGGCAAACCTAATACCAAGAAAATGTAGAATTTATTTTTTCTTAATCTGAGATCTTTAAACCAATAATGTTATTAAGACAGTAACGTAGAGCAGAGGAACTTGAAATTTTTGATCACAATGTTATTTTGATTATGATTTTGGAGAAAATTGTATCCGTATGAAAAATTAATTTATAGAACAGTTCAACCAATCTGGAAGAGTCTTTCAAAGTTATTGTGTTTATAATCATTTTTCTACGCTAGTCACGGGTTAGTTTTTTCAGAAAAAATAAAATGACAACTGGGTATCACTTTCTTCTAACTTATTCATTATCATAGTCACTATCATATCACATGGAAGTTTCAACTCATTTTTCTCACTGTTGACTTCCACTTGCATGTTTCACATTTCAATTCTGCAAATGCAATGAGCTTCTGGACCACTTACATTAAATTTCTATTCCAAAATATATTTTTCCCAAAAAAATTAATTGCATTACAAAGTGCATTGCAGTGTGATGGAGTTTCACATACAACACACTACAGTTTTCTCTTTTTCTGACCTCAACTTTTCATCATCCAGTACACGGATTCGTTATGACCTGTCTTCACATAAAGACTTAAAATCTTACACCTCCCGTGGAGGAAAGCTTGGAATGGAGCTGTGCTTACTTCGCTTCCCCGGAGTCCGGTTCAGGAAATGAAACTCAGTTACCAGAGTCCGGTCTTGAGGTGTCGGAGACACTTTTTGCACTTCAAAGAAATGAAGTTTGTTCCGATCAAGCCTGATCCTACAACAAATTTATCGCTTTTCAACTGTTTGTGTCAAGTCTAACTTACAAGATATTCGGATACAAACATGTGTGCAAGCGGAAATTAATGATATCACACGCTTCTTATTTCAGCGCAGTGAACTTCATTAAAAAAGGAAGTGAAGATAACTTTATGATTATCTAGCATAAAATGTTGCGTTTAACCATGACGACATATTTTGTGTACAGCATTGTACAAACTCAAACAAATAGTAGAATGCGTTCATATTGCAATAAAAAATAGTGAAATATAGACAATTTATTTATTTTCAAGCAATGCATCAAACCAGTGAGTTTTATTTGCACAAGATTTTCTTGTGAGCTAAAATGTGTTTTGGATAGAAAACAGACTTTTTTGCTGACCGAAATTAATTTAAACTTTTTTTTATACCTAGTATAATGAATTCATTGTCGAGCCAAACATTTGCCAACTATCATACGTTTTCAAGTTTTTATCATATGCACTCTTAATACATGCACAGATTGTTTTGGCCTTTTATTCAGACATCAAAGTTTGAGTAAAGAATTTTCATGATAGTTGGGAATCCAAACATGCATCGAGTACAAAACGACAAAAACTAAAACTCAATAATGTAGAACTGGCAAATAATACAACTTAACAACCCTTAGAAACTCGTTTATTGTATTCTTTTATTGTTCATTTATCCATTTTTTCATCAGATTTTAAAAATACAAAGATTTTTTGCCTCATGGACCGTTAGAAAAATGTACCGACTTTCAATGTTATTGTATATTCAGGATTGTTATAATATTCTGCTACTAAATGTATGTCTAATTTTCTCTGTCATATAAATTACTAAGTTCTGCTACTTTCAGAATGTCTACTAGAGGATGTAAAAACTCTCCGGATGCATCGCAGTCAAAATTTCACCTCAAGTTTTGCAGAATTCTGAGCCATTGACCCAAACCCTAAAATTTTGCAAGTATTTTTTTCATGATTTGGGATCTCAGAATACTGTCAAACCTGCTACAACTCTGGTGACGACTATAAACAACAAACAAACAAACAATCTTTATTTCCAATCGAGTACACAGTACATAGACATTTAGTACATTGGTTTTTCAAATTCTTAAGGTTAACATTCTTAGAGTAGGGGTGATGATGAAGCTCCATGATCCCGGGAGGTTTGATGGGCGTGTCCATGGGCCATGACTGCTTACCCAGTAAGCCTTACCGATATGTGCGAGCTCACGGCACGAAGAAGCAACGAGAAACATCTCGTGTTCACGGCCGGGTTCGAACCCGCAGTCTTTCCGCACGAAGCAGAGACCTGATACACGACACAAGCCGTAGACCACTCGACCACGGTGGCTATGTCGGTGACAATGAAAAAGATCTTTGTTGGTGTAAAGTTTATCAGTTGTTTTTTACCTGTGATATTCACCTGCCGAGTATCTGGTATGACAATTTAGATAATTTGCGAATCATTTATGATTTCTTCAACATCTTTTTGCCCACTCATTAAGTCCAAACTCAATCTCTGCTTATGTTTTCAACTAAGTTGAAAATTATAAATCTAGATTTTTTGAATTTCTGGAGAAAATACAAAAAAACGTGATCATAAAAATGCCAAAAAAAATGTTTATATATTAGTGAACGTCTTAGAATCCTGTGATCCTTTGCGTAAAACTCCAGCAACGATTACAAAACACAAAATAATATTTTACTAGTGGGAAATTGATCTGGTATTGTTTCTGAAATTGCTAATATTGACACTCCTTGTATCTTTGATTAGAGCTTTCAATTACTAGTGAATTATTTGTCCACTCTTAGGTACTTGTACTCGTTTATCTCTTTTATTTATTCTTGATGACATTGTCATCTATTAGGGAAATTATCAATCCAAAATTTGTTTCATTTTTAAAAATTAACAGAGGGAACGCCGAGTATAAACGGCTCAAACTTGGTAAACTCGGGTAAAGCAACAAAATATTTAGTTGTATTATACGTAACAAAATATCTATGAGAATTTCATGCAATTCACTTGTGCAAGTTCATTCGCATTTTTTAAAATAATTTTTTACGTATTCAGTGACCCTGTGCAGCTGCATGTATATCATCTTGGTAAAGTGCAATACTAATCGTATTTATCTTTTACGATTGATTTATTTAAAACTTTCTAAAGTGTTCAACATTAAATTTTGAACAAAAAAATCACAACGTAAAATTCCTTCGATCTTGATGACAAAATTCTGGAAGTGACAGATTATTCGTTATAAATTAATGTTAACTGGACATATATAACTTTTTTCATGGTAGTTCTAGTTTTCAAAAGTAAGATTCAAAACTAATTAGGTAAATTGTACCACCGGACATAAAACCGCACCACTTCAACTTTTCATTGCGTGAATGTCATTTAACTATGTTGGTGACAACAATTTGATGGAACACTTCCATAATATTTGATAACATTCAAACTTTCTGAAATATTAAACAGAATCGAAGCAAGATTTGAAGAAACGTATCTTGAGTTCAATCGTTTTTCAACTTCAAACCTATCGATCGATTTTTTAGTTCTGACCAGAATTTGTAGCTGAAACAACTTTGGTGCAGAGAGGGATTTTCTGCGAGTTCTTGTTTAGCAATTTAGAGTTCACAACATCCGTCACAAAGTTTACACTCTTGTCGGTCATCTGACGTTGGTTTCAAAATCGAATTCTAAAAATGGGAGTAAAAGATTGGAAGTTCTAGTGAGTAAAGGAGTTCAGATCCAATAGCAACTGCGGAACTGGGAAATTTTTTCGATAAAAGTTATTGAAATGCCCTCGCAAAAACGGTGCAGGTTTCATTCTGGGTTATACAGAGTCCGACGATTAATGATACTCGAATGTGGTTCGTTGTAGGAAAAGATATTCTAATTGGTTAATTATTTAAATTACAAAAGTAGATTTATAGTTTTGTTTCAGTAGTAATTTTTTTCATGTATTTTTCTTTTACGTTATGTAACAAGCTAAAAAAATCTATTGAGTTAAAAAATCATCATATAATTTTTGCTTAGGATACAACGGCTTCTATGCATATCTTTCGGTGAAATGTCAATAAAGTTACACATTTAGAGTAGAATAAGCGACCGGAAAAACGAAACAGATTGTACTAAGTAAGGATCGAGGAAAAAATAGATCAAAATGCCCAAGGAATTGGAGAACTGAAGGCAACAAAAATTGAGAAAAAAGGTCAGTTAGCGACATATGTTGGCAAACACAGGATGAAATTAGAACACTTAACAAAACCCACACGTGAATAAAACGTAATTCTGGTGTTAATTTTGAGCCTAGGCGAAGACTCTCCTAACTTTTTGCTTTACGTACAAGTGTGTTGTTAACCGAAGATTTCTGCAGTTTGGAGTAAAATAATTAAAGTCTAAAATAAGCATGAAAACGGGATTCTAATATTACCAAATATTCCAGACCAATTAGTTCACACCTATCAATGAAAGACATTTACGATTGTGTTCCTTAAAAGCAATTATTTAAAAATATTTTTGTGTTTTCATCTCTCAATTAATGTCACTTTGAAGACTCAAAAAGTATTGTCTTTCCTATATTTTGATGAGCATTCATGCATATATATAAGTTTCTTATATATTCACCAAAGTATCTTTTAAAAAAACAGAAAAAAGATTTTCTAAAGTAATCTCTCATAAATATGTTGCAATACATGTTATTGAATAACCATTGAGCATTTTAATACAATTAATAAATATAACTATAGTTAAAATGGGCGATTATATGAAAATATTGAAACTGGCTGATCGCTGTTAATATCTGAATCTATGTATATCTAAATTATTATAAATATCTTGGTGTACATATATCGGTATTACTGTAAATATCTGAATCTAAATATATCTGAATTAAAAATTATGGGAATTAATAAATATCCGAATCTTGTTTTCAAACGAAAATAAATTTTAAAATTAATTGTCGGAAAGGAAATCATTTCCTTGATGCTTTCGTGACTTTTTAGTCGCGTTTCTTTAGTCTGTTTAGGGAAGAAATAAACTTCGACAACCAAGTCATAAAAAGTCAATTTATTATCAAGAAAATGTGTATCTTCCAATTACTTGATTCAAATCTGTAAATGATGATCCTGAAAGATATAGTAAAAAATTCAACTTCGTCTCACAAGCACTACATAAATTTCATATCAATTTCTTCGATGGCAAAGAAAATATTTCGAAACCTATAACTGAAAAAAATTCAAGTCTAGATTCTTGATTTTCATTTTCTCACCGTCGGCCCCTTGCCCTCCCAAAGGGTGGCACGGCCTCCACATCTGGGATGAACGAGCGACAGAGACAGAACTGACGCAGACAGTTTGTTGCAGTTTGTCCAGTCGGAACAAGCACGACTGCCAAGAAAACAAAATGTAAAGACTGTTGCCAGTTCAGCGGCTCGAAGGAATTACACATGGTCTGTGGCGCATTGAACTTCATTGGGAGTTTCTTCCGCTCAATATTTCGGGTTCTGTTTTTAATTTGTTAAGCTTTACGAAACTGTTCAACATCACTACGTGTTTCAGTACTCAAAAAGTTACTTATCATTTGTGTAGTGGCTAAAAACGCGTTTTATCAAAGTGACAATAACTCCTTCGCTTCATTTCAACCTGATACTGTTAAATACATGCATTGAAACTATGCCTTTTTGCTGCAAAATTTTTAATACGAAGTTATGTTATTTTTTCATGTCTTCTGTCTCCTGCAATTTCGAGGCGCCTCCTTGTGATGCTTTAAAACGAATTTGAGAATAAGATACTGACGAAGGAACTTCACTATCATTATTCATTTCATCACTATTCGGTAGGCAGCCTCTCAAACACTAATTAGATGACGCTCAAAAGTGTAGGAAATTTATTCCACTTAAAAGTAGTACAATGCATTGGACCACTCAGTTTTAGTACAAATTTTTACCCACTGAAAAAGAAGAAAATATTAGTATTCAATTTTGACAGAAGTTTAAGGCTCCTAAATTGTGAAGCAAGTTTTGATCTCAATAGCCACAGAAATTTGAAGCTCTTTAAAAATTCAAGATAAATTTTGTGCACTCGAAAATAGCAGAACAGTTAAACCACTTTAATTTAGCGTTGTGTGTAAAATAATTGTTCGTGAGTTTTCTCTTAATATGGACCATTATGCTCATCCGTAAGATGTTTTTCCCTTATAATTGATTTTACGAGACCCACATGCAAGAAAAACTCCCTGTTTACCATCATCAACATTACACCAACGAACATATGCAGCAAAATCTCCACATCTACCACAATCACTAACGCTAAACCGTGCTCAACTGTATTCTACAATGAACAGAAACCTTGTAAACAAACTTCAACATTGATAAATGATCAGTAATGCACGTCAGTGCCAATAACCTGGATTTCCAACGCACGATCAATGACATTCCAATCGAAGCAGTACTGTGATAAAATGATTTTGGTATCATTATCTCTGAAAATCTCAAACATATTAAACAAGTGGAAAAACGCCAGAAATGAGAGCATGATCCTTGGTTCCATTGCAAAAAACTTTGAAAATTAACCACGCTGAGGTCAACTAACAGAAAAACTCAACCTCCACCATCTGCAACCTCCAGGGTGAGCGTGGAGGAGTCTCTAGGCAACACTCCCAAAAGTTCAGCGTTTCTTCTCGTGTTGACGAAAAGAAGGACCGAAGTCCCAGCGCACGCCTTCTGTTTGTTCGCTGAGATTACAGCGCAGCCTGCAAATATCAGCACTTGACAAAATCGCTACTTGACGAGATTCCATGTTGAACCACTGCTTCATGTTGAACTGTCGAATTCGGCAGAGTTTTATTCCGACTGTACAAAAAATGATGAATATAAAGAAGGAAATTCTTCGAACTTGATCCCTATGGAAGGTATTCATAAACACTGTTGTGTACATAGAGAGTATACATACATATATTGTAAAAGGTTAATTCAGATGCTCCGTGCCACAAGAGCGAAGACGCCCTCTGCTAACTAATCAGTTTTCTATGGTGCCGAAATCTCACAGCTAAGCTTAATTCTTTGGCCTCGTCAGCCAATTAGACCAAAAACACATTGTTATGTACACAGTTAATTATGTTCTGGAAATTTCTATTTTGCAAACTTTGTATGGCGATTACTCACAGCTTGTTTTTAATATCTTCGCCCTTGTGGCACACAACGCTTAAACTTACAGAAGTTACTCTCCTGAAATGCAGGTCAAAGGCTCCCAGCGCATGCTGAGTTTCAGTTGCTATTAGCTTGAACAGAGTCAGTGATCTAGTCTTTCAAATGCTTTGTAATGTCTTAGGACAGAGTGAATGTGCAATACTTACACATAATTAAATTTTTGAGAAACTTGCACACGATAAAGGAACATGCTTCACACTGAACAAGGAGATTTTTCATAAAATTCTATTCCAGTTTCACTCGAGCGTTTCTCCCCTTTACTTTGCTGAATATTTTTACTTGGCATAAATTCATTAGAATTTCTCTAGGAAACGTGAATTGATCTATGATGATATTTAGCCCTGATGGTATTGTTTTCAATTTTACCGGGCCAATAAAACTGTTGAATTCTCAACCAATAATTATGAGCCGATGAAACACGACGTACATTTGAAGCTTTCAGCAACTGAATGCGTTATTTCATTGTAAAAGCAATCTTTGTCACATTTTACATTCTGTGTCACAGAAAAGTGATTGTAGACCAGGATGTCAGTCCATCGAATAAAGGGAAACAAAGAACTTTTAGTTGCGTTGGTCCAGTCTAGTATACAAGTCAATAAAGTTAGACAATATTCAGTACAAAAATGTGAGCACCACCCAATCTAATTTTTACGCAAGATCACTATAAATCTACATGGTTTCGGCTAATTTTCGTGAAATATTCCATATTTATTTTTTGCTCGCGCGATAAAATCATGCTGACAAAGTACTCTAGAATAATGATAATTCAAAAAGCAATTGGTGTTGAGACAGGATAGTTACACCCTCATGTAATTGCCGCTTGACCGTCAAGGGGAAAGTTTCTTGTAGGTAAACAGAAAGAAACCAAAAGGCGTGTACACAAAAAGAAGGTAAATTGACTCACAGGAAAAAGCTAAACTGATAAAAATTTGTAGATGGAAAGAAACTAAGTTGGCAGATAAGATTGAACTAAAATAACAAATTCGTAAACCAAAAAAAAACTGTTAGTTGACAAGAAGAAATTTAGGAAATAACAGAACATGGCGCAGAGGAAGAAACTAAAGGAATTATAGGTTCATTTATGTCGTGTTTGAAACCCGATGGTTAAATAACGTTGCATTATGCACAATAGCCTGAATTTAGTGAAGTACGAATATTGGCTTGAAATAGATGCAGTGTTTTCATGAAATTCAAACTAATGACAATCTTCCTAATGTAACACATGATGTCAAATATATGACCACCACTAAATTTAAACACTAAACACAGGGATGGTCTTATAAAAAAGCTTGCATTTTTTTGTTGATGCCTTTTGCTATTCGAACACATGAACAATTCAATGGTATGGTGAGGTCATTCATTGATGGGGTTTGAGACAGCCTAGTGTTTGTTATGAAAAACGTTGACTGTATTGGGGATCACAACACTGGTGCAGCATCGTCGTCCGGTACTATTTGATTTCACAACGCTGATTTAGTATCATCGTCCGGTACTATTTGATTTCACAACGCTGATTTAGTATCATCGTCCGGTACTATTTGATTTCACAACGCTGATTTAGTATCATCGTCCGGTACTTTTTAATATCACAACGCTGGTTTAGTATCGTCGTCCGGTACTATTTGATATCACAACGCTGATTTAGTAACGTCGTCCGGTACTATTTGATTTCACAACGCTGATTTAGTATCATCGCCTGGTACTATTTGATTTCACAACGCTGATTTAGTATCATCGCCTGGTACTATTTGATTTCACAACGCTGATTTAGTATCATCGTCCGGTATTATTTGATTTCACAACGCTGATTTAGTATCGTCGTCCGGTACTATTTGATCTCACAACGCTGATTTAGTATCGTCGTCCGGTACTATTTGATCTCACAACGCTGGCGCAGCATCGTCGTCTGGTACTATTATTTTGATACCACAACGCTGGTACAGGATAGTTGTCCTGTAGTAGAAATGGAGTCCAGTATTCCAGTCAAAGCAGGAAGAAATCCATCCTGGCGCTCGCTGTGACGGACAAAGCTGGATTTACTGCTCGCATTAAACGCCTCTTTGTGCATATTAATAAAACACAAAGTCACGGCCTCCTTTATTTATGCCTTAATAAATTACGGCCAGAATTATGAGCTGTAAACACTCTTGGTTTTTGTGGCTGGAATGACTGTGCCAGACACATTATTCCTGTCTTACTTTTGCAAAAAGGATGTTGAATGCAAACTGGACATCAGAGGTACAGGTAAAGGTTGTTACACTTCTAGTATGTTGGGTTTTAGGACGAGTTAAAAAACACTGAATCCTGTTCTAACAAAACTCATGTTGATTTCTTCCAAACTAAGTGACGTGTATGCCTAAGTATAATACATATAATAATCTTGTTTTTTTATATATCTAAATACACTAAATCATTTGTCCTTACATAAAAGCGCTGGACTTACCCGTATCTCCAGCTAGATTCATACAATTGTAGGATTCATTCTTTCTTGAAAGCTTAATGGTTTATGTATTCATGGGTGCCGTATTGTGCAAGGAAGTAGATCTCTCTGGTCTACTCAGTGACGACTGAATGTTAGAAGTAAGACACCTGAAAAACCTCTTTTTTATGAAGGATTTGAACGGTGACCCACCAGATACATGAAAGAAATGTCCAAACATATTTCTCAGGATGCAAGTCATTGTGTTTTTGTCGGACTTTATTGCCGCATTAACAGTAAATTTTATCAGTTATGAAGTGTTCTACAGTGGCAATAAACATTCATATATGTAAGTTAATGCTGTTGTAGGTTAAGCAGAGCTGGCCTCATACTGACAATGACGTGCGCGTTGAGCTCGACTAACTCGATGCAATTACTTGGATTTTATAATTTGCAGTATATAATTACGCATTATATAATTACGCTCCATATAATTATCCAATATATGAAAATCCACTATATGATTACGGATTGTATAATTATGCATTGCTGAATCACTGATTATATAATTAAGGATGACATAATTACGGATATGACAATTGCACATTAAATAATTGCGGATTATGTAATTATAAATTACATAATAAGGGATTATATGGTGATAGATTAACTACAATTATTTATCTACAAATTATTACCTTCGAAATATATACCTACGGATTATGTAACTACGAATTAAATAGTGACGGATCTTACATACATATAATTACCGAAACAGGCATATTACTTGGTCAAACAGGAGCCGCAACTGCCAGTGCGGAGCCCCAATCTGATATAATTATTAATCGAATGACACGATATTGCCACCGATTATGATTAAAGTGGCTTGTATAATGAAGCACAGTCTTACAGTCACCTGCATGATGCAGCACAGTCTTACAGTCACCTCCATGATGCAGCACAGTCTTACAGTCACCTGCATGATGAAGCACAGTCTTACAGTTATCTCCATGATGCAGCACGGTCTTACAGTCATCTCCATGATGCAGCACGGTCTTACAGTCATCTCCATGATGCAGCACAGTCTTACAGTCACCTCCATAATGCAGCACAGTCTTACAGTCTATGAGCCTTCAGAATGTATTTTCAAGAAAATTAGACACACATTAGCAGGTTTGCTTCAGGGAGCAGCTTCATAACATTGTGTTTGTATTAATAATTGCATTGTATATAAAAAACTATTTCGGAAATTTAGTCTCTAGCTTGGACTCAAGGTAGGAAATTTTACCAATCGACATTAACTCTCTGTTACGCATTTGACAGCAACACAATGTTCAATCATGACTACAATTGTTAACAATGCTTTGGAAATTACCTTGTCGTTTCATTTTCAGCCTCTTTCTACTAGTTAGTCCGGGTACTACGTTTTCGCAGGTCTCTGCCGATTTGAATAAGGTGTCTTAAAGGGGACTTATTTTGAACTCAAAAACTATAGGGTTCAAGCCTGTAGAAAAAACTGTTTCTGCTAATTTCCTTAAATAGTCATGCTACCAGTTTCAACAGTTTACGGCTATCGTACAAACTACCTTGTTGTATGCGCAGATATACAGAACAAACACTCTTATTAGAGCGACAGCAACCGCTCTCAAATTTTAATTTTCAACTATCTGCCGTCATCGAGACATGATTTACTGAAATCTCAGTACGCTCCACCGCCTCACTGAAGACACACACATTTGACAGGAGTGTTAGCGTAGTCAGCGACTGCGATTATATCATTTAACCCTTCCCTGTTTGTCCGAATACCAACTTTCGTGTTGTTCTTTTCGCTAGGCTGACCGCTACTCCATCCGATCACGGCTCCAATGTTGAGCTCGCTGCCGTCCGAACCATAAAACACGTCTTCGTTGGGCTGCCGTACGCCATCAACGAACATCGTGTAGAAACAAGAAACGAAGTTGTACTCCAGAGCTGTGGTGGGAATGTGGAACATTTTCCCCCCGATTGCAGTGCACTGGTTGTAGCACAGACTGCAGCAAATTGAAAACATTAATATATTAAATTTCCTGAGGTTATTTGTTGCGGCACAAAAAAAATTCATTATGCTCGTGCTAGTGTACCCCTCTGTGAAAATATTCCTTGTTTTTAATTATTTCTATTCTTCATTACTAGTCGACACCGTCTTTCTGAGAGAGTTTCTATTTTGAAGTAGAAGAAAGGTAATGATGAATAATCAAGTACTTTATAGTAATTCGGCGCATTTGGTACGCACAATACAATGCCCGTTCAATTAGGAGTCAATGTTTAGCCTAAGATAAATACCATTTTCAGCTCGTTAGTGATGACTTGTTTCAAATTACTTACTCCTACCTAATTCAGTAGTGGGGGACAGATAATATATTCATTGTACTATACGATAAAAGCCGTTTTGTGTTTACATATTTACTTGATAGTTCCGTGAAAATTCCACGGTTTTGATTTGATGATTTGAAATAATTGTGGAGATGAACGTATTAAAGGTTTACGACACATTATTGTGTTTTAAATGAATATTTTCCATGGATATACATAAAACTTCCATTCTGTATCTTATCTACCGACAACATGACCGTGTAGAAAAAAAGACGAATAATGGGAAAATGGCCTATTTTATAGTAATCTGTCCCTTTGGTATTCAGAATACAATGCTTATAATATTATACATGTATACCCGTTCTGATTTCAGTTAAATGATTTTTCTTCAGTACTAGATTGGAAACAGCGGGACAGACACACAGATGTAGATATAGGGCGAGATGGAAATACACTCTCTGTTATTAGAGAGTGTATCTACTTATTATATAAGTGGATACACAACGGTTTTTATTAAATGGTGTAGTTGCATGTATTTTAATTGTATTGTATTGTGGAGTGTCAGTTTTATTCGGGTCCCGTAACGCTGGGATACCCAAGATAAACCAAGTAGATGCATTAAAACATCTGACTGTAATAACGCACAGAAGGTACGTTTCACTTGTAGTTCTAGTTGGTAAATGGTGAGCTAAAATATTTAAAACACAATAAAGGTATCCCATTTAATCCTAGTGTATTTTCACGAGACATGAGATAATAGATGACCAGAATTTTTCAAAATTAATTTAGGAATTCATTTTTTGAACTCATCCGTAACTTTTCTTTTATGCCTTAAGATAAACCATAAAATTTGTTAAACAACATAAATACACCATGTTGTGGTAGAAAATAGGAATAATGGCTTCAGTTTTGTAGACGTCAAAACTGCTAAATAAATGCTCCTCAGATTCTCTTTAGCCACACAAATTTCTGATACATCAGGGTGGCTGCTTAGTTCTCGCCGTTAAGAAAAACGGTGGAAACTTAGCTGCAAACCTAATAAACAGCAGAAAATGTTCCAGAAAGCGTAATTTGCACAGTTCCTCAAATAAATATACACACAGTTGAAAACAATTTTCTTAGTAGGATTCCCTTCGGATGCTTGATTCCCCTTCGTACTTAACCCTGCGTTGTGGTTCTTTCTAGTATATATTTAGGATAGAATGAGGCTATAGGAACGAGCCTTTTGGCCCATTCTTGGATTGGTACTCAACTCCCATGCCGTAATTCTAGCCAAGCGATGGTCATGCACAAACTGACCGCCGCGGCAGCGGACCTCGAACCCGGGTCTTCTCGCATCGCAAGCGAGTTCGCTCACCAGTCGACCAAGCTGGTGGTTCACCAGTCGACCAAGCTGGTGGTTCACCAGTTGACCAAGCTGGTGGTTCACCAGTCAACCAAGCTGGTAGTATATTTGAGGGTAGAGCAATTTAACTGTTTCAAATAGTTGACTCCTCATTATGCTTAAACTAGATCCAGAGATGATTTAGGTTGTACTTACTCCCAGGAATTGTACGCTCCGTACTCATATTGTACAATTTTTTTGCCTCCGATTTGTGAGATGGTGAAAATGGTGGACACTGGAGGCTCTACCTTAGGAGCCTGAAACTTGTAGCTGCTCAGGAGAAGGCGACACTTCTTGCCCTGGTCAAATAGACCACGCACACGAAAATCACAATGCAGCACTGGACAGTATGAGACGTTAGTCCATTTATGGTGAAATGTCATAGAATATGGTACAATATGTTTCAATAAGGTAGAATCTGGTAGAATATCATGAAATATAACAAAATGTAGTAATATGTAGTAAAATATAGTATAATATGGGAAAATATGGTAAAATATGATGAAATACAATATTATGTGTGTAAAATATAGTAGAATATGATGAATTATAGTACAATATTATGGAATACAGTAAAATATTGTTATATATAATAACGGATGGTAAAATGTGACACAAATGTGACATGAATGTAAAGTTGCTGGGCAACACTGCACATAACAACATTATGACTGCATGTTCGGTGCTCACCAAAGGTTGCTGGGCATCCCAGGAAATTTGAGGGCAAGAACCATAGTTTTCGCAAGCGTGGCTGCACATGAAGATCGTCGGGGATGGATGGACTATTAAAGGTCCAGCGTCATCTACCTCTTCAGTTGGGTTGTAGATCAAAGACGAGAACTTCACTGCAGAGGAACACTTGAAGACCAACAGCAGCAGCAGCAGAGATAAGGTCAGGAAAATATCTGGGGATTCAGTACATAGGTTTTTTACAGTCTATGATGCAGGGAATCTGACACATTTGTAGGTTTGTTCAAGCGAAATAGAATGAAGAACGAAAATATTCCCAAGTAGTATATGATTTACGTATGTTGGTAGCTGAAAACAAAATGAAGCAAAATAGCATTATATATATATATATATATATATATATATATATATATATATATATATATATATATATTTAAATGAAAACGCAAGTTTTGTTCTTTGCTCCATTGGGTTTTTATTAAATCTCCAAATGTGTCAGACCATATCCTTCAGACGTAAACTAACAAACGGAAACAAAAAATTACATTCCAAATGGATCAATTAGATTATATCAGAAAAGGATATCAAAGCAAGAATGGTTACTGTCTTTGTACTGTATAGGTCAAACGGCATGTTTATTCTTATGAGAGGTTTAGAAATAGCAAGCACCAAAAGTAAGTTAGTCCACTCAATCACAGTGTACACAACGTTTGTATTCGTTGAATGAATGTTTGGCTTACCAAATATTCATTGTGAATAACTTTTGCATTCGTTCACCAAAAGAATTGAATAGATGCCTAAATGAACGCTACTCCGGTTCACTTTGGAGCACATCGTACGGGTATTTCTCTCGAACACTTCACATTTTCAAAGGAAATTGAGGCATGAAAAAACAAAGTCCATGCTCGATAGGTACATTTTAAAATCATTGAGAACAATGCACATTGTTCTTGGAACAAGACTTGTAACAAAAACATCATTTAATACATGGCACATCAACATCCTTCATTTTATACTGAAATTAAGAATTGCAATGTAATAATAAATTATCAATGATTGAGATATGATATGCGGAAGCTTTCAAGTATGAGATTAAATTTCGCCGGCTCTACATACACTCTTTTTATGGCTTCCCACCATTCAAATTATGGTGAATAACAACGATAAATAAATAACATTGTTACGTTTTTGTCACTGTGTGATACCAAACACACGTTTGAACTCACTTTTAAATGATGAACACATCTTCATTATCTTGTAGTATAGAATTTCAAATACAGAACCTTTTGAACACAACACAAAAAACAATGAAAAACACTGAAACATATCTATATTAATATAATACATAATAATATTGATATCATTTTTAATGCCATAAACATTACCATTATTGACGGCATGGGACTTTGGTAGCTACCCAAGAATGGACCAAAAGACTCGTTCCCACCGTCTTATTTTATTCTATTGGTTGGGCTCTCACTTGGCCTCAAATATACTAAAGGAACATCGTAACCCAAACTATTTAGTTGAAAGATCGACGCCTAATAAACTCTCACCATTTCTTACGCAAAAACTCCATTCTAAGATTGAATCAATATGCTGACAAAAAAAACTCCTTGTATACAGTAGTAGAGTTGACTATCAGGAGCTCGTCACCAACAGCGAATCACAAGTGAGATTGAAGAAACTCAATCTATTTTTCCTAAAAATAAAAATGCATCATAATTTCATATTCGTGTTTTTTTGGTAAAATTCACTAATTTTCAGTGGACCAAACAAATATTTAAAAATCTTCTATGAAAGTGGAACTACCAGATCCACCTTGACTCCATCTTAGCGAGTATGTATATCTCTGCCTAGCCGCTTCACCAAACTTCAAAATAAATAAAATCTTTTACATCGGAGTTCATTCCTGAACAGATGTTCAGATGTCTCGTAATCCTCCACCCAATTAACTCCAGAAACCTGACACATATGAATTCATTGCTAATTTAACAACCAATTTATTAACTAACTGGCTGACTAATTAACTCTCTTATTTGTTATCTATCAAATACCACGTACAAAATGGTTTAAAAAATGCAGATTCCCTGAATGTTCCATCATTTCAGCAGGGAGGAAATGAGACACCGAAAGTTTTTTCATCATATAAGTAGGGCCATCAAACTCAACCCAACATCTCATATAAGTTTACATGAATTTGACAAAAAAAGTGAATCGTAAATGTTTCCAATGCCAATCATTTAAAACTTGATTCAAATTCTTGATAATTTCCTTCGTATAGTTCATAAAATAATGACAAGGCTTTCAATACTACTTTTTCAATAAAATGGCAAATGTCGGTGTGACTTCCTCGCAACAGACTCCAGTTGTATAAGTTCGGACCCACACAGCACACAAATATATAAAGCCTGAACATCGATCCATAAAATCACTCCTACCGAACCACAACACTGCGGTCACTGTATGATAGAGCCAAATTAAAGCACATACTCGCATGCCAACTTTTTTTATTGGTCTACGGGTGTACATGCCCATTATCCATTATAGCGAATAGTTTAAAATAATTTGTTGAATAAAACAGATATTTATTTCGACTTTTACGCTCCACCTGCGATTGCAGCTCATAGATTTGCGGTGACAGGAGCATGAAATTGAGTCCAGTTGTGAATTCCGTGTAGAAATACAATGCATGTACGAAGATGTACAATACATTTCATCCCATCAAAATTGTTTTGCGTAAGTTTTGTATTTTTCCAGTTTCTTACTCATTACGAAGCTCTCTTCTATCTCTCTCTTTTTTCCAAAGAATTGTATTGAGTAAAAAATTGAGCAAATTCCGTATACAAAACAGGGAAGTATTCTTTTCTTCGAATCTGCACAAGACACTGTGAGAAGCCCGTTGTGAATGTGTATTTTCAAATTCTTGATTTTGATACAATACTACTCCGGCACAAATGAGTCCGAAGGCTTTGAGAAATAAACTATTCGTTGATATAGACCAGTTAGAGACTCGTGAGCTGTTCAAACTGGTAAATGAACTGTCCGTTCAAATGGACCAATCAGGTTCGCGTGAACTTCCATACTGGCAAATAAGCAATAAATAGACATGCATGATTATAAATCCGGTAACAATAGACAAAACTGACACGAAATCCCGTAACAATACACATGGCAATTGTAGATCCGCTAACAGTTCAACTGTTATAAAGATACCAGTGAATGGCATTGAAAAAATGCGACCCTATCACGTGTCAAACTCGTATATTTCAAATAAAAATTCAAATATTTTTAATAATAAATTTTCAAAGCATGACTCACTGGATCCAAATTGGATGATACATTACAATGCTAATGTAGCACATATGAGTGCATCTAAGGTTAGAAACCATTGCTACTATTAAGGAATATTAGAATTTTGTTTGTAAAAATTGAGTAAATTAAGCATACTAAAATATGAAAATAAATTTATCAATATACACTTCGTTTACATTAATAAAATAATTTTTAGCGTGTTTTGCAAATTTCTTATTCTCGTACACTTGGTGTACGGAAAAATTGATAATACATGATGTCAATCAATACTTGAAATTCGGGCGTGATGTTAGCAAAAAATGTTACGCATTATGCGGGAAATTATCCATTACATGGATGAAAACTTTTAATATTTAAGCATGAAATAAAATTCTCGTGACCAGTTCATTTGCTTGAGTCCGTGAACTTTCTTCATCAAGAAATATCTTGTAGTATATTCCTGAAGAATTGAACCAATATCTATTTATCATTTATTTATACCAATAAAATTTAAAAGAGAATTGGTATCCCTTTTCTCGAAGTATATCAAACACAGAATTAAATTATTTTGTCGTTTATTGAGCGAAACATTAAGTTTGCATAATTTTTTCTGAATTTTTACAGAAAAGTATACGAAACTATAAAAACTATTATATATACATGTATATATATATGTATATATATATACATATACATACACATACACATATATATATGCATAAATTTACGGGCTGAAAATTAATATCGCTGGGCACAAACGTGTGCATATGAGGCTTTGTGTGTCACAAGGGCGAAGATGCCAACAAGTTCTGAGTAATCGACGTACAAATTTTGCAAAATGGAAATTCCCATAACATAAGTAATTATCTACATATCAATGTGTTCTTAGTTCCATTTTGTGGGTTAACTGCAGCAATTAAGTTCGGCTGTGAGATTTCGATGCCTTAGAAAACTAATTTTTTAGCTGGTGGCGTCTTCGCCCATAACTATTTTATTTACAAAATTGTACGTATAATTCAATACCCTACCAAAACAGTGACAAGCCACGATATTTTTAGAAAAGTCACAAATAGATTCCTCACAGTAAACTCAAGCTGCAGTAAAAACTACCATGAGATCTGGCATGGAGTACATAAGCACGTGAAGACCGCTTCAATTTTCATATGAAGTAAAGGTTTTCCAAAGACAAAAACTTGTTTACCATGTGTAACTGTGGCCACTACGTTACGCAGTAGGAGGAGGTACTTCTGTCACTAAGCAAAAGAGGACCTTTTGTCACTACTCCACGTGGGAGGGGAACTTCTGTCTCTACTTTAAGTGGGAGGGGAACTTCTGTCTCTACTTTAAGCGGGAAGGGAACTTCTGTCTCTACGTGGGAGGGGAACTTCTGTCACTACTTTAAGTGGGAGGGGAACTTCTGTCTCTACTATAAGCGGGAGGGAAACTTCTGTCTCTACTTTAAGCGGGAAGGGAATTTCTGTCTTTACGTGGGAGGGGAACTTCTGTTTTTACGTGGAAGGGGAACTTCTGTCGCTACAATACGCTTCTCTACAAATTTGATGCACTGATGTACTCCTGATATTAAATCTTTACTTGATTCATGGGCCATATTTTATTGATGTTATATTTGAAATTATTTACAGCCAATAGTATCGTTTATATCCAAAATAAGTGCCAAGTGGCAACGTAGCTGAGAACCCGAACATTTTAGCACCATAGTGGCCTAGCGTCTGTCCTTATACACAGATATTACAGGTTATGAATTTTTTATTTTCTTTTGATATTTTCCGAATTATGTTTCATTTTGCAGGTTCATCAAGCTGTCAAAAAATAGAAGTCTACGTTTCACCTTCATAGAAACTAAAAAAAACAAAATTGCTTCCAACAACAAGCTCGGGAAAGTTTTTTCTATCAGTATTCATGTACGGGCCTAACTAGAATAAGTTATCCCCCAGCCTGAACTGCTACGTAATTATGATTGTATTTGTTAGTATTTCAAGTATCTAAGATACAAGCTCAAAAATAAATACTCTAATCCATCCACATTAAAAGTACAATTAATTACCTCAACCTTATTCTAGTCAGTTATATCCACAAAAAACACGATGACACGAAAAAAAGCTGTTGGTTCACTTGATAAAATTTTGGGTACAGACTCGAACAATCCTCCTACGAAATAAAATTGCTGACAAGATCATGAGCACATAAACTAAATCTGAAATAAAAGAAGAGGACACGGCAAACTCAGTAAGAACGATTCCTATCACGGATGCTGGTTACATTGAGGAACTTGTCCAAGTTTGAAGCGATAGCGCACCAAGTTTAAAAGTTTCCTCCCAGTCTTTCTCTCCCCAAGGATTCCTTGCCTGCGCTCAGGTTAGCAAGATCTCAACGTTCAAGAAATTTTGCAAAAATAAAAGGCATAGAATACTACTTGGTCTCTATGAGCTACAAATTGAATACTGAATTCATCGAAAACAAGGAATGCAGTGGGAGCTGAAATGGAAAGAAGATGCTATGAGTAAGTCAATTATTGCGACCAACTTATAACGGATGGGGCAAAAGTTACTTCACACTTTTATAAACTCACAAAAAACTAATAAAGGCAAAAAAGCGGATCATATATCAAATGAACGAGGAAATTTTTGAGTTTTATTTTGTATCTAGTATACCGATTAAAACTCTACATTGTTACTCATAAACTTTTCACTATTATCAATAAGCCCAAATGGCAAAATATAGCAAAGGACAGCGGGCAAGAATAGTGGAAAGTTATTTCACACATAACGGATCCTTAGTTGCAGTGCAGAGGGACTTCATGACAACATTTCATCAACGAACAAGTCCTTCCAGGTATTGCATTAGTGTAATGATTTCAAGATTCAGAGAATCTACTTTTTTAACCATTGATAAAGCAACTGAAATTTTGCTACTTAATTGTCTAAAATTTTTCCCCTACGACATTCAATCTGTCTCAACCTACCCCTTTTCTTCTGCCAATTTCAGTAAGTTGTTTTCATAAGTTTTCTTCGTGAATTCGTAAAACAAATCGTTAGCTCCAAAAAATATACATTTTATGGGGTTCTTTACTTGATTTTCATCCATGTCATCAGTCATGTATATATCAGAAAATAAATGTACGATAAATCCGTAAACTTTATTCCGTGTCTGATGGCAGTCGTTGTGTAAAAAATCTTGAGGTTTCCGCAGTTGTCCGTTCATTTTTGGGATGTCTGCGGTCAAGACGGACACATTTTGCGGCACAAAGAATTTCAATATTGCGTTTCGAATTCCTTTTTCCCACTTTATTGGTGGGCCGGGCAAGGAAGGCGAGGAAATTTATAAATGGCATTTCACCTTCCGGAAAATTGCCCGTTTTTCAAGAATTTCCTTGAGCTGCAAATAGCACGCGAGAGCCTGGCGAGCATTGCTGAAATTCATCTGCAGCTCGACACCGTAGAACCCCTACAAGTTTCTCTTTATTTAACATACTTGCTACATGTTATTGACACCACAAATATTGACGTAAGAATCACATTACATTATTCAGGTCACACATTCTTTCCTAGGCATGTTATAGATATTTCGGTGAATTGTACAGAGAATTGGATATTTTGGATTTGAACATGGTGCAGTGAAACCTGTGCACGGTGCAAAACATGGTGCAGTGAAACCTGTGCACGGTGCAAGATATGGTACAGTGAAACCTGTGCACGGTGCAAGACATGGTACAGTGATACACGTGCACGGTGCAAGACATGGTACTGTGATACACGTGCATGGTACAAGACATGGTACAGCAGTACACGTGCATGGTGTAAAACATGGTACAGTGATACACGTGCATGGTGCAAGACATGGTACAGCAGTACACGTGCATGGTGCAAGACATGGTACAGCAGTACACGTGCACGGTGCAAGACATGGTATAGCAGTACACGTGCACGGTGCAAGACATGGTACAGCAGTACACGTGCACGGTGCAGATCATGATGCATAAACTTGATGTTGGTGAACTTATCCCAACCGTAGAAAATACGGAGACTTGAGTCGCCTGTGTGAAGTGTGTCCTGGTGCCATAAGTCGCCTGTGTGAAGTGTGTCCTTGTGCCATAAGTCGCCTGCGCGAAGTGTGTCCTGGTGCCATAAGTCGCCTACGTGAAGGGTTCCCTGGCGCCATAAGTCGCCTGCGTGAAGTGTGTCCTGGTGCCATAAGTCGCCTGGGTGAAGTGTCTCCTGTTGCCATAAATCGCCTGCGTGAAGTGTCTCCTAGTGCCATAAAT
>VCRD01000208.1:17971-49887 GCA_006783055.1 Trinorchestia longiramus | reverse complement strand
AACATACTTTACTTTCAATTCGTATTAAACGGCAAGGACACACCCAACATACTTTACTTTCAATTCGTATTAAACGGCAAGGACACACCCAATATACTTTACTTTCAATTCGTATTAAAAAGCAAGGACACACCCAATATACTTTACTTTCAACTAATAATAAGAGATAAGAACATGCTCTATATATACTTTGCTTGCAACTCGTATTAAGAGGCAACAAAATGCCAAACATATTTCACTTCCAAGTTCTGTTAATAAGCAAGAAAATCGGTAAAACAAGGAAAGAAATGCACAATAAAATCTACTTTTCACTAAAATATACTATATTAAAGTAGAGCTGTAAAACATAAAATAAAACAGCACTGTTTTTTTTACTGGCCAGAGCTGACAAAGTTTCGTCATAGCCGTGTGTAGGTTTCTAGTTTTATGAACAGTTTCTGATGCAAGCACACAATAGTTTCATCACTGGCATTGCAATTAAAGTGAAACATTTGTGTGCTTAATTTATTTGCTGCCTGTTCTGAAAACTAATGCAAAATATTTCGTTTAATTTCAGCTATACTAAGTCTCATCTGCGATAATTTTATCCCAGTACTGAAAAAAATGTTTTAACGCTGAAGTTTTACGGAATACTCTTCTGGTATTTTGCTCTCTGTATAACAAAATTAACTTTAGAATTTCTTACACATAATTGAATGATGCAATAGACTCCAACATAATTTGTCGACTAGAATAAAATAATATGACACTAAGAACTAGAATAAAATAATATGACACTAAGAACTAGAATAAAATAATATGACACTAAGAACTAGAATAAAATAATATGACACTAAGAAAAATCGCTCGAATAAAACTAATTAATGCTCTAAGATTTATTAAATATTAAACACACAGAAAAAGTTATTTCATGTTCAACAATTACAGTTTTATTCATTTCAACGAGTGTGCTGATTTAAGTGGCCGCAAAAATTCTCTATGCTCTCAAAGGATTAAAAACAAAATAACCCACCAAAACATTGATTTGAAAACTAACTTGAATGCTGGAAATCACAACTACAGGCTCCAGATTTTTCATATTTAATAGACGTAGAAATTGAAAAACAAATTGCTATTGTTTGACACAAATTTACTATAGAAAATTTCAATTACACGATGCCTGAACACAAAGAAGTATATATCATCCACACATGAAAATATTTATGCAATAGCATGTGTTTCTTCAATATAAACGGGGATCCACAAAAACTTTTTGCTGTTTTATGCCGTACTTAATACGGTGAAGAAAATGGACAACAAAATGCCGAACTCATTCACAGTAATGAAGTTTCTTTATAAATGTACTAAAAGAGCAGGAAATTTTGTGAAATCCTTTTATTCTTTTTTAAGATGCTGCAGTTATTAAATTTTCTACGAGAAGTGATTCTTTTCTTCAAGAAATAACTTCCAATATGGCACCTGAAATAATACCACGAAATTTCACTGGAGTTCATCAGTTCAATAACAAAAAATCATTTGACTCGTGTTGTCTGTTACCAACGGTTTTCTTTCAACAATTAAAAAAACTGTACAATTTTTTCTGTTCTTTGTGGTTCATCCAGAATGTTATGTTTATTTTTGCCATAAAAATATACTCTGGTATTTTCTACAATGTTAGTTAGATGTGGTTATTTACGTCGAAGTTAGTTTCTTGACACAAACCCTGACAATCAAATTTCAAACTAAACTTTACTTATGTTCGTTCACATGTCCATATATTTTATAGTTAACTAATGCACGAAAACAGATTTTTAATTGTGATGCGTTTCAAGAAAGTTGATAACTTCTAGAAACTGCTATAGTAAAAAGACTTCAGTCATTCTACACCAGTGGTGGCCAACCTGCGGCGCATGCGCCACATGCGGCGCATTGAACGATTAATGATGGCGCATTGCCTTTGTGCTGGAGGGGATAAATTAATATTTTTTAATATGTTTAATACTCTCATGTACTCTCATGATTTTGAGTACAAGTGGCGCATCTGATCTTATATTATAGGGCAAGTGGCGTATGATATGCAAAAGGTCTAGACCAGTACGTGAAAAAATTCAGTTTCTTTTTACTAAATTTCCCATTTGATTTACCAGTGGACGCGAACTTTGTTTTCCGAAGGAGTTTACACATTGAAGGATGTGGCTTTGGTATCCACAATACAATGCTTACAATACATGTACACCCTACCAAATTTCCTCCTATTTAAATCCTTAGGAGCGTCAGAGAGAGACGGACCCACCAAGCAAGCAACAAAATATGTATTCCACTATACAGGGTGTCCACAAAATGTGTATCGACTGACCGATATATGTATATATGATACTGGAAGTATACAACCGTTAAGTACGCTGATCTTATTATAATTTTGCTTGTTCCTTCCTTAGTTAGTTAGTTAGTTAGTACGTTACGCTTTCGTCGAGTTTGCAGTATCATAGCTACTGAATTCGGCAGTGTAACATTAAAAGATGGCCTTTACATGGATTGATATGTTTGACCTTTTATATAAACTTCTAATTGTTAAGACATGTATTTAATCAGTGAACCATAACTTACATAGAAAACTGCCACAGTGGAGCGAAGATTGGAAGCTGCTCGCGATAGAATGAGACTCTACAGACAGAGAATAAAGAATGAACAATGGCAGGAAATCCTTGAGAGGGAGAGGCAACGTCAGCAAGTGAGGCGAGCTGCAATGAACGATGTACAACGTGAAGAGTACCGCGAGCAGCAAAGGAATTTATCACAGCAAAAAAAGGAAAATAGGGATGAGGAACAGCGGGCACAGTACCTCCAGCAGCAAAAGAATTTATCACAGCAAAGGAGGGAAAATATGGATGAGGAACAGCGGTCACAGTTCCTTGAGCGGCAGAGAAATTTCTTTCAGCAAAGAGAACAGAACATGAATGAAGAAGATAGAATGAATTATCATCAAAACCAAAGAGAGAGGTATAGGCAAAGAATTGAAAATATAAATCCAGGTGAATTTAACCACCTGAGGCAAAATCAACAGCAAAGACAGCGCATCAGAAGAAATAAACCAGTTGTTGACATAGCTAATATTATTGATTTAGAACCATTTGACACTGGTGAAATGAATGTGAGATGTGAGTACTGTGATGCACGTAGATTTAGGAATGAAGCTAAGAACTGTTACCACAATGGAAAAGTAAGTGTTCCTGTATTGCAGCCTTGCCCGGAGGCCCAAGAGATTTACTTGAGAGAAATAATCAAGAGTCTACTTCATTCCAAAAAAAAACAGGAATTACAACTGTGCATTATTCTTTGCGTCTTTTGGAGTAAACTGTGCGTTTCTCCTGAAAAAGGTTTCTATTGCTTCCGCATCCAAAGCCAGACATCACAAAACGACAAATCTGTACCCTGGTGATGGTCAACCGCAATATAGGTAACTGCATGTTATAGAGGCGAACCTCAACTCGTTTTCAGCCACGGACAATTATGTGTGGCATTTTCAAGAGCATGCAAACTCTCAGATGTGAGAGTTAAGGTAATAGACACTGATAAACAGAGAAAGAGAATAGGACGAACTTTAACAAAGAATATTGTCAGCCAAAAGGTGCTGAACTGAAGGAGTACATACATTAAAAATTATCGATTACAATGTGATTTTATTATTTGTATTGAACTATGTAGTACAATATTACTTTCTGAGTATGTATTTGTATATATTATTTTATTTCATTTGTGTCAGTTCTAAATTTAAATACAATGGACACTATTATCATAGAAATGTTAATAAATACATATTTGCTGCGTTTTATGTTTTTTTCTGTCCAAAACACTAATTCTTTGCGCTATCCAGAGAAGTATCAGTTTTATCAAAATATATTTGTTGATTAAATAGATTTCTCCTCCCGTGGATTTTCCACGGGTCCTGCTAGTCTTTATTAAGCTGCACATACATATATCGGTGAGTTGATACATTTTTTGTGGACACCCTGTATAATAATACAGTTTGTTACTTGCTTTGTCCGTCTCTCTGTGACGCTCTTAAGGATTTAGGAGGAAATTTGGTAGGGTATACATGTATTGTAAGCATCGTATTGTGGATACCGAAGTCCCATCCTTCAATGTGGAAACTCATTCGCAAAGATCGGTCCACTGGCAAATTAAACTAAAATTTTCAGTAAAAAACACGGGAATTTTTTCCGTGTAGGTATACTAGTTATTATAGAAGTGGGATGATGATTCCAACATGAGTGCACTTCGTTAGTTACAAAACGAACATTTGGTTTCGTCGAGGTCGCCCACAAATTCTGGATAGCTTGACGCTTCCACAGTAGATTTCATTGTTTACAGTTTGAGACAATGTTTATCAAGAATAACTGAGTAATCGCTTTGACGAGTATTGGCTTCAGTTTTTATGATTATCTTTCGAAATGTTCGTCAACGGAAAAAATTAATAGTCTACTTCGCTGCTAACACACAGCGTAGTAGTGTTTTTAGCTAACGGGAACTTTAGTTTTGTCCCGTTATTTTTAATTAACGGGTAAATAGCTGGAAAAATTAAGCATTTTATAGTAATCCAGTGCCTTTGGTATCGATAATAAAATGCTTATAATAGAGGATACCCGTTCTGATTTCAATTCAATAATTTTTCTTCAGTAATAGATAGGAAGCAATGGGACAGACACACACACACACACAGATTGAAATACACTGTCTATTATACATGTAGATAGTTTCAGGTCTGACTACATCACGATCAAAAATGACAGATATGACCACAAGTCTTCAAATATAATCTAAATCATTTCTGACAAACGACATCAGTATGTTTGTTAGGTGGAAATCTGTGTACGAATTACGATGCGTTATTTTATCTGATTGCATCCCCCTGACACAAGATCACGTCTTAGTTCTGCGCTGCATATCTCCATTTTATACAACAGCTCGCCAACCCACTCAGAGTAAGGCGCTCAAGAAGCGCACAATCGGATTGTATCAGGGGAGTTGACAGACGAACCCCGATCTCTTATTGAAAAGCAACAACACCAGGTCTCCCTCAACACGACACCCGCCACTGCAGTTGCGACTATGCTTTGAAAGACTTCAAAATTCGTGTATTGAGTTCACAAGTCTGTGGGTATGTTGTGTGCAGTATTAATCATAAACTTTATTCTTTTTGTGACATTTTTTGTCTATGAATATTTTTTTTTTCTATTGTTCGCAAATGAGTTAGAAAATTAGATTATATTAACAAACTGCAAAGAGATTGAGTGTTGTTTAACACTGAATGGTAATTAAACAGGATGCTCTTTGACTCATTGCTGTTGAACATGTTTTGTAGTAGACTTAACTTCAAACAATGAAGCTGTCTCAGAACAAATGAACTCACTCTTGTAAAAAATCGTTCGTGTTGTAACTAGAAAAATAGATGTTTCAAATGGAGAACAAAATACCGAACTCATTCACAGTAATGAAATTTCTTACACAAGGTATGTACTTGAGTGTAATAATTTATTCAACTACGAAGAAGCTCAATTTCAAAAGAGAAATAATAACGACAGGCAGGGACAAAAATAACATTATATACTGAGTTCGTTACAGTGGACCTCTAAATTTAAACGATAGTTGAATTTGCTTACCATTTTCTGAATCAGTGCATATACAAAAGCTTCTAATTGAATTTGAAGAAAAAGAAAAAGTAGAGTTGGACAATTCTTAAATTAAATCTATATATATCAACAAACATTACTGTGTCAGGGAAAAACGTGTAATTTATTTTAGTCTTCGTTTGTTCAGAATAACACTGTAAAAATTATTAACAAATCTAATCCTGACTTGAAACTATTATTAAACTTGATTTTCTAACTGTAAATCTAGTAGCAAATTCAAAAGATTTTATTTTTCGGTAGTAATTTCATTTCGATCATCGATTATTACTATTACAGTACTTTTGCACAATTCCTTTTACAACAAAACCATCAATGCCAAAATAATGCATGAACTGGAAATTTTTAAAAATAGTTGGTGTTATTTACTTGTGTGGATTGAATTTGCTCCACTGGAATTGAAGTGATTGAATTTCACCTGAATCCTTTTTACAGGGTTGTGTGTGTGTGTAGGTTAGATACTGAAATGTTCGGAGTAGACTGCATAGAATTTGGAAAAAATCATTCAAACCGTTTTTAAACAGGGCTTGTATAAGTAATACATTTTAAGAAGTTATTAAGAAAAAAACGATGAAATGCAAGGAATCGGAAAAATTGTAAACGATGGAAGATTTTACATCTTAATAAATAATTAAATATGGAATTGATTATTGATTTCTTATTTAATTAATTCCACACTCATTAATTAATCATCAATTAGTAATCAATTAATTATAAATTATGTCCTCATAACAAGTACTGTGTTTGTCCGTGTGCAACGCTCTACCAAATTTCATCGTTTCTAGTGCAATGCCCGTTAATATAATATACGGTTCATAATATCATGATAGATAATTAAGGAAATTACGCTAGTACTGGGAGAAAATTTTTTCTAGTCTCAAGATCGCATGTACCTGATCTTGCACGAATTAGGTATCACTTCTTTATTTTTCCCTAGATATATTAGTATCGATAAATATTAGTATCAATAACATTTTCTTACTAATTGATGTGTTAAATATGAGTCTGCAAACTGAGGATGTGATTTTATGAAATAAATCGTATACTATGCAATCAGATTTATTTTAAGAAAACTCACAGCTTTTTCATAGAAATTAGTTTCCATTGGTTTTGTCGGCTATGTACAATATTATAGAGAGTTCCTTGCTGCCAGAAACTGAAACTTTTTCCTTTCCCTTGAGTTAAATTCTCTCGTGCCACTCGATATTGTTCAGCGTCATGCCGAAGAATTTCCTCTCTTCCTTCATGCGTTAAGCTCTCTCTAGCCACTCGGTGTTGCTCTGCATTATTCCTTAGAATTGCCAAACACTGTTCAAGGGTCCAGTTAGCTCTAGCTTCTCGTTGGCGAGCAGCATTGCTTAGTCTTGCCATTTCGCGTTGTTCTTCCGATAGTCTTCGGCGTCTTTCTTGCTGTCGAAGTCTTGCTGCTTCTCTCTTACGGTTGGACACGTTTCTATCCATGTTGGTCTTTTTTGCCGGAATTTTATTCTGAAATATCCTCTATTATTTTTTGTAGCTTTCCAAGAAAATCACAATCCCGAAAACAATAACTCAATTTCTTAAATCTTTGGCCTTATACTAAGTGGTAGCCAGGTTACTGGTCAAACTAATTTAAAACATTTCTTTTCGCATTATCAATTAAAAATATCAAAGCATCATGATGAATTTCAACAGAAGAAAGTCCAAAGAAAATTTCTATTTGTAAAAATAAACCGATTGTGTATTCTGGATACCATAATGCAATTGAAAGGGAATTGAATTGCCACAGAAAAATAATACTATTGAATGATTTCTTGTATTTCTTAAGCTTTATCCTTGTTGCTATCAAAGCTTTCGATTAGAAGAGTGTGACACACGGACAGACAAACGGACGGACGTGGCTCCTATTATAGTATAGATGGATAAGCAGATTTGACACAATCAATTGACATACGTATTTGGATTAGTCTTGAATCAAAAACGAACAAATCTTTTGGATTTCACTGATTTTTATACGTATATACGAATAAAGATCATTGGATGTAGTTAATAATTAGTTCAAATAAAATGTAAAATACATCTCTATATTATTAAATTAATTGAAAATCGACATCAGACTATTCTTAACGCATGTATCATGGACACTGCCATACCTTATAAATATTTTAAAAATAATAATAAAAACGGGTCATGTGCTATGCCCGTTTACCTAGTTAATTGTGTACTTAGTTAAAGGTGGCATGATATCTTAAAAATAATAATACTAACAAGTCATGTGCTGTAACCGTTTACCTAGTTAATTGTGTACTTAGTTAAAGGTGGCAAGATATTTTAAAAATAATAACACTAACGAGTCATGTGCTGCACACGTTTACCTAGTTAATTGTGTACCTAATTAAAGGTGGCAGAATATTTTAAAAATAATAATACTCACGAGTCATGTGCTGTACCTGTTTACCTAGTTAATTGTGTACCTAATTACACAATTGTGCAACGCTGGCTACCCGAGCTAACAGGAGCTGGGTAACTCCAACAACAACCTAGTTAATTTTAATAGACAGCTTTAGGATGGTTTGAAACAATTTAATAATTTATTTCAAATTAAAAAGTAATTTAATTTAATCATTAAAATTCAATTATAATGTTTTATCTTAAATTGATGAAGTAATCAATTATTATAATCATGAAAGATTATAATTAATTATCTCTCCAACTAAGACTTGTGAAGGTGTTACTAATGCACCACCCTGCATACGAGTATTAAAAAGCTACGATAATCGTAACTGGAGCAGGGCTTCTGGCGATGGTCACCAGAAAATGGTGACTGAATCTTTTGTTTGAAAAATTAATAAATTAGATCGAAGCGCAGTTCTGTACATGTAGAAATAAAACTACTTCAGTTGTACGTGTATGTCCCAAAATATTATGACAGATTTTCACAACTTCATCAACAGCGGGAGAGTTACAAAAGAAACCATGGACACAAACTTCTGTATTAAATTTATTAACTGTAGATGAACTCTCTAACTTCAATGATTGATCAAATGTTATCCCTAGACATGCATTTAAAGTCTCTTTCAATGAATATACGTTACTAAAAATAGTTTGCAGTCAGTTTTTATTCTCAGATTAGACTATAATAAACGAATCGAAACAGTACCTTCATTAAAGGAATAATTTGGCAAATAGCTTCGTGAAGTTTTTTTCGCATTGTTTACTGCTACTTCTTCTCCCCAATTTACCAGAAGCGATGGTTATTTCGTAAGAACGTTTCCTTATTTATTAGCCAGTTATAAAAAATCGAAAGAGACAAAACAGAGTTCGCTAGAACAGCTCGCGAGAATCGTCTCGTACAGCTAGGCACACTTAAAAGACCGGTGTTGTCATCAGTTGTTAGTGCTATGACAGGCAGTGGCAGCTTTAGGATACTCAGTAGCTTGCGCTGTGACAAGCAGTGGCACCTCTAGGATAGTCAGTAGCTTGCGCTGTGACAGGTAGTGGCACTTCTAGGATAGTCAGTAGCTTGCGCTGTGACAGGCAGTGGCAGCTCTAGGATACTCAGTAGCTTGCACTGTGACAGGCAGTGGCAATTCTAGGATACTCAGTAGCTTGCGCTGTGACAGGCAGTGGCAGCTCTAGGATACTCAGTAGCTTGCGGTGTGACAGGCAGTGGCAATTCTAGGATACTCAGTAGCTTGCGGTGTGACAGGCAGTGGCAAGTCTAGGATACTCAGTAGCTTGCGCTGTGACAGGCAGTAGAAGCTCTAGGATACTCGGTAGCTTGCGCTGTGGCAGGCAGTGGCAGCTATAGGATATTTCAAAAACGAATGAAAGTATGTATTTCAGGACCATCGAAGTAATGATACACTACCACATACATACATGATTAAAAAGTTTTAAGCAGTATATTTAAATAGATGATATAATTTACGCAAATTCTACAAGTTTTGTAACTTAGAGTTTCTGTCATAACCAAATGTCCCAATTAGCAATAGTTGTTGCACAATATGGTGCATATAAATGAAATTTACGCGTTTAAACGTTAATTAATTTAAATTCTGAGCTAAATTTAATCGATTTGTGAAGTAAAACTGCCTCATAGTTCCTATAGTTTACTTAGTGTATATATTTTTTATTCTAACCCCATTCTACCACCTTAATTTCTTAAAAAATCGAATAGGAGAAATGAAATTTTCATGCCTCTGATACAAAATTTTCATCACAATATCAGCTATTGATTTTTTGCTCTTTTCACTCAGCGAAGGCATTGACAACGAAAGATTCACAGAAAAACAACAAAGCGCTATATAAAGATTAAGTGCCCAGCACATTGAAATCCGTATATGAATTTGCGTCATTTCAGAGACCGTAGTAATGAAAGTGAATACAACGTTCCTGCAGTCTGAAAACAGGTTTTAAAATCCATGAAGTCATAAATTTTTCATAACACTTTGCCACGAGGCAATCACAAAAAAAACAAGCTTTTGTACAGGATTCTCTTGATGCTGTTAGTGGAGTAGTAGTCATGATCAATGCAATTTAAAAGTTGCGCAACATTGACAGGATCTATAAAATGAAACCAAAGAGTTATTCGTTTGAAGAGATTGGTTCAAAAGTAGAGGATCATCACCAAGTTTCGGAAAAATGCAGGGAAATGTTCGGTATATTTTATACGAGAAGCTGACCAATGACCAGCGAGTCTTTATGAGGCTGGCCAATAACAAGTGAGTCTGTAGAAATATGCACGAACAGCGTAAATAACACAGGCTATAATTCAATAAAGCATCGTTTCTAAACTTTCGTACAAGCGAAAAACACATTCCATCCTAGCGCAGAGTTTATGAACTATGAAAAGTAGAATCTATTCATTCAACAGCATAAAAAAATATAGTCATGGTTTTGGTAGGGAGTTTTTGGACCCTCTTTTATTTTACTCTTCAGAACAAACTGAAATTTTGGAGTAGGCCATTAGAAATGTATGAGAGACAACTGTATTGTTAATGCAGCACAGCTTAAATAAATATAAGGCTTAAATAGAAGGATTCATTTTGAACTCCAAATAATGAGACTTGAAGCTAGTTTATAACCACTGCTGGAAAATAGGAATGGCATTTGCTGACATTCGATCATCTGGAACAATCCCAATTTTTAGCGATCGATTGAAGATTTTAGCTAAGAGTTCGTTAATTACTTCAGCTGTTTCTTTGAATATTCAGGGAGCATGGCCGCCAGGTTTGATTGATTTATATGGGTTTAGAAGACTGTGCTGGTTTTCTACCTCTTCTTCTATGGATACGATGTCTGTGAATATGATGTCAGATTTCTGGGGGGCTTGATGCGTGAGGTTGCGGGATTTTAGATAATTCTTCACGAATGATCACGGAAGTAAAGTATACATATATATATATATATATATATATATATATATATATATATATATATATATATATATATATACATATACATATGTAATAAATATATATATACATACATACATACATATATATACATATATATAAATATATATATATATACATACACCAGCTTGGTCGACTGGTGAGTGAATCTGCTTGCGAGCGGAAAGACCCAGGTTCGAATCCCGCTGCCGACATGGTTGACGCGGCTAGAAATACGGCATGGGACTTGGGTAAACAACCGAATAATTATCAAAGTAATTATCCAACCCAAGAATAGGCCCAAAGGTTCGTTCCTATAGCCTCATTCTATTCTATTCTATACATGTATACGTATATATATATATATGTGTATATATATATATATATTTATATATATATATATATATGTGTGTGTGTGTGTGTGTGTGTGTGTGTGAGGAGCGAGGAGAGAAGTCTTTACGGCCACAACGGCCCGTACCCAACGGGCACATTGCTTCTGGTATCCGAAGTCTCGTACGGTTAAACAAAATTCAGGTCTTGAAATGTTTGGAAATTCTTCAAAAGTTCCACTGTTTGCAAATCTTCGTTTGATGTTGACCACCTGATCAACACGCTAAACGAGGCCTATATTAGCAGCAGTCTTGGGCCTTCGTCTACCTTCTTCATGGACGTTATTTTGCCTTTCTGTAAATTTTCTAAACCACACCCGAACATTATCCTCACTTATAAACTTATCACCATACATTTTGCTTGTTCTACAATGGATTTCAGCTGCATTACATCCTTCTGCTTGCAGAAAATGAATTACACTTTGTATCTCACACTTAAAATCCACGTTGAAATCTAGGTTTTCGACTTTGACCAGTACTCCAGTTTATAAACCAATTGAGGCAAATTGGGAAGTTAATCAATAAAGATACAGTAGTATCTGGATAATCAATAAGGATACAGTAGTATACAGTAATCATACATAAACCTTTATTTTAACGCTGCTAAACCTATCCCCTTCTTCAACCACCGCACCAATCACCGCGCCAATCACCGCACCAACCACCACACCAACCACCGCACCAATCACCGCACCAACCACCGCATCAACCACCACACCAACCACCGCACCAACCACCGCATCAACCACCACACCAACCACTGCACCAACCACCGCACTAATGCCCGTACCAATAAACTGCACCAATAGCCCTATCAATCACCCGCACCAATCCCCACAACAATCAGCGCTGGGATCACGAGAGGAATAATCTGATGCGAGGACCACAATCCTAACTTGTGGCCCTGTTCCCTTACCAATCTTCCCCTCAAAACTTCCCTCAGAGAGACGAGGTCTCCGCAGCACAGACTAGGGCTCCAATGTCAAGCTAAGATATTGGAAAAGGTTAATTGTTACTGGCAGCGAAATATTAGACCTTCGAGGTGAAGCAACACTAAAAAATGATTTTGCAAGTATCAGGTGTTGAGGGAAGATGACTAAATGAAATGTATAGCGCTATTATAAGTGATATGAAGGAGTTCGTTATCTTGAAATTTTAAACTTTCGATGTAAATAAATTAGAAGAATGGAATATGAGAATCAGTTGAGGAGGGTTTGAATTAGAGCTGATAAGTAGATTTAATGACAGTCGTTGAGTTAGATAAAATTGTCAACCTGAAATACAGTGGTGTGAGCCTGTGTGAAAAATGTTAGAATCTTAGAGGACCGCAAGCGAATTTTTTTAAAGTTGTGTTTAGATAGCCACAGTTATTGCTCCCTGAATACACAGAAAAAGTAAATTTTACTTTCCACTGCCCAAAGTTTTATTCTAATACACCACGAAGAAATAACGTAATTTTTGTGACCTGCATTCATGCGTAGGATGTTTTGCTGAGATTCATACGCAAGATTTCGCTGTCAGCCTTCACAGCAGATGGTTTTTTTTTGGACGTTGAAGGAAGTTGGAAGATTTTGAAACTCAGAATACAAAAGTTACTTAGGAGTTAGCGATCACTTGAATATTTCATTGTCAGTTTTGTGGTTTGTAATTTAAGGTCCAGTCTCCAATTTATCTCGATTTCAAGTTTTCCTTAAGTGTGGATTTTTGGGATTCAGATTTCAGCTTATGCAATAAGCCCGTTTACTAATAAGCATCCATTTAACTATGAACCATTTAATTAATTAGTCACCATCCTTTTAATGATTGCCAATTATCTAGCTTATACGAAATATAGGTGCATTTCTACAGTAGGTGAAATATGTGTGCAGAATGCGTTCAATGAGCCTCTGGTGAACTTTGACTTAATTATTAAGAATTTTCTGTAACATCTTTAATTTCTAATTTTTCTGACTACTAACAAAATGCTGCTGCGGTGAGGGTTCGATGATTTAGGTGAATTCTACAAACAAATTTTCAAAATTACGATTAAGAGAAGAAGATATTTTCAGGACCTTGCGGATTAAATTAATGTTTATGGGACAGGGAACGTAAAATTATCATAGTTTATTAGTTATCTAAAAGGTCACACAATATATTCTTTTATTATTTTAAATCATTTAAAATCTAGTTATTTTCAATCAGATTTGTCTGGTTTTGCTGTCAGAGTTGTTCAGCAAACTCGTGCCAGGATTCTGCAGCTAGAATAATTCTAGCAGCAGAATCCTGGTATAAGTTTGGAGAATAATTATTATTCGCCAAACCCATACCAGAATTCCGCTGCCAGAGTTATTCTGCAAACTCATACCACGATTCTGCTACTAGAATTATTCGCCAAACCCATACCAGAATTCCGCTGCCAGATTTATTCTGCTAACTCTTGCCAGGATTATACTGCCCGAGTTAATCTGCGAACTTGTGATAGGATTTCCCCGTCAAAGTTTTTAAGTAAAACATAATTACGCCGTTCAGATGCAGCTTCCAGTGCGCGACTTGCGGGTGCCTGCAGAAATTGTCCCGTCACAGACGACCGAATTTAAATTACACGAAAATCTTTTTTCCCCATTCATATCGAGATCATCAACGTAATTGTTTAATTTCAATTATCTCCTGTATTTTTGGGTTACCTTCTGAACTGTCCAATCTGAATGAAAGTTTCAGGAAGATTTTCTCAGGTTAGAAAAGTGAGCGGATATCAAAATGACCATGTAATCAATTAGTCACTATCTTTTTAACGATTTTTAATTTTCTAGCTCATACGAAGAACGAACGTGTCTATATAGTTATATTGTGTATATGTGCAGAACTCTTTCAATGAGCCTCCGGTGAAGGTTGTTTTATTTTTAAATGCGAATTTTCTGTAACTTCTTCAACTTCTAACTTAACCAAATACTAACTAAATACTAAATAAACGAAAACTTGTTTTTTATAAACTTGACCAGTTTATGCCTCACAGCTTCAAGCCTTAAGTTAAATATAAACCATCACTTTGTGTAGTTTATGCCAACTTTACTTCGAAAATGGAATATATGAAAAATTGAAATGCAATCCTCTCAAAGGTTTCATGAAATATGTTAAGAAAAAATTTACTGTAGCTCGATGAATATAAAATAACTGTTATACACTTTGCTTGATAGACTTACCTTAAAAGATGACGACCATTCTGACAAAATTCTAGATTGAATTTGTGTAGTAGCCTTAACTCTTCATTAAACTATTTTAGAACTGAACTAAAATTTCAGTCAAATTATTTAGATTAATTATTTTTCTCTTAGTTTTATGCACGGTGCGAAAGCTCGAAATTATTTAAATTGGCCTCAAACTGCTTGGTTTTGAGGAAACACTCACACGGAAGCAGTTTGAAACACTTCCACGAGTTCTGCAACACAGAGCTGTTGAGGTGTACGAGTTTTACGGTGTTATTAAGTGAGTAAGTGCGCTGTAAATAAAACTAAGTAAATTGGAGGCTTGCATCTCGTCACGTAGACTGTATGCAACGAGCAGTGGCAGCAGTGATCAAACTTTTTGCGAAGATCTTACTTGATTTAGAAGAGAAGTAGAATTTATTTCAAAACAGCAATACACACATACTGAGTGCGGAGGAAGAATCTCACACGCTCGTAGGAATAATAAAAATATAATGAAGTATTCAATGAAAAATGAAGTAGACAAAGTAAAAAGCAAGAAACTTAGAAAGAATGTTGAACGAAAAATAGGTAAAAAGAGAGTAATGAGAGAAAATGTATAGAGAAAGAGTAGGGAACGAAACATGTGTACAGAACGCACAAAAACTAAAAAAAAATATCACTATGCGTTCACTAAAAAATAACACTTTTTTCATTACTCTACGTTGTTTTTATTGAACTTAAACCACACCCCGTGGCGTTGCCTGTGATAAACAAAGTATTCAATCCCTAGACTTATTTCAGTTTGTTTCCATTAAACAGACTTGTGCGTCACATAATTTATCCGCACCCTGTACGTGTATGTCAGTCATAACTTTAATACACTACTCATGGTAAAAAAACAGTTCGTGAACGAGTTATCGAAAGCCACTTTAATTTGCTTGTTGGGAATTCAAAGACTTGTTTACAAAGAAAACTTTTTGCAACGTATTCGGTATGAACTTAATTCATACCTAAAAGCAAGTTTATTTTATATATAAACCAAACACTTAATTCATCAACCGGGAATTTACTTTGCAGATTTTTTCGATGATTGCAAGGAATGTTATTTTTCAAATTATTCTATGTGTACGTCCTTGTACTTGACCATTGTACGCCTTAACCATTATACTATAGTACACCTTATCAATTGTACAATTGTACGCATTTGTACTCGACCATTTTGCACCTTAACCATCGTACGCCTTTGTACTCGACCTGTTATACCGGATCCTTTTCAAAAATACAAGAATTTCTGATCTAAAGTTTGAAGAGGCAATAACTCTGAAAGCTCGGACATAAATCACAAACTAGAGTAAAACACATAATAGAATATTGATGAAAAGTGAAAATATATCAAATCAGGGCTATCGTAAACGTTAATGGATACGAAAAAACAAAGAAATTAGTAGTGAAGACAATTATAATCTTCAGTTTGATCATCGGAGGATGAGAAGTAAAAAATTAAGTACAGTATGATGGGATGCAAAGGGATACATGAATTGAAGATACTAAGTAAACGTTTTCTTTATTTTCTGTTGTCATTGTGATACTTGCGAACTTTCTTCCTGTTGTCATTGGGATACTAGCGAACTTTCTTCCTGTTGTCATTGGGATACTAGCGAACTTTCTTCCTGTTGTCATTGGGATACTAGCGAACTTTCTTCCTGTTGTCATTGGGATACTAGCGAACTTTCTTCCTGTTGTCATTGGGATACTAGCAAACTTTCTTCCTGTTATCATTGGGATACTAGCAAACTTTCTTCCAGTTGTCATTGGGATACTAGCGAACTTTCTTCCTGTTGTCATTGGGATACTAGCAAACTTTCTTCCTGTTATCATTGGGATACTAGCAAACTTTCTTCCTGTTATCATTGGGATACTAGCAAACTTTCTTCCTGTTGTCATTGGGATACTAGCGAACTTTCTTCCAGTTGTCATTGGGATACTAGCAAACTTTCTTCCTGTTATCATTGGGATACTAGCAAACTTTCTTCCTGTTGTCATTGGGATACTAGCAAACTTTCTTCCAGTTGTCATTGGGATACTAGCGAACTTTCTTCCTGTTGTCATTGGGATACTAGCAAACTTTCTTCCTGTTATCATTGGGATACTAGCAAACTTTCTTCCTGTTATCATTGGGATACTAGCAAACTTTCTTCCTGTTGTCATTGGGATACTAGCAAACTTTCTTGATGTTTGTCCTAATGTTAAAAATTTGCAATGACAGCAAGCGTTCTCGTGTAGACGCTCCTGCTGTTGCATGGCAAAACGAAAGCAGTTTGCTGTTTTTAGGTGCAGATATTCTACTGAGGACAGGAATACGGAAATCATCGCTTCAAAAGAATGGAAGTACGAGATTTGATCAGTTTTTCAAGCTAATTTTTATTATTTTTCGACAAGAACTAATTACTTAAATCACAAAAGAGAAAATTAATTAGAAAATATTTAACTAAGAAAGAAGAGCTTAACTAGTAAAGAAGAACAACTAGTAAAGAAGAGCTCAACTAGTAAAGAAGAGCTCAACTAGTAAAGAAGAGCTCAACTAGTAAAGAAGAGCTCAACTAGTAAAGAAGAGCTCAACTAGTAAAGAGGAGCTCAACTAGTAAAGAAGAGCTCAACTAGTAAAGAAGAGCTTAACTAGTAAAGAAGAACAGCTGGTAAAGAAGAATAACTAGTAAAGAAGAGCTCGACTAGGAAAGAAGAGCTCAACTAGTAAAGAAGAGCTCAACGAGTAAAGAAGAGCTCAACTAGTAAAGAAAAGCTCAACTAGTAAAGAAGAGCTCAACGAGTAAAGAAGAGCTCAACTAGTAAAGAAGAGCTTAACTAGTAAAGAGGAACTCAACTAGTAAAGAAGAGCTCAACTAGTAAAGAGGAGCTCAACTAGTAAAGAATAGCTCAACTAGTAAAGAATAGCTCAACTAGTAAAGAAATCTTAATAAGTAAAGAGGAACAAAACAACCAAATGTTCATGTTGTCCAAGAAGTTCAAGTTCAGAACTTTCACGGCTTTTGGGTTTCGTCGTGTACACAGGCTCGACTTTGATGCAAAAGTTGTCAAGTTTTCAGACAGGCTTTTAAAAAACGTGCAATACGATATAAACTTCTGAAAATTTGAAGTATTTAAAAATTAGATACGAATAGAAATATTAATAAAAAAATTGTTGGTTCAAATTTCCACTCACTGAGATATTTCAAGATTAGGAAATATTATTACATATTTTTTTTGTCATTTGTTATTTTTGAAAATGAGCATACATATGATAACATTGCGGGTATTGTTTTTTTAAGCAAGTAGTTCAATGAAATCAGGAACATCAAATAGAAGAAAGTGCACTCTCATAAGAGAAAAGTGCACTTTCATGCTATGAAATTGTACTTTCCCTCTGAAAATTGCACTTTCCCTCAGGAAATTCCACTTTCCTTCTGAAAATTGCACTTTCATTTTAAAAATTGCTCTTTTATCCCAGAGAATTAAGAGATTTAAGTCAGAATTGGTGTGAGCACAAGAGAGGGAGAAAGGGAAGCAACTCAAGCGTTTGCTACCCTCGTCTTCTGAAGTTCAGATGAGGAACATGACAGGGATTTAGAGTGTTTGTTTTTATCCTCACGGGGAGTGGTATTTAAGGAACTTAATTCCACTCTCTACTGCCAGTAGGAGCTTAATTTTACCCTCAAGTGAGAGTGAAAGCTTAATTTTACCCCTTTACGGTCAGTGGTATCTTAATTCTACGCTCTACTGCCAGTGGTATCTTAATTCTACCCTCTACTGCCAGTGGTATCTTAATTCTACCCTCTACTGCCAGTGGTATCTTAATTCTACCCTCTACTGCCAGTGGTATCTTAATTCCACCCTCTACTGACAGTGGTATCTTAATTCCACCCTCTACTGCCAGTAGTATCTTAATTCCACCCTCTACTGCCAGTAGTATCTTAATTCCACCCTCTACTGACAGTGGTATCTTAATTCTACCCTCTACTGCCAGTGGTATCTTAATTCTACCCTCTACTGCCAGTGGTATCTTAATTCTATCCTCTACTGACAGTGGTATCTTAATTCTATCCTCTACTGCCAGTGGTATCTTAATTCTACCCTCTACTGACAGTGGTATCTTAATTCTATCCTCTACTGCCAGTGGTATCTTAATTCTACCCTCTACTGACAGTGGTATCTTAATTCTACCCTCCACTGCCAGTGGTATCTTAATTCCATCCTCTACTGCCAGTGGTATCTTAATTCTATCCTCCACTGCCAGTGAAAGCTTAATTCTATCCTCTACTGCCAGTGGTATCTTAATTCTACCCTCTACTGCCAGTGGTATCTTAATTCTGTCCTCCACTGCCAGTGAAAGCTTAATTCTATCCTCTACTGCCAATGGTATCTTAATTCTATCCTCTACTGCCAGTGGTATCTTAATTCTATCCTCTACTGCCAGTGAGACTTTGGGAGATTATTTCTCCTACCAATCAGTGAGTAAACATTGAAATGTTAGTTTTAAAATTAGTTTGATTGCCTCACTCACTTTTTTCAATGTTTTCTATATCAAAGTTGGAATGAACATGAAATCAATTCAGAGTTATTAACTTCTACGTATGACGGTGCAGAGCATAACGTTCGTACGAAGATCATACATTTTTTCAAGTGGAACCAATTTGAATTCGTACGAGACAAATGCGTTAGTCAAAGTCAAAATTATTGAAGAAAAAACTTCTTTCATTGTTGATATGAAATTCAAAGAAGAAAATTTTTAAATAATCAATGCATAAAAATTGATTCATCTCTTCGCGAAAACGCTAATCTGTTTGAGGAATCAATAAAAATTGCACGACAAAAATGATTTTCATAACTGAAAACAAGACACAAAAATGATTATAACTGAAAACATGACACCAGCAGTTTTGTCAATAACTCTGTAAACGTCACACAACATAAAACCTTGACCTTCCAAAAATATAAACTTTGCACAGACAACCGTAGTGATGAAAATTATGCATTCTTGGAAGTAGTGGGGATTTTTCGTGAGCATCAATATATGATTAATATACATGATTTCTTGTCAGAAATAGAAACCATCCAGACTTAATACTAGAATGAGGAAATTTGTAACACCGTTACAAGTAAGATTCAAGCATCAATGAGGGTCAAAAGTTCACTAGCAAATAGCGCGAACTTGTTGTTGGTTTACTTGTATAATCACCTCCGTGTAAAGCGAATAAGGTTTACTGTCCATCTGGTACCTTTTCAAGATCAACACTATTTATTTTGAAAAATAAATATTTGGTGTTGGTCTGCCAAAGGATTGCCTAAGGCTGGCGCCTAAGGCTGACACTGCAGGCCTAAGGCTGGCGCTGCAGGCCTAAGGCTGGCGCTGCAGGCCTAAGGCTGACACTGCAGGCCTAAGGCTGGCGCTGCAGGCCTAAGGCTGACACTGCTGACCCAAGGCCTGTTCTAAAAAAGCGGTACGGTGCTGGGCTATGTTAGTGCAGAATTCGTATAGCTCCCCCAGCGATAGGCTGGGTGGAGTGCTGGTAATTAACATGCTGGTAATGTTAGAGGGCAGTTACTAGTAACTTCGTCATTCCCAGGCTAATCAAAATGCTGGTAGTGCACTTAAATCTCAAGAAAAATATAAAATCTTCAGTCTGCAAGTGGTAGATTGAGAAATGGTGCCGTATGGGCATTAAATTCTCGTGCTGGATTAGGATTTGTCTGCAAGTGTTATTAATTTTTCATGTTAAATAATGGGTTAAAATTGCAATGCGATCGAGAAAATGTCGCAGTTAAATATGAAGCAGTTCTTTTTTTTGTTATTTAGATTTCAGTGTCGCAACTAGGTATTCTGGCAGCTAAAATTTTATCAACTTGTCTGAAGAGACTAAATTTCTGCGCATGTTTTCAGTGATTTAAAATAAATATGTTTAGTCTTTGTGTATGTTTCATTTCCTTTCTCACGTCTGCCATCAAGATGAGAAACTCGTTTATTTTATTATGTGGATGTCCAAATAAATTCAAAGGCAATCATAGCATGATTTCTTTTCATTTTGTTTATCAATATCATCTATAATAACTGCTAAAAAATTATGAAAGAGTTAAAACTTGTCAAAACTAAACAGAATAGAGCTCTATTAGGTGTTTTCTGAGAAAATTTGAAAATTGATAAATAGAAGATATTTTCAATATCAACACAACGTAACCTTGTCCAGTGGACATTAACCTTGCACAGAATACCGTAACTTTGCACAGGAAACTGTAACCTTGCACAGGAAACTGTAACCTTGCGCAAAAAAAACTCAAACATGCAGAACACCGTAACATTGCACAGAAAACCGTAACCTTGCACAAAAAATCATAACCCTGAGCAAAAAAAACAAATATCCACAGAAAACCTAAACCTTGCACAGAAACTGTTTCGTACTTACGTATCAGGTCTAAAGCACAGGATGGAAAATAATAGGATCAACCTATCACCAGCTCCAGTAAAAGAGTGATGGCATAAATGTGAGAAAAAGAACACTACAAATCCCCTGCACATTTCACAGAATGGCAGAATCATGCTCGTAAATTATATTTGATCTCTTAGAAGTGCCGAAAATGAGCAATAAAAAGAACGATTGAAGTTTGCGTCAATTTTTAATTATATGTTTCTTGTTACAGTTTAAACTGGGTTTCATAACAGGCAAATCATACTAGAGATTACAGTTACGATAAATGGTGATGAAGTCAACATATTTGAGTGCCGATGGAAAAGGAAGCAGAGTTGCAAACGTTGGCTGTGAAACTTCATTGTTTTCCCATCGTTGATTTAATTCAATTTTCCTTACTTTTATTACAGAATATGATTTTCTAAACGCGTACCTGAAACGTAATCTTTTCATACGCAGTTATTTTGATTTATTTATTTCCTCTACGTTCCTGTATAAAGTGTCTTACAAGTCGAGTACATGAATATGTGCATTTATGATACACGGAAAAAGTAATTTTTTAAAAGCTGAAAAATTCACTTTCATGAAACCTCCCCTGGAAGTACAAGAGAGGTTTTACCCGCTAGCATCAATGGAGTTTACGCGATGCTGTCCGCTGGAAATAAACAATATCTTTTTTCAACATTTCACGATCAAAAGCAGACTTACCATAAAGAACATCAAAAGCTCCGAGCAAATTGTATCTGTCGTGAGCACCCTGTGTTCTCTCCCGTCCTCCTGCGATAATTTCTTGCCATGGCCAGAAATCCGTCGTATTGGGCGCTCAAAAACAAAGACTCTACTGTTTTTTCTTGCCAATAGACAACGTGGATTTGAATTTTTCCCGACAAAGGAACCAAATTTTATGATGTTTTAACTTAATAAAATTTCGTACAAAATAACGACATTTTTCCCAATTTCGTGTGCACTTCGTATCATAGTGTTTTTTTCAATTTTCAATACACCACACTCCAAGCGGCTTTTTTTAATATTCTGCATAGCGGAGAAAATTTTGTGAAAATTTTAAAACCTCAAAGTTACTCGATGTATACTTGAATCGTTAAGATGAATATTCTATGGAAACTAATATATCCGAGAATACTCGCTAGTGTTGTTTTGCTAATGATTTAGTTAAATTTTCATGTCTTTGTTGAATATAAATTCAATCTTCATTGAGAAAATCTTAGAAACTTATGTTCGTGTAGGAGCACAACGATATTTCTATTTTTTAAGCCTATTAGAGTAAATAGAAGGCTACAGGAACCACTGATGTTCATTTGAATCAAAGGTAAAGAAAATGGATATGAACATGTAACTTTTTCACAACAAAATCAAAGTTCATTTGTCTTTTTGGTAAAATAGGTCATCGATAATGTGTATGGACAATTGAAATCACCTACATAGTTGTTTTTAGTTATAGTAGAAATATTTACCTGGTGTTTACATCTCCTGGAACTCACTATTTGACAAGGCAGGCATTTTTGACATAATTTACAGCACGTGCTTTCAGACATTATCAAATTTTTTATATAAAAAAACGATGAAAGATTTCTGATGTTGAGCGCAGAATTTTTTGCGATTTTCCCCGACCCGAAGAAGCATTTTGTTGAAGGGTGCAATTTGACCACAATAAATTTCTAGTGGCCCTCCTAATTTTGAAATTAAGGGCTGTAGAAACAGGGTAAAAAATAAATAAACTCAGGCAAGTAATTCTCCATCTCAGCCGCGTTCTGGAGCGGGAAAAGGCGTGAAAAATATGTAAAATTACACACGCCGCTCAAGTTTAATAAGAGATTTTTCTTGGAACTCTGGAGTCCGGCTGAGAAACTTCCTTCCCCAGCAATTTCAAGAATAGACCATGAGAAGAAACTTCAATTTATTTGACAAACTACCGTCACAGTTGCGCAGAAAATATAACTAAGCAAAGAAAGTTAATCTTATTTGGCCTTTCACAGCTGGAACGAAGCTGTTGAGTATTTAGTTACCATGAAATTTTTGTCGATGTTACAGGATGCAGCATCTCCATGCTCGTTGTGTATTTTTTACCTGCATTTAATTTTTTCGGAGTACTTTTTCGTTGAAGACTCTGAGTTCTGCCACTTACGATCATTGATTATCATTATCGATTACATTATTTTATTATTCATCAAGATATATTTATTGATATTAAGGACGCAGTTGTCACTTCAGGGAGCACATAAATGAAGCAGATGTTGTGCTCCTGCCATGATGGAAACATAAAAATGAATTGAAAGTCAGAGGCAAAAGAAAGTTATTTTTCGAAACTGAATAGAAACAGTAATCATTTATACTACACTGTATAAGGCAAATTACAATATACGATTATTCTTTATATTATTTCCAGCATAAGAGGCTGCATAACCATGGAAGAGAATATTACTAAATAATCATGAGCTGATGGTGCATATTTTAATTCTAATGATTTCACAATTCTAATTTTTAGTCCAAACTGAAAACTGTTTGAATTCCTGAAACACGTTTTTCATTTTCAAGTGAAAAATATCACTGAACATTTTCAAGATTGTCACATATTTCATTAACAAGGAACTTCATTCACGAATTGCTCAAGTCTCAAAATTTGAATTCAATTACATAATTTCAAATGAATGTATGAATTTAATTAAATTTTGCATCGGAAACAAAAGTAGAACATTGCTGCTATTCATGACCCCATTTAAACTTTTACATACATGAGAATTATGCGGCAGTTTTTTTTTAAATCTGAAATTATCGTTTGATGACGCTCACTTGACAGCCTCAGCAAGATGCTTGCCTAAAACTTTGAGGTTTGCTGGAAAAGAAAGACCTCGATCAACTCTCGATTTTTGCGGCGTAACTCTGAACAGTAAAGAAAATATTAAAAATATGTACAAAATAGTCCAATAATTAAAACTATATTAACTATAGTAACTACAATAACAATAATAATCTCAATATTGTCAGCTTAATAAATACAGGGTGTCTCAAAAAAATGTACTCACCCTTTAACCGTTGCTAACATGCTGTCTTCTTTGTGTTGCAGGTGTGAGGTTCGAACCTTTGCGAACATGATTAAATGTGATTAAAGAATCATGTTCGCAAAGGTTCGAACCTCACACCTGCAACACAAAGAAGACAGCATGTTAGCAACGGTTAAAGGGTGAGTACATTTTTTGAGACACCCTGTAGTTATAATTCTTCCTCACGTCTCTCTCTGAGACACGTGAGCCGTACAATGAAGGAATAAATACGAAAGACTACGATGATGACTGAGGTTATATCTTATTGGGCTTTTGTCTTCGAACTGCGTTCTTTAAAACTGTTTTACGATGTATTTTATGAAGTATTTATGAAAATAGATTAGGAAGTATTTTCAGGAAATATTTTAAGGAATTATTTTAAGAAGTGTTTCGGGAACTATTTTTAGGAAGTTTTTTTAGAAAGTTTTTAGGAGGTATTAAGGAAGTATTTTAGGAAGTATTACAGAAATTATTTTAGAAATTGGTCCTAAATATTTTTAGGAAGTATTTAAAAATATATATGTAAGACATGGTATAGAAAGTATTTTTAGGAAGTATTTTAAGAAGTATTTTAAAAGGTATTTTAGAACGTATTTAGGCAGTAGTTTAGAAAGTAGTTTAAGGAGTAGTTTCGAAAGTATTTCAGGAAGTTTTTTCAGGAAGTATTTTTAGGAAGCATTTTTAGGAAATATTTTAAGAATACTTCCTTTTTTCAGGAAGTATTTCGTCGTACGTTATGCTACAACGCTCACCATCATCACCTGCTTCTCTAGTGTTACTCCGTTATGCTACAACGCTCACCATCATCACCTGCTTCTCTAGTGTTACTCCGTTATGCTACAACGCTCACCATCATCACCTGCTTCTCTAGTGCTACTACGTTATGCTACAACGCTCACCATCATCACCTGCTTCTCTAGTGTTACTCCGTTGTGCTACAACGCTCACCATCATCACCTGCTTCTCTAGTGTTACTCCGTCACCTCCACTGCACGAGAGCTAATAACCTTAACTATGTGGACTGCATGACTTCATGCCGATGTGCTGATGCTAATGCCGATGCTAATTGCTAACTGCACTGCAGCTAATTGCTAACTGCGCTGACACAAGCTATTTTGTGTGTACAGCTGGGTCAGATGCAGCATGGCCAGATGCAGCATGGCCAGATGCAGCTCGGCCAGATGCAGCATGGCCAGATGCAGCATGGCCAGATGCAGCATGGCCATATGGAGCATGGCCAGATGCAGCATGGCCAGGTACACCCAGGTCAGGTACAGCATGGCCAGGTACACCCAGGTCAGGTACAGCATGGCCATGTACACCCAGGTCAGGTACAGCATGGCCAGGTACACCCAGGTCAGGTACAGCATGGCCATGTACACCCAGGTCAGGTACAGCATGGCCAGGTACACCCAGGTCAGGTACAACATGGCCAGGTACACCCAGGTCAGGTACAGCATGGCCATGTACAACTAAATTCACATTTCAAGAATCAGTATTTACTCAATCAAATTGTTCATAGTGCAAAGGACACTTCATTTGTAATGCAAACATTATTTATTAATTTACGGATATCATGTTTTTCTTCATCATTTTACAACGCAAAATGGATATAAAAATTTGACCATATCTCATTCTCCAACAGATATTTTTAATACGAATGAAGTCCATAGATTTTCCACCCTATTTTGCCCCTATCTGCTTCAAATTTACAGAGCTCGAGAGAGACAATTAAAAAATCATCGTAACATAAACAATGAAACTTGAAAAAAGAAAAAATCCCATATGTGGTCACAAAATATTGCGGTATTAGGGCAGGTTCTCCATTCAAATGTCTTTCAATCTCGGTATTTTACATTAGCAGTGGGTCAGTTTATAATTACTTCAGCAGCCTTCGATAATGTTCATGATACCGTCCCACAAAGTCATTTTTACTGGACGGCTATAGGGCCGTCATCAGCGTAATGAGGCCATTTTCCTCTCGATAGAATTGAAAACTTGAAAATCTGCCATATTCCGCTACACTAACGGATAATTTACAGTTCTTTAACATGAAAGGACAAATTGATTGAATTGTTTGTACCTCACCTCACGTGTTTAAAATTTAGCACTTTTCAAAAGTACGTTTCACGATGGAATTCATCACTGGGTTCCAAACTTAAAATTATCATTTTATGTTCATCAGGAACGTTTGCAGTTCGGCTCAGGAGATGATACTAAAAATGCGTGTCGAATTACCAGATGATATTTTCTAACCACACATTTAAATTTCACATGTGAAAATTTATGCAATGTTTTTTCGATGTGAAATAAATCAAATAAGAATTTCTGCCAAATTCGAGAGAGAAAGAACTAAAATCGGAATTTCTCGGCCAACAAAATTACGGTATTCCTACAAAGTGTGTGAAAATATATCTAGCACTAAAATACATCAGAACATAATATCTATTTTAAATTCATGCCAATTATAACATCCAAGCGCTACAACCAGAAGTTACAAAATCATTCGAATCCTTGCTTCTACAATTTCCCCACATCAATCATTTCCTGTCCATTAGAACACGTGGATTGCTGACTATGAAAATGCAGCGTCGCCCAAATATTCCAGCACATTTCCTCCTGAACTTCATCCATTTTACGAAAGTCTCTCAACTCGAAAAACGTATTTTCGTATCCGATCCGATAAAGTGTCAACGTCGTTATTTTTGGAACAGAAATCTCTCGAGTCGCCTGGGACGTTAAATAATACAAGGACATTTTCGAAGAAAAAGTCCCCCCAATTTGTGAGAAAGGAGTGACCGCCAGAACCAGCGATGTCGGTTAGGTGATATCAGCAACTTTAAAGTCAGTTTGGGGCAGGTGTTTAGAAACGCATCATTGAGCTTGAGCGTCGTCAGATGCTGCTCTAAATGGCATCGTTCGAACACTATTGAATGGTTTCTGTGACAGCTATTGCAGCCTTGTAAAACTTCCAGCCTTTGCCTCTATCTCTGGAAATAATCTTGTCCGTGAGCGCCTTTTATGTGTAATAGGTGTCTCCTGCGCCCTGTAAAACTTGCATGCTCTCGACAATAGTTCTGGCAATAGTCTTGTCTTTGATTGTTTTGCTCAGGAGATTTTTTGAGAGGAAGTTGTGTTATTTTCTCTAGCTATGATAAATAGCTGTCGGACAATCAACAAAGTGATATTCTTTAAATTCAAACTTGAAGTTTTCCGAAGCAATTGAAGTTAAATCGACACCGGTTCAAATATTTTGTTATGAGGCGGCAATTGGGAAAGAGAAATATTATCCTTCATTTTTTCTTGAACGTTAAGGAAGTAAAATACGAGTAGTGACAATTCCAAGGAGTTTTTATAATATATACAAGTCTCAAAGTTGACTCATTTACATACTTCACACCTGGGAAAATTATAAAGGATTTACAATTTTAATATTTTAGTTGCAAGTATAAATGACATGAAGACTATCCTAATGGACTGGTAATTCTGGATATGAAAGAGCATTAGAGAGGTGCTAAAATTTTTTTCAAAAACAATCTGAACATAAATGTGAAGTGCTGATTTTAATTGTTAGTATTACGAGCATTAGTTGCCCAAAAACTTTTTACCAGTATGCAGTGTTACCAAATGTTGAAATGTACTCACCCTTTAACCGTTGCTAACATGCTGTCTTCTTTGTGTTGCAGGTGTGAGGTTCGAATCTTTGCGAACATGATTCTATAATCACATTTAATCATGTTCACAAAGGTTCGAACCTCACACCTGCAACACAAAGAAGACAGCATGTTAGCAACGGTTAAAGGGTGAGTACATTTTTTGAGACACCCTGTAGTTCAGTATCTTCGCTCAAAATGACGTCTTCAACAGCCTGGGATTGGGGACCCTTAAGAAGAATAGTAAGAACAACCTTATCAAGCAACGAACAAAAAAATATAACTAAAAACCATTCACAAAAATAAACATCAATTGGCCCAGTTCTTTATTCTTTTACACAAAACCTTTTCGCACAAGTATTTGAAACAAGCAAGAAAATCTGAAAGAGATTCCACATTTGAATTTTTTTCTCATTCAACCAATTGAAAGACCAATGAGTAAGAATGGAAGTTCTGGAGTTTTGCATGGAGAAAATTTTGAAGCAATGAAGACAAGCACAACCAATGGGGTGCAATGAGAGCACATCATCAGGGTCTCACTTGGTTTGCCATGAAAAATTATCATGTACTGAACTACAAGTCTTTCATACCACCAGCTTGGTCGACTGCACCACCAGCTTGGTCGACTGGTGAGCGAATCTGCTTTCGAGCGGGAAGACCCGGGTTCGAACCCCGCTGCCGACATGGTTGACGCGGCTAGAAATACGGCATGGGACTTGGGTAAACAACCGAATAATTATCGAAGTAATTATCCGACCCAAGAATGGGCCAGAAGGTTCGTTCCTATAGCTTCATTCTATACTCTATACTAGAACAAATCTGGGCCGTGCAAATGATACCCGTGTGACAAAACTAAACAATTCAAGCAGTCTGACGTCTCTTATGTGATCTGAGTACTAAAAACACCTAGATCAACAATTGAAGGGTGGAAAGCACTAGTGGACTACTTGCATTTTTTCCCACAGGAGAAAATGCAAGTTGTCCACTAGTGCTGTCCACCCTTCATATAGTAAACTACTGGATCGTAATCGCCTCTGTCTGCGCTGTGTTAGCGACAGCACGGGAGTGGAGTACTTGCATTTTTTCCCGTGGAAAATATATTATATTTACCATGGGAAAAAATGCAAGTAGTCCACTAGTGCTTTCCACCCTTCATTATTGGTCACTATTGTATGTGAAAAAATTATTTTTATCGGCAAATCTTCCGTCGTACAATACGGTAATACGATTATTAAGAATTTTATGCGAACTGGATGATAATTTTTGCCGCTACATTTAGAGTTATAATAATCAAACTAGTAAACGCGTACAGCACTAAGTACAGAGCTTGTGACTTGCCTGATGCCTGTAACAGCAAATCATGGTTTACGACACGCAGAAATTTGTGGTACCGGCGATCAATAGACGCTGTGCACAGCTTATTGAGTTGCTGTATTGGATGCCTAACATTGAGATGCTCTCAGCAGAATTAATGCATATTACCGTATATTTCTATTGATCAACGAACTGTATACGGTATTTCAGTTTGAGGTTAATGTAAGTTACCGTATACTGTCGCCATTTACAGTATTCTGAGGAAAATACGCGGCGATGGAGTAAAATATGCAGTAATTGACGAAAATCCTCGTTAAGCCCACAATAAAATCAAGACTGATACAGACTCTCAAAACAGAGACACATCCAATCGCTAAAAACAAAAACAACATAATCAAATGTGCTACAATTGTAACTAGAAACATTTTTAATACGAATAAAAATATGATACTTGATGCCTAGCTCTCAGAGAGTCACAGTGCAAAAAATTTCACACTTAAAACAGAACTTCACTGAGACTTAAGTTCTTTACGATAGAGTATGTGTTATCCTTAGAATACGTACTCTGTAGGATAAAATAAAACTTAGCCCACCTCCTCGTATCCTTTTTAACTCCAGGTGCCTGTGTGTGATTTAGGCGCGTGTGAGTGACTGAAGACCCCGTGCTTTATTAAGGTGCCTGTGCGAGAAAGATGCTCTAACTTTAGACGGCTTAGGATTTAGATAGATGCCCAAAAATGGACCAATTAATTAACTCCTGTTACCATGTATGTTCCTACGAGCCTCTACCTCGAGTCACTAGATGGACGGACACCATTGACGTAAGATATTAGCCCTAAGGATTTAAGAATCATTATATTATGTATGTTCCTACGAGCCTCTACCTCGAGTCACTAGATGGACGGACACCATTGACGTAAGATATTAGCCCTAAGGATTTAAGAATCATTATATTTCGTGTATACATGAATGAAATAAAGTTTCGTTTTTTTCTTTCTTTCGTTGAGATTACATGGCTGGTTTTGAATAGAAAATGAATAGGAGATGACCAAGGGAAATTTATAAAACACAGCGTATGTTGAAGTAAAAGTTTTGTTCGCTAGAGCTCGTAGCATTTGCCCTCCTAAAAAAATATTGAAATTTCATGCTGGAAAATTAGGAATATGTATATGAAAAAAAAATGCCAGCTACTTAAATTTCAGTAACTAATTCTATATTTATCGAAGCCAGAATGTTTTGTTTAAGCACAAGGTGATATTTAAAGAAATAGAAAGCATAAGAATCTCCCTCGTTATATTTTGTACACGCTGACATAGACATAAAACATGTTAGAATTTTATTCTTGGTCTCAAAGGTCAAAGTCTGGTGTAAGAATTCACATAACCAAAATCAGACACATAAAATTTCCATCCCACAATAAACGTAAATTATCTTTAAACGAAATGGTAGAGAGTAGAGGATGGGATTTCATTCAAATCGTTAGGTTTTCGAAGGCTAAAAAATATCCATGTCTTAGTTTTCCAATACTCGAACATGATTATTGCTGAGGTTTTTCCCTCTTCGAAAACCTAGCCAATCAAATAAGTGATCTGGTATGCAATGTATACATGGTAAAGTAAGTTTAAATTTTTGAAAGTGTCTTAAAATCAATTCGCCTGCTTTTCAGAAAATATTCAGAGCTCTAAGATATCTAAATAACGGGCACTTTGAACTCGGCGAGTCCTGCCAGAAAACTCAAAAACTGTGTAAAAATGATAAGAAAGAAAGCCATTACTTCAAGCCATACCGATTCAATGTGTTTTCCTTCACCACAGATGAAATAAAGGGTAAAACATTGTTCTTTCTTGCTGGGAAATTATTCCCTTCTCATATGAAGTGATTAGATTCCTCAAAATGAACTAGGAATATAATAATAATAATTCACCAAATAACTGTTGCAGTATAATAAAGCACATCTATTTACCTTGAGAAATTACAACATAAATTAATTCAAGTATTTTGACCGGCGTACCTGGCTTCCTACAGTAGGCTGAAAGTGCAAAATAGAAGATCAGTATCTTAATACATATCAACGTTCTTTTCAGCCCATATTTACTCAAAAACACAAGAATATTCGCACACAGTCACAATCCTGTCTTTGTTTTAACTCTATCTCTAGACAGAGAACGGCTGTTACTCCGCCCCATCCCGCACTCAACTCCAGTCCCTCGTCAAAATGCACACATCATAAACCGTGGAGTTTGGCACTAAAATCTCCAGACCTGAAAGCACTAAAATTTGAGATGATGGCTTAGAACATTTACAAATGGAACTTCTATGTGAAGAGACGAAGTGCTGCAGTTGTGGAGGCGTATTAGTGTGTGAATACCAGGCCTACATATTACGAGCTTCAGTATCGCTTTTATTTTTATTCTATATTTAGTATGTAATCAGGGGATCTATTTTGAGTACATATATTTACATGCGGTATTTTTTTCCAATTAAGATGATCGAGTCCCAGTCTAAGCTTCATTCAAATGAGCTAATTTACAATGTATCGGTTTGTGCGCCACATTTAATTAATTCATCGTCACAACCCTGCGGAATAATTTACAACAGAGCTTCAGTAATTTAATACTGAGAATGACCGTCGTGTTATTATATATTTATTTATTTATTTATTTATTTATATGTATCGTATTACGCTCTAAAGAATAGATAGGAAGAAATTAGCACTGGCGATCTTGGTTTCAGTTCACTGGTAAATTAATACACTCATTTTCGCCGTACAAGTGCACTAAAATAAGTCACTTTCAAAAATATTAGAAAGATCCAGAGCCTCATATATTCGAGTTCGTA